>RJVU01053528.1:51715-95323 GCA_003731715.1 Anabarilius grahami | reverse complement strand
TTTTGTTTGTTTGTTTGTTTGTTTTTGTCAAAGATGTTCTAATCTTTAACAAAATGTTTGACAGATATTTGACAAGCATATACATGCACAAAAAGACACCAATGCACAGAAACACATACCTATGCAACATGATCAGTTCATTTATAATTGCTTTGTTTAATGTAATATTTGTTTAACTTTCCATTTAATAAAATACATTTATGGTGTTGTTGCTATGGCTCACTAAAGACAATAGTGTCAATTTACTGTTAAAAATAAAATGATTTCAGCCTCTTTTTATATTGGCCCATTTTAACTGAATGTTGTGCCGTGGCTCAAGAAGGGACCTGCTGATGCTCTAAATAATAATTTTAAAACAATTATACTTTCTCACATTTAAAAAATACATATACACTCACCTAAAGGATTATTAGGAACACCATACTAATACTGTGTTTGACCCCCTTTCGCCTTCAGAACTGCCTTAATTCTACGTGGCATTGATTCAACAAGGTGCTGAAAGCATTCTTTAGAAATGTTGGCCCATATTGATAGGATAGCATCTTGCAGTTGATGGAGATTTGTGGGATGCACATCCAGGGCACGAAGCTCCCGTTCCACCACATCCCAAAGATGCTCTATTGGGTTGAGATCTGGTGACTGTGGGGGCCATTTTAGTACAGTGAACTCATTGTCATGTTCAAGAAACCAATTTGAAATGATTCGAGCTTTGTGACATGGTGCATTATCCTGCTGGAAGTAGCCATCAGAGGATGGGTACATGGTGGTCATAAAGGGATGGACATGGTCAGAAACAATGCTCAGGTAGGCCGTGGCATTTAAACGATGCCCAATTGGCACTAAGGGGCCTAAAGTGTGCTAAGAAAACATCCCCCACACCATTACACCACCACCACCAGCCTGCAGAGTGGTAACAAGGCATGATGGATCCATGTTCTCATTCTGTTTACGCCAAATTCTAACTCTACCATCTGAATGTCTCAACAGAAATCGAGACTCATCAGACCAGGCAGCATTTTTCCACTCTTCAACTGTCCAATTTTGGTGAGCTCGTGCCAATTGTAGCCTCTTTTTCCTATTTGTAGTGGAGATGAGTGGTACCCGGTGGGGTCTTCTGCTGTTGTAGCCCATCCGCCTCAAGGTTGTGCGTGTTGTGGCTTCACAAATGCTTTGCTGCATACCTCGGTTGTAACGAGTGGTTATTTCAGTCAAAGTTGCTCTTCTATCAGCTTGAATCAGTCGGCCCATTCTCCTCTGACCTCTAGCATCAACAAGGCATTTTCGGCCACAGGACTGCCGCATACTGGATGTTTTTCCCTTTTCAGACCATTCTTTGTAAACCCTAGAAATGGTTGTGCGTGAAAATCCCAGTAACTGAGCAGATTATGAAATACTCAGACCGGCCCGTCTGGCACCAACAACCATGCCACGCTCAAAATTGCTTAAATCACATTTCTTTCCCATTCTGACATTCAGTTTGGAGTTCAGGAGATTGTCTTGACCAGGACCACACCCCTAAATGCATTGAAGCAACTGCCATGTGATTGGTTGATTAGATAATTGCATTAATGAGAAATTGAACAGGTGTTCCTAATAATCCTTTAGGTGAGTGTATATATTTAAAAGACCAATGCTAATTTATAAAAATATCATTAGATGCATAGCTTATTTGATGGTAAAAGTCATTTTAGCTGACTTCACCCTACATTCATCACACGTCACAGGGGCAATGAGAGCCAACCCTTTAAAAACAAGAAGAATAGCCTACTCACCTTTATGAATGAAAGCCTTTGTCCGTTTTGACAGTCTAGTTTATTTCTTTTCATCCACAAACCAGTTCAGAGGACTTGTTTCCTTTACAGTTAGAGAATAAACAAATTAGCCATTGCATTGACCCATGACTTTTAAAAAAAGCTTTGTTTCAAACACGCATGAAAAATATTCCACAGCATTTATGAACTTGAATTGGAGTTAAAATTGAGGAGAGTTTTAAACAGATATTATCAAAGCATAATGCAATAAAGAATGAAATGACGCTTGTGTTTTTTCCCAGAAATTATCATACATGTATCATCATAGAACCACAAGCTGTTTCCCAAAAACTTCAGATCTGAAAAGTGGTGTAGATCTATAAGTGCTCTGGATTTATTCGTGTTTCATCCTTAAAAAATGTTAAAGGACTTACAGTATAACTACACACAAATTAATTATAACAACTGTATACACAAAACATGTTTTTTAATTAAAGAGACTGATGAAGATCATTATGAACAGATCTTACCTGATACAGTATAAACTGATGTACAGCAGTGTTCATTTCGTTAACGAAAAACTATGACGAAAATTATTCGTTGACGAGGTTTTTCCATGACTGATGAGAGACAACACCAATGCCATTAAACGATAACTGTGACTAAACACATGCAATAACGTTGACGAAAAAGACGAGACTGAAATGTGGCTAAAAGAATAAAAACTTTACCAAAATCACTCTTTTGAAATCACATTTTGTTTTTGTCGAATAAAGGAGACAAAACATTACAGACTGTTTTTAGGAGCGTTCATGCTTATGGTTGCCATATTTCCAATCAGACCTTTTCTGTTAAAAGAACACATTTACTTAAATAGTAGACCCTTTTCACGGACTGATGATGGGCTTTAATGGTCATCAATATCATAAATCCTGCAAAGATTTTTATAGGCCTATTTTCTTTGATGTTTTTTACCGTTATGAATGTAGCTACATTAAAAAAAAAATAAAAATGCACTGGAAAAATCTATTTAAGAGGGCAAATATTGTTCCTTAATGGAAAAGGTGTAACTGCAGTCTAAGTGGAAAAGAGGGTACACAGAAGGAGGTTAAATCCCTCAGGGGGAACGACACTCTAGAAAGTTTGAGAACCACTGAAAAGGGATATGTAGAATTGTGCTACTGCTAAGACTGCAATGCCAATGCTGCCTGTTACCTTGATTCAGTTTTTTCATAAGCTTAAATGAAATTATGATCATTTTGTCTAAAGACATAAAATAGCAATCAAAATTAATGTTGGTAACTGTAGTTTGACTAAAAGTAATGACTAAAACTTGACAAAAATACAATGACTTTTCGTCAACTAAAACTAGACAAATATTAAAGACAAAAATGTTAGACTAAAGAGCATTTCATCATCATCTGAAGATAAAGACTAAGACTAAATCAAAAATGGCTGCCAAAATTAATACTGATGTACAGTGATCCTCACCCGACACGACTGAACAAGATATTTGTGTTTGTTGAGATGCTTATAGATTAGTTATCTGTACATCATTATGATAAGGAAATATAAGCACAAGTCCACTGTTTCCTTCTCATATTCAAATTCAAATAACAAATGTATACTGTACAGTGCATTATCAGACTTTCCACACAATGGTAAATGGTGTGTAGGTTTTTTTTCTTTCATTTTCAGTTTTAACAGTTATGTTTCATTTTAAATACATACGTGTTGCAGAAAATGGCTTCATTTAAATTTATTTTTCAAACTAGGATATTCTTCTCAAATTAGAGTGTCTATTATATGGAACTTTTTTTTTTTGTCTTTTGTGGAATGTGGAAAAAACATGTACACTAACCCACTTATTACATCACACTGTTTAATAAGAGATAACTTTGTAACAAAACATGCATTAAAATAAAACAAAAATACAAGCCATTTTAAGATATCAGCTGTTCATATATTTATTTTAATAGTTTAGTTATAAAGGGAAATCCCCTACACCTATGAAACCTGTGACCTTCCCTTCTGAAAATATATTTACCACATGAATATTTAAATATAAAAAGCATCCTTAAAGAAGTAGCTAGCTTTCTGAGCTCAACAGTGAACTCAGTCTGTAAAAATATGCTTTTCACCTTCCACCAAAAAAAATCTTGTAGGTTTCAAAAGAAGATTAAATAATACAGTTTATAAGTTCTACATCAGTAGTATTTAGCAAAAGGTAATATTTTTTTGACCATTTAAAGACATGGGCTACATTTAACACCCACAACATTGATTCTGTTGTGTATTTAAATACAACATTTGTTATGAAGCAGCAGGGAAAAGAAGGAGCAAAAATCGGGATGGAGCAACATTGATTCCAAAAACACAAACAAAGATATTCCACATCAAACATCCAAACCAGGAACAGGAACAAAACGCAAGGAACAAGAACGAAACAGCTTTGCGAAACATGCTAAAACAATGTCAAACACAAGGCAACTAAAACACAGGTATAAGGCTACATTCAGACTGTCAGTCCAAATCCAAATTTTTCCAAACATTAAATGCGATTTTTTAAAGTCCGTTTTCGAGCTACATTCATATGAATAATTAAAAACAAGTTTAAATGAGTAAATCTTCTATAAATATTTTTTTATATTAATTTTCTTTCCTGACATACTCCAATTCTTGTTAAAACACACTAGATATGCTTATTCTGTGCATTTTGAGCACTTTTTTATAGAGTCATATTTATTTAGTCCATCAAAGGTGTACTTTAACTGACCGTTAGCAGTGCAGCAAAAATAGACCCAGCGGCAAAACTATCGTGGCACTGCTGCTTCTGCAATGCGCTGCCGCACGACCTCTCCGTGCATTGTGAATGCTCTCATCTGTTAACATGGAAGCCGAAAACAATATGCGCTGCTTACACTCTGCTAATGAATGCGGTGTGAAACCGGCCTAAATACACAAGGAAACCATGGGGCTAACGAGAGACAGGTGTAGGCAACAAGTGGCCATGGTAACAAACAAGTGTAGCTATGGAAACAGACAATGGAGTAAGGGACAAGGGGAACAAGGAACTAAACACAGGAAGTGAACACAGAAACATTTGAACAGAAAAACTTCAACATAAAAGTCCTTAACCATGAGACAGGGTAATACAGGCTGGAATCATGACAACATCACATGTATATTAATGGAACTTGAGCAGTACTTTTTATTTCCTGAAGATGCTGCTATCGTCCTCAGTGTTGTTTGCGTCCACAGCAAAGACATCTGAAGCAGTTCCTGTACTGCTGCCTGACCTGGACAAGAATGAGACGAGAGGAGCTGAGTGACATCATGACATCAATTTAACCTCTGAAACTCAATCACAATGGAATTATAATAAACAGGTAAAAAAAAAAGAAAAAAAAAAGGTNTCCTGAAGATGCTGCTATCGTCCTCAGTGTTGTTTGCGTCCACAGCAAAGACATCTGAAGCAGTTCCTGTACTGCTGCCTGACCTGGACAAGAATGAGACGAGAGGAGCTGAGTGACATCATGACATCAATTTAACCTCTGAAACTCAATCACAATGGAATTATAATAAACAGGTAAAAAAAAAAAGAAAAAAAAAGGTGTTTTAAGATACTTTCTGAAGTAAACTGATACTTTTCTTAAATATACTGTTTCTGGAGAGAGTGAAATGGTTTTCCTATGGAGCAGGATGATAAAATGGCTGAATTAATTACAGTGGACAAAATAGAAAAAAGCCTGGGAAAGCTGGGCCTAAAAGTTTGAAGTCTTTTGAAAAGCTTGGAGTTTGAAAGCATTAATGCCATGCATTAGACAGACTGATCAGACAGTGTCTGTTTGAATAGTTCATTTGAACATTCAGTCACAGGAAGGAAATGGAAATGTAACACATTAAACAACTGTGTGACGAGCAGGGTGGGCGAGAGCCGTGAGGGAACGGCGCGAGGCCGGTGACGCGAGTGATAATGAGCATCAGCTGCGAGGCGCGCCGGCCTCGAGTCCCTCACGGAGGAGCTCCGGAGGCATAAAAGGAGGAGCGACGACAGTGAAGGACGAGAGAGGACCAGGCCTGGACTTTATTTTATGGTTTATTATGTTTGTGTGGCCGGCAGACGTCCGCGAGGGTCTGCCGGCATTACTTTCGTTTTGTATTTGTTTATTTTGTAATTAAAACTTTGTTTGAACGTTCGCCGGTTCCCGCCTCCTTCTTCCCATATTTACGAACTGTGTTACAAACTGCTTCTGACATTTCTCTCTAAAAGACACAGATTGACAAAATGACAGGACCTCCATGAAAACTGTAATAGTCTTTCATATTCAGATTTTGACATTGAATATGGTGGCAAATTGCATGATGTCTGACCTCATTATTGAGGACACAATAGACCAGGAAGATGAAGGTTCCCTGCTGGGAGTTCAAGATCAGGAAGAGGATCTCCAGCTCCTTACTGCCATTAGTGAAGAAACCCAGAATCCAGGAGCAACCAAGAACCACAAACTGAGCCAGTGTTTTAAATGTCATAGTCCTGCAGAGAAACAGAAAGAGTTAATGTGTCTTTATTGACTGCATATATTTTTCAATGGAGTGATCAAATAATGTTTGTTACTTGGTTTGTTTCATCTGTGAAACTTCAGCATTCAGATTTTTGAGAGTTGAGTTCAGTTTGATGATGATGTTGATGAAGAGAATCATGTTCAACTGAAAAGTAGAAAAAGTAGAAATCACCTTGTTATCCCTTTAATATGAGTTAAAATTATGAGAAATAAGCGATGTACTTACTGCTAGTATGACACAAACAGGACCCAGAAAACTCCAGATGAAACCTTTATCCATTTTAATCCAGCAGCTGTTTGGAGGAAAACACAATATAAGAACTAGATGAGTTTGTAAAAAATACTATTTGACTTTTTTAATATTTTTTATCTTGTATGTGTTTATACAGAGTGTGTAAAAATGTACTTTTATCAGATATAAGAAATGTCATAAAAGCCTGATTTATTTCATTTTAATCAAATTTATTTTAAACAACAACTCACTGTTCGCTGCCATAGCCTTCAGGAACCAGCCCGACAGATACGGCCACCACAACCAGAGCAACCATATATCCAATCACACACAGGAATCCAGTGCTTAGCACCTCCCTCTTTTTGGAGCTGATCTGTGATAGGTTCTTCACACAGATGAAGAGCAGCACAGCTTCAATGAACATCCACACAAAGCCGGAGAGAAAGAGGAAGTGCAGCACACCTGATATCACGGCACACAACACCTGGAGACAAAGAGAGACGGTTATGATGATTCTCAGTGAGGATGTGCTGAGCCGTAGGGCTCCTTCATCATTCTCACCTGATGAGGGCCTATGAGGCTCAGGAACTGCTTCGTGAGCAGGAACAGAAGGTGAGCCAACAGAAGACTGATGCAGATGTTGATTCGAGCCACATTATTCACTCCAGGACTCCACTGACAAAGGGCAAAGGTCAACAGGGCCAAACTGAAGAACACCACCCCCACGATCACACACACCAAATTCAACAGATCCAGCTGTGAGTCGCTCTGAGAAAACATGTCAGAGTACATGAGTGCCAAATCTGTGCTGTTCTTCAGTGGTCACTATGTAAATGTTCTCGTACCTTTGGTGGTCTGCTGGTTTGCATGATGAGAGCGAATGTCGACAGATGAACACAGGAACACACAGTGTAGTTGCTGTTGGTCTCTAAAACAGAACAACCATCTACAATCCATTCGCTGATATTCCAGTACACACAAGACAGAGAACCGTTGGGGTTGAACTCCTGAAAGATGAAGAAAGAACATGCAGAAAATATTACAGGACTGAATATTCGATGTTTTCAGTTGTTCATCAGTTCTCAGGTTGGTCAAAAACACATTTCAGTCTCTCACTCTGATGTGTTTGAGGGTGAAGTTGACTGGTTTGGTAAGTTTAGTGTTGTTGGTTTTGGGAAGAGTAGCTGAGATCACAGTGGACATCATGGTTTTAATCGTATCATTTGATGTGTTGAAGAAGTTGGGCTTCAGTAGATTCTCCATTGTGTTGTAACCCATGAAAGCCACAGCAGCTGATCCTGTGTGACAGAAACAGAAGTTTACATGATATACCATGCTAAAACAACAACAACAATAATAATAAAAAAATAAAAATAAAAAAAGCAAATGTAGTTTAGTGACAGGTATGACATTTCTTTCTAAGAGTTTTTAATTCTACAGAGACATTTCACATACCTTTATTGTTGTTCTTGGCGATCCCAATGAGATCAATGTCCACAGAAGAGTTTGTCGTGTTAAGTCGAGGGATTTTACTTAAGGCGACACTTGGTCCAACCATGAAGACTTCAACCTCTGATTAAAAACAAACAAGCAGTTGTGTGCTATATTAATTTATTTACAATATTTAACTTTTTTTTTTTTTTAAATGAAAGTACAATTCAATCATTCAATTTGCACAAAAGACAAACAAATAAAATGACTATGCACTATTGTTGGGTTTTCATCTCTGATGTAATTTTGAACCCTTTAGGTTTGCTTTCATTTAATCCGCAAACTGAATAAATGTAAATCTAAGCACTATTAACTGTCATCAGGAGGTCAAAGGTTAGATCTTATAGCACATTTTTTACAGTCTGTGGTAAATTCCCTGTGTTAAATCAACACCGCTCTGTGTTCATATTGGAACCAACAGTAGGATGTTAAAGGGTTAGTTCACCCAAAAATGAAAATTATGTCTTTAATGACTCATGTCGTTCCAAACCCGTAAGATCTTCATTCATCTTCGGAACACAGTTTAAGATATTTTAGATTTAGTCCGAGAGCTTTCTGTCCCTCCATTGAAAGTGTTTGTACGGTGCACTGTCCATGTCCAAAAAGGTAATAAAAACATCATCAAAGTAGTCCATGTGACATCAGTGGGTTAGTTAGAAGTTTTTGAAGCATCGAAAATACATTTTGGTCCAAAAATAACAAAAACTACGACTTTATTCAGCATTGTATTCTCTTCCGGGTTTGTTGTTCATCCGGGTTCACGACTCCGCAGGGACGCTGCTGACGTAAGATGCTGCTGACGTAAGATGCTGCTGACGTGTTATCTGGTGCGCCAGAGCTTCGTTTACAGTCTGAGGGAGATGCACGCTGTATTCAAGCTATTCTACATTGTTTGTACTTTGGTATTGCTATATTTTTTAAAATGGTGCGTAAGTGTGCATGTCGCGGATGTCCTAATCGCCAAAAACAACGACGTAAAAGTGCATTACCAACGCAGACAGATGAAAGGATTCAACGGAATCAATTCAATGGAATGGATTCCAGAAGAGAAGACAATGCTGAGTAAAGTCGTAGTTTTTGTTATTTTTGGACCAAAATGTATTTTCGATGCTTCAAAACCTTCTAACTAACCCACTGATGTCACATGGACTACTTTGATGATGTTTTTATTATCTTTCTGGACATACACCGTACATACGCTTTCATTGGAGGGACAGAAAGCTCTCGGACTAAATCTAAAATATCTTAAACTGTGTTCCGAAGATGAACAGCGGTCTTACGGGTGTGGAACGACATGAGGGTGAGTCATTAATGACATCATTTTCATTTTTGGGTGAACTAACCCTTTAAAAGAAGCAGTTATTTAGATACTTAAAGGGTTAGTTCTCCCAAAAATGATTTTTTTGTGTCATCAAGTACACACTCATGTAATTCCAAACACCTTTTATTATAATTATTATTATCTTTATTAAGGACACAGGTGCAAACACAAGTTCCATAGATAGAAATGAAAAAGTTAAAAACACTGTAAACCAGTTACAATAATATTTACAGCATATTAATAAAAGAGTACAAAAGGTCTTCAGTCTCTGTTTACAAACAGGCAGGAGCGCCAGTGACTCCACAATTTTGAGGTGAACCTCACTGAGCTCATCTCGGGGCAAACCAGAGTCTGTACAATTACGTTCGGGGACATCACAAGCCGACACATGAATTTATATTAACAATGGCGCAAAGTAGCGGGAATTGAGCAAACTCCACACTCAACAAACATCTGACTGGCACTACTGTATCTTGCTACCTTCAGCAGAAGTCTCATAGAGTCATTATATGCAACTGTTAGTCTCTGCAGACTGGATTTTTTGTAACTCCGCCACAATTGGGCAGTATACAAGGGAGAGCAGTATGACTAAAATAAAGCAGTTTTGACTTTTACAGAACACAGACCAAATCTCCTGACCAGCATATTTGATTGTCCGTATAATTTGCAACACTGCCTGTGTATTTACATTTACATTTATGCATTTGGCAGACACTTTTATCCAAAGCGACTTACATTGCATTATACTATACATTTGTATCGGAGTATGTGCAATCCCTGGGATCGAACCCATGACCTTGGCATTGCTAGTGCCATGCTCTAACCACTGAGCTACAGGAAAGTGTATATCTCGGTCATCAGTGAGGTCACTACAGATATAATGCCCAAGGTATTTTACCTCATCTGTGACATTAAGCGTACTGCCACAGAGAGTGAACTCAGGAAAGGCTGATTTCATATCACTTTTATTTCTCGCAATCATAACATAGCTTTTAGAGGCGTTATACTTAATGCCATTTTGTAAGCCATATTGAGAACAAATATTGAGGAGCTGCTGAAGTCCTGCACTGTATGGGGAAAAAACAACTAAGTCATCTGCGTACATGAGATGGTTAATGACAGAGCCTCCCACAACACATCCAGTATTACAGTTAGTGAGCTGTACAGAAAGATCATCCATGTAGATGTTGAACAGCAGGGGGGACATTATACCTCCCTGCCGGACCCCATTGCTGACCCTGAAGGAGTCAGACACTGCCTCACCCCATTTCACCTGCACGCTCTGCTGTGAGTACCAAAATATAAGGATTCTAATGAGGTAACCAGGGACACCTCTGTTAGACAATTTCCTAAACAACTTCTCATGATTAATTCTATCAAATGCCTTAGATGCATCTAGAAAGCATGTGAACATTGTAGAGCCCTGACTACGATACTTGTCTAATATTTCCTTTAGTGCATATATACATGTATCGGTACTAGAGCTGGCCAAGGCTATGGGACGATAATTATCCTTACTGTTTAGTTTACCAGCTTTGTTTTTAATCACTGGGACAAGACAGACAGACAAGAGTGACTCAGGCAGAACACCATGGATCATAAATCCTGTAAAGCAAATAGCCAGAAGAGGATACCTTTGTTTATCTTATGTTATTTTTGATGAAATCCAAGAGTTTTTTTGATTCCCAATAGAAAGCAACGTAATTACTGTCATTCAAGGTCCAGAAAAGTACTAAAGATATTGTTAAAATAGTCAACATGACTACAGTCTTAAAGCCCCCCTGTAGTCAATTATTTTATCCCTTAAAACTCATCTTTGATCACAAAAATGACATATTTAAAAAAAAAAAATCAAGTGAAAAAAGAATTCTTCATGCCTTAAAATAACTTGAATGTAACTCTACACCCTTGCCTCATTTAATATACATGGATCAATGAATATGCAAATTAGCTCTGCCTGCACTCGCTCACACCAGCTCGGAGAGTCTACTGTTGCTGTAGTGATGAGCAATTTGTTGTTTGTGTTGTGGATATTTAAGAAAAAAGCTTGCTTCGCTTCGCATATTCAGTTTAACAGCTGTGCAACTGAACTGCTCTTATTTTCTGACACTTCAATTGTGTTTTAAATTATGAATTGGTAAAATGCCTTTGCAAAACAGTCTGAATCTACTTGCATTTGTTTGGACAGCTCTCTCACTGAATCACCTGAAGTGATTTCTCAGTAAAGCATACAGTATCGAGAGAACAAGCAGCCTTTTTCCTCTGTGAACATGCGCTAAATGGATGTTTGACAATTTCGTTGCTTTTTGGAGTTTTTCAGATTTAACAAAAAACCATTCAGATGAAAGCCTGCCGGCACGTTGTTGTGATTGGTTACAAGGTAGTCTGTGACGTCACAAACACCACCGATTTCAAACCACGGGTTTTTTGTTTACTGCAGTTTCAAACATAAAATGCTCAGCAATGGTGCAGACTTATGAATTTGCACATAGTTTGTCTCAAAGCATTTTAAAAACACTACATAGACATATAAACAACATTAAAAACTTGATTTTCACCACATGGGGTCTTTAATGTTATGAAGCGACAAGACTCAGTATTGTATTCCAAAGAAAAACGAAGGTCTTATGGGTTTGGAATGACATGAGAGTACTTAATGACAGAAATTTAATTTTTGGGTGAACTAACCCTTTAAGTGATTAAGTGAGTGATGATTGTTTGATTATTGAAGACGCCTGATGATAATGAGCAAAATCACTGGTGATTTTGATGCAAAGAATATTGCACCTGAAAGAACCATTTACTGGATCATCAAGAATTCAAGGTGAGAAATTCACCTGCAATGAAGATGGCTTCAGAACGTCCCAGAGTGTCCAGCAAGTGCCAAGACTGTCTGAAGCAGGGATGGCTAATGTTGTTCCTGGAGAGCCACAGTCCTGCAGAAATTAGCTTCAACCATAATCAAAAACACCTAAACAAGCTAATCCAGGTCTGAAGGGTTGCTAGAAAGCTATAGGCAGGTGAGTTTTTATCAGGGTTGGAGCTAAACTCTGCAGGACTGAGGCTCTCCAGGACCAAACTTCGCCACCCCTGTCCTGAAGAGTCATCATGTGCAGAGCTGCTCAATATTGGCAGCAGGTGTGTCTGAGAGCATCTGTACACACAGTCTCATTTAGAGCACAATCTCTGACTGTATGGGTGATGTGTTAATTTTATTTTATTGATTATGACAGACCTGAGCTTCTTCAACTGAAGGATTTTTAAAAGTTGCTTTGCTCAAAAAAATCAATCAGACACACAGACATTAAGAATCAGCGTATGAATTAACAATGGTGACAATAAAAAAGCTTCATGTTGCAGTGCATTCTGGGTGCACCAATCACAACTCATCCCTGGCTCCCAGCATGAATTGTGCCATGAATAAATTATGAGCTAAACTGTCTTTGTAATTTCTTTTATTACTATTTTCTTTTATTTTTGATGTTTTTGATGTGACTTTTTAGTTGCTTGCTTTGTGATGTTCTCTGTTTACCTGAATATGCGGTTTGATTGTTACCTTTGTTAAGATTCACACGCCAATTCTTGATGTCTGTGTGTGTCTAAATTATAAAGTAGTTCAAACCTTTATATGCAGAGTCTAATACTGTAAAGTTACAGGATTGCTATATTTAATAACACAAAGATTAGATATCAACCATATAATCAGATATCAAACTCTATATGAGATCAGAGAATCAGGTCACTCTATAGTAATTATGTCACTATCAAAACATAACTAACACCTGATCGCTTTTTCTCTGGGTTTTCTTTGTCACAATAAACGTCTTTAAAAGCAGCCAGAAAAAAAAGTATAATGTTAAAAGGTCAAGGGTCAAGAGCCCAACTAAAGCAAACACTAATCACCATAATGGCAACTTAAAATTGTGTGACTTTTCTTTCATTGATTCTGCTTGTTAACAGCAGGTGTTCATCACTAATCCTCATACATAACTCAATCAATGACTTAATTATCTCATTAACTTTAACACTGCTTCAGTGTTACTTTAACACACTTGAGTGTGGACTCAGAGCAGAGTTAATTTAACACTGGTGTCTTTGATATGTAGAAGCTTCCATACAAGTGTTTTGGAGCCGGGTTGGATTTAAACTCTGCAGGACGTTGGCCCTCCAGGAGCAGGATTGGGTACCCCTGCCAATAAGACTTTAGTTCTTCTTTGGAACACAAATTAAGATATTTTTGATGAAATCTGAGAACTTTCTGATCATTCAAGGCCCAGAAAGATAAAGACATCGTTGTTATGAAGCGACAAGAATACTTTTTGTGCGCAAAAAGTAAAGACTTTATTTACCAATTTTCTTTTCTTCTGTGACAGTCTCTGACTCTGTTCATGTGAGCACCACGACACATTCGTGTGATGCTGACGCAGGAGCCGGCCAATAATGAGCCAGCATTCTGACGTAGAACCCCAAAGCACTGCACTGTATTTACAATGTGTGGTAGTTGCTTTCTATGAAAGAAAGCTCTTGGATTTCATCAAAAAAAATATATCAATTTGTGTTCCGAAGATGAATAAAGGTCTTACAGGTTTGAAACAACGTGAAGGTGAGTAATTAATGGCAGAATTGGGGAATTTACTGTGAATTTACTTTGAGTATTACTCAAGTGATTCAGTTCCCAACTGGTTTTGCTTCCAAATCCAAATTTCCTTAAAATCAAACATTTATGGTTTTTCAGGATAAGTGATTTTCAGGACGCCTGTCCATCTGACATCTGTGTAATTTGACGAGCTTCTACCAAATGATGAATGAATTTGTCTGCTCTCCTTCAAAACATTTGTAACTCTAGTTACTGTAGCTGTAGCATTAATCATTGTAGCTGCTCTCTAGACTAAACCCAGAGAGCAAGCATCCATAGAAATAATGTTAAATCAATGTTAATGTTTCAGCATTAACTGCATTGAATCAACATCATTTTTGCACCCGCAATTAATGTTGAAATGTTATATAAAAAAATTAATAAATAAAAAATAAAAAATCAATGGTAATGAATCAATCAATGAATCAATGTTTCAATATGATGTTGGTTCAACATCATTCTTGCACTCTCAGAAAATGAAACAACAACTACAACTGACTTAAAGCCACACAGCCGGAAATCAACTGCAAATAAAAGAATTTAGTGTCCTTTATTTGCAGTTGATGTCAGGCTGTATGTATTTAAAAACCAAAATTCAGAATATCTGAATGGTTCACTTAATGAATGACTGAATGAATGACTTAATGAGTCAATAAAGACATTTACCACTGGCAGTTTTAGCTTCTTATTTAGAGTCTAATTTTATTTTTTTTTTTAATTATTTTTACATTTTGATATAGTAACAAAAAAAGTTATATTTCACCAAAAAATAAAATTTATCAGTCATCATTTACTCACCCTCATGGTCCAAAAGAGTATGTGTAATAAATGTTGAATCAAATAAAATATTTCTTGTTGAAACCACTTTTTTGTAATGTCTATTTGATGCTTCACATATAATGGGCCCTATTTTAACGATCTAAACGCAAAGTGTAAAGCGCACGGCGCAGGTGCACTCAGGGCGTGTCCAAATCCACTTTTGCTATTTTAACGACGGAAAAACGGTCCGTGCGCCGGGGCGCATTTTTGAAATGGGTTGTCCCTATTCTCTTAATGAGTAATGGGCGTAACGTTCAATAAACCAATCAGAGTGTCATCTCCCATTCCCTTTAAGAGCGAGATGCGCTCGCGCCATGGCGGATTGCGATTTACATGGCGGAATTTGTTGTCGAAATTACCTGTTAAGTGGCCAGTCAATCTTTCAGTCGTCTGCGTTGGATGCAGGCTTTCAAATAGCCCCGCGCGATGAGTCAGTTAATATATATGTGTGTGTATTGGCACGATTGTTCAATTAATTAGCCAATTTCGTTCATCATTATAAGTAGTAATAGGCTGAATTGAAAATAGGTAGCCTAATTCTAATACATGCAATGACTATTCATCATTACATTTTTATATTTATGTAGCCTACACAATAATATTCTTTTACACTGTAATCCTTTTGTTTTTAATATTTGGCATGTTTGTGTGATGCGCATCCCTGTGTGTAATAAGCAAAGTCAACGCGCACTGTGGACACGCCCAGAGGCGCAGTTTCTACCAACGCGCTCTAACAAAAAAATATTGCGCCATTGACTTTAGACTTTAGACCAGGTTTGAGTTGGTCTATGGCGCAGTCTATTTTCAGCTCCTTAAAATAGCAATGCGCCGGAACACACCTCTTTTTTAGACCAGCACGCCCATGGGCGCACTAACTGGCGCAAATGCATTTACTAATTTAAAGGTGCCCTCGAATGAAAAATTGAATTTACCTTGGCATAGTTAAATAACAAGAGTTCAGTACATGGAAATTACATACAGTGAGTCTCAAACTCCATTGTTTCCTCCTTATTTAAATCTCATTTGTTTAAAAGACCTCCGAAGAACAGGCGAATCTCAACATAACACCGACTGTTACGTAACAGTTGGGGTGTACGCCCCCAATATTTGCATATGCCAGCCCATGTTCCCAACATTATGAAAGGCATTAGACAAGGGCAGAACATCTGGATGTGCAAAGCTGAATCGACAGACTAGGTAAGCAAGCAAGAACAATAGCAAAAAATGGCAGATGGAGCAATAATAACTGACATGATGCATGATATCATGATATGTTTAGTGATATTTGTAAATTCTCTTTCTAAATGTTTCGTTAGCATGTTGCTAATGTACTGTTAAATGTGGTTAAAGTTACCATCGTTTTTTTACTGTATTCACGGAGACAAGAGCCGTCACTATTTTCATTTTTAAACACTTGCAGTCTGTATAATGCATAAACACATCTTCATTCTTTATAAATCTCTCCAACAGTGTAGCATTAGCCGTTAGCCACGGAGCATAGCCTCAAACTCATTCAGAATCAATGTAAACAGCCAAATAAACACTGTACTTACGCGATTAGACATGCTGCATGATGAACACTTTGTAAAGATCCATTTTGAGGGTTATATTAGCTGTTTGAATTTTTTTTATGTTGTTTAAGGCAAGCGCAAGCTCCGTGGGCGTGGAGCACAAGATTTAAAGGGGCCGCAGCCTAAATCGGCTCATTTATAATAATGCCCCAAAATAGGCAGTTAAAAAAATGAATTAAAAAAAAATCTATGGGGTATTTTGAGTTGAAACTTCACAGACACATTCAGGGGACACCTTAGACTTATATTACATCTTTAAAAAAAAATTCTAGGGCACCTTTAAGGACGTGGCGCTGAACGGGAAAACGCGAACGGCGCCGGACGCAAACTAGCAAACACACTTGCGCTGCGCCTTGCGTCGCATTGCGCCGGGTGTATTATAGGGCCCAATGACTTTAAATTATCTTTTGAGAGTAATTTCTCAGCAAAATTTGATTTGCAATTAATTTGAGATTAATTAGATTAAAAATCTGAATTGCTTGACAGCCCTACCAAAAACTGTTTCTGCACTTACCAACAACAGCAAGAGCCAAACTGACATTGTCACTTGTGTCTGTTGGCTTCACCAACGTAGAGATGAGTTTCTCACTGGTTTTTAACACACGGTTTCCATAGGAGGCGAGTTCAGCTGGGCTGACTGATGATGATGATGACGAGTCTAAAATCTTCTCTGAAGCGTTGAAGGCCATAGTCAAAATGTTCGTCACAGTCTAGTTTAGTGATCAGATAAATAGACTCACAGTAAATGTCAACAGAGCCAACACAGACAACACTGTTTTGTCAATCATCTATTATCTACAGTCTGTAACTGACAAATGTTTGATTTTATCAAGACTTACAGTCACAGAGAGCACTTGAGATGATGTAATGTTCTCAATTTGCTCAAGCAGATTTTCGAAACAGTTCTGACTCTGAAATCACAATTGTGAAAGCAGTATTTGTTGATTTTGATCATGTTTTTCAATATTAACAGGGAACCAAACATTTATTTTTACTGTACTGAAGAACACTGTGAAGATCCTTCAGTGATGTTAGTACAGACACACAACACACATCTATCAACAATAAATAGACAAGAACATTCATATTTCACATAACAGTTATCTAAAATTCACATTTAATTTTACTACTCTTTGGACTAATTAGCTTTAACTTGAGCAAAAAAAAAAAAAAAAAATTCACCATTTCCATTCCATGTGTTCTAGTGAGCAAAATTGTCAGTTCCTGAAAAACTGGTACAAAACATCAATAATAAAAATGGAAGCTGCTGCAACCAGACATGAAACAAAATAATAAACGTCATGTCATCTTTTGTTTAGATGCCTGATGTTCATGATTACGTGTATCAGGTCTGGTACCAAATCATTTTGACAGGCATTTCAGAATAACTAAAACCAAATTTTTGATGGTGTGTGATGAAACTGATTAGTTCAGTAATCACATAATCTTATGCAATATCCCAAAATGTGCATAAAATACATGGATGGAAACATGGCTGTTGATAGGAGCTGTGAGTCTAACTCTAAATCTTAATTTCATAGACTCAACTTACGGTGCATTTTTCCTGCAGTGTTATATTTATACCTGCAATGACAGAAATCAGCATAAAGACAATCTGCAAATGAAAGTTCAGCAGGGTCAGACAAAACTTTGGAAAATAATCTCATAAAGCCCTCGTATTCATTTGTAGATCCATTTGTAAGTTTAAGGCCGTTATGATTTTGCTCCATTAGGATCAAAACTAATGTTACCAACCCATAAAACTATCAGTAAGAAATCAATATTAAACAATATTAAAAGATTAGCAGCAGTCAGAATTCAAGAAAGCAATGATCAAAAATAAAATGATGGATGCGACCATAAATGTGGGAATGAAGAGAAGTTGCCTTTTTCCCATATATGGACATCAAATCTAAAAAAATCGCACTTATATACAGTAGCTTGTGTACAGACATGTAAATTGTATACAATGATCTGCAACTGCACGTTTTACACACTCATTCCTTATCTTTATCTAGAGACACAAACACACTCACACATGTTCAGTTCTACGGATCCTCAAACATTCAGCCAAAACACAATCCAACAGAGGAAACTACATTACCAGCTGATGTCGTCTCTGGTGTGACTGTTGTAAAGGTTGCACTGATGTTAGTAACAGCTGAAAAAAAAGATGAATATCAATGAATTGACAAATGCAAATAAATAAAATGTAAATATATTTACCAATACAGTAAGGCTCTAGCACAGTTTTTCTCAACTCCAGTCCTCAGAACCCATTGCTCTGCACATTTTGTATGTCTCTCTTATCTGACACACTCAGTTCAGTTCATGGAGTCTCTCCTAATGAACCAATGATCTGAATCAGGTGCGTTAAAGGGATAGTTCACCCAAAAATGAAAATTTGATGTTTATCTGCTTACCCCCAGCGCATCCAAGATGTAGGTGACTTTGTTTCTTCAGTAGAACACAAATTATGATTTTTAACTGGAACCGCTGCCGCCGTCTGTCAATCAAATAATAGGAGTGAATGGGAACTTCTACTATAAGAGTAAATAAAACTTGCTTAGACAAATCCAAATTAAACCCTGCGGCTCGTGACGACACATTGATGTCCTAAGACACGAAACGATCGGTTTGTGTGAGAAACTGAACAGTATTTATATAATTTTTTACCTCTCATACACCACTATGTCCAACTGTGTTCAGCATTCGCTTAGTGTGGTCTGATCGCGCTCTGACAACGGCAGTGATGTCTAGCACTCATTGAAGTATAAGCGCAAGACATCACTGCCGTTGTCAGAGTGCGATCAGACCTTATGAAGCGAGTGCTGAACGCAGTTGGACATAGTGGTGTATGAGAGGTAAAAAATTATATAAATACTGTTCGGTTTCTCACACAAACCGATCGTTTCGTGTCTTGTGACATCAATGTGTCGTCACGAGCTGCAGGGTTTAATTTGGATTTGTCTAAGCAAGTTTTATTTACTCTTATAGTAGAAGTTCCCATTCACTCCTATTATTTGACTGACAGACGGCTGCGGTTGTAGTTAAAAATCTCCATTTGTGTTCTACTGAAGAAAAAAAGTCACCTACATCTTGGATGCGCTGATCGGTAAGCAGATAAACATCAAATTTTCATTTTTGGGTGAACTATCCCTTTAAATAAGGGATACATACAAAATGTGCAGAGCAGTGGGTCCCGAGGACTGGAGTTGAAAAACACTGCTCTAGCAAATCTACTACAAGAAATTTGAATTGTTTGTGTGTTATCAGCTTGACCACACTGTGTTTGTCTATTGATGTGACTTAGATGAGGATCAGATCATATTTTATGGCAAATTACTGCAGAAAACCAATTCATTCCAAGGGGTTCACATATATTGGAGTCAGAAAAAACATTGTTCTCTCATATTAGTAGTCATGTGAAACAGAAAGCCATGGCTGGACAATTTGACCCTGGTTTGCTAAAAATTGTAAACAACAATGGGAATATACTTCAGAGATCCTTAGAGGTTTTACTCGTAATGATTTATACACAGTTAAATCAACTCTGCTCAGAGATTTCCCTCTCTATATAGTGTTAAAGTAACACTGAAGCAGAGTTAAAGTTGATGAGATAATTAAGCGATTAATTAAGTGATGATTGAGCATAAGTGATGAACACCTACTGTTAACAAGCAGAATCATTAAAGAAAAGAGAAAAATAAGAACTACACCTGACTTCAGCCACACCCTTAGATGAAATCAACTGAAGATAAAAGGCATTAAATCTCTCAAGACCTGATTAAACAACTCCACAAACATTATTATCAGTTTCATTTATTGCTAACCAGACTGACTTTTTCACATTTCTACAGAAGTCCTTATTGAGAATTTGCTTATTGCAAATCAGCAGAGGTGGAAAATTTTTACTTTTTAGAGTAGATTTAAATGTGGGTACTTTTACTTCAACTTGAGTTCCTTAATAATGAAAAATCTGTACTTTTACTTTGCTACGTTTGGCGACGTTCCTCTTGTTACTATATTTTAATGCAATACTGTAAGAAATGCAGTTTATTCCAAGCACGCTGTCTCTTTTTTCATGAACGATGCCCCATTCACAAATGAATCACTCTTTTGAGTCGATTCTGTTCAAAGACTTGATCAAACAAGTTGGCAAAAATGACTTTTGAATGATTTGTTCAGTTCCTGCACGCACTGAATCGTCTGAAGCGGTTTCTCACTCGGAGCGTTGGATGAAATGGCAGTGGATCTACAGTCAATTAAAAGCAAATCCGCAAATGCATCCTATTGTTTGCCAGTGATGAATATCTTTATTAGTTAAACTGCGTATGCTGTCTGAACAATTCCACGCAGGTATCGATTTCATTTGATTTCAATTCATACAGCCAATAGCCTACATTTTACAACCAAGCAGATTATTACGCCACGATAACAAAGCATGTAGCATTTCTTTACCGTTTATATGGACATATATCTTAATTTATACATTAAATAAGCTACCATTGTTCAGAGATTAAATGAACACCAGCGGTTGCGCAATGGCGGCACCGGCGACCTGTTCGTCTTGAAAATGAACGCCTTTGCGTTGACACAATTAACCAGTTTGCACGCGCCTGCAGAAATGTACATTTGATTACATTTTGGAGAACAGCGCCACTTTTTACCCCAAATACCATACTTTTACATATTCTTCCATTATTGAAAAACTGTTGCTTGAATTACCTTGAACAAAACTGAAAACCATTAAGAAGACCTTTGTCTGAAAATACAAACATTAATTTAATGGATTCTTATTTGCTACTTAAATCAACAACATTTTTAAAAACATCAAATATTACATCAAACTACCTCAGAATCAACTTTGCGTTGCTGCCCGTGATCGCGTCAAGGATCAGACAAATTTGCATGCACATTTTGAAAAACCGATGTTTAGGAAAGTGCTGCGGCAAGTTTTTGTGCCATCTAGAGGTTTAGAGGAAAATAAAATCAAAGGTGCCTTTTGCCCCACGGCGCCTTTTGCCCCATGACGCCTTTAGCCCCGTTGTGCCCTATCTCATCACATACTATAAAAGCAGCTAATATCTGCTCACTGTAAAGCACTGACCTCACTGCTTTACAACTTCATATGAATTGTTGCAGCAAAAAATCTAACATAGGAGGTCAAGGGTCAAGAGCCCAACTAAAGCAAACACTGATCTCCATGATGGTGGCCTCATTTTGTTTTGTTTTTTTCTTGACCAATAATACATTAACATCTTAACCTCTTTTAATTCTCAATAAGAGCTTCTGAAGACATGTGATAGAAATAAAGTCAATCTGGTTAGCTATAAGTGAAGCTGGTAATGCTGTTTGTGAAGTTGTTTAATCTGATCTTGAGAGATTTAATGTCTTCTTTTATCTTCAGTTGATTTCATCTAAGTCTGAGGCTGAAGTCAGTTGTAGTTCTTGTGTTTCTCTTTTCTTTAGTGATTCTGCTTGTTAACAGCAGGTGTTCATCACTAAACCTTAATTATCACTGTACTGAAACTAGCACAAAAGAGAAAAATGAATAATTAATCATAACTCATTATAATTAATTACAAATATTTGAATGAGTTAATCAAATCTCTTGATGTAGCTGAATTAATATTACAATCAATTAATCTGTTCTGCAGAAGACCAGAAGAGACTAGAGCAATCTGCATGGGGGCTTTTTAACCTCTACAGAAGTCACACCTTTGAGTTTTGGCTTGACCAAAGAGAAAGGTGCAATTTCCAAGCGGGAAATGTTCCTTTGTTTAAAAATGGACTCATTTGCATGAGTGGACAAGATTAACTTAACAAGAGTTAACAAGGAGGGCGTAGTCCAATGAGTGTCCATGGTAACAAACAAGGGGAACAGCAGCAGGGAAACATGAGGTGAGGTGCACAAATAACAGAGGAGACACAGGGAACACAGGCAGGGATCATGACAAGGGGTTTTGCTTTTTAGGGGTACCAATAATTGTGGCCAATGTGTATTAGAGAAAAATATTTTTTGAATGAAAGATCAAAAGGATAAACAATTCAGATTTATTTTCACAATCTTCTTTGGACATATTTACCAAGGGTGTCAATAATTCATACTATGACACACACACATACAGGTTTGTATTGCTATCTTAGTAAGGACATTCCATAGGCATAATGGTTTTTATACTGTACAAACTGTACATTCTATCCCCCTACACTATCCCTAAACCTACCCATCACAGAAAACTGTATGCATTTTTACATTGAGGACTGAAATGTCCTCATAAAACATGTTTATGTCGTAATACCAGTGTAATACCCATGTCATTATACAAATTTGTATCCTCAAATCATGAAAGCAAGCACACACACACACACTGTATATAGAATTCATATATATATATATACACTACCGTTCAAAAGTTTGGGGTCAGTAAGATGTTTTTAATGTTTTAAAAGAAGTATCTTCTGCTCACCAAGCCTGCATTTATTTGATTAAAAATACAAACAAAAACAGTAATATTGTGAAATATTATTCCAATGTTTTCTATGTCAATATACGGTAAAGTGTAATTTATTCCTGTGATCAAAGCTGAATTTTCAGCATCATTACTCCAGTCTTCAGTGTAACATGATCCTTCAGAAATCAATCTAATATGATGATTTGATGCTCAAGAAACATTTATGATTATTATCAATGTTGAAAGCAGTTATTTACATTTTTATTTCATGATGCTATGATGAATAGAAAGTTCAAAAGAACAGCATTTGTCTGAAATCTAAATCTTTTGTAACATTAAACACTACCGTTCAAAAGTTTGGGGTCAGTAAGAATTTTAATTTTATTTTTGGGGGATAGAAATAAAATTAATCAATACTTTTATTCATCAAGGTTGAGTTAAAATGATCAAAAGTTACAGTAAAGACAATTATAATGTTAGAAAATATTCTATTTTAAATAAATGCTGTTCTTTTGAACTTTCTATTCATCGAAGAATTTTGAACAAAAAATTGTACACAACTGTTTTCAACATTGATAATAATAATGAATGTTTCTTGAGCATCAAATCAGCATATTAGATTGATTTCTGAAGGATCATGTGACACTGAAGACTGAAGTAATGATGCTGAAAATTCAGCTTTGATCACAGGAATAAATGACACTTTACTGTATATTGACATAGAAAACAGCTGTATTAAATTGGAATAATATTTCACAATATTTCTGTTTTTGTTTGTATTTTTAATCAAATAAATGCAGGCTTGGTGAGCAGAATTTAATTACAAACAGACTTCCAGGCATTCCTTTTCTTTTATGCCACAGCTGATGTGTGCAGTTTATTTTACTTTAAAAGAATTTTCTCTTGTTTAGTAAAGTATTTTTAGGGCAGTCTTTTTCTGCTGCCATTGTTCTCCTTGGATTTGCTTCTCAGTTCCATGCAATATTAGCCTACCTAATATTTATCCAAATGAGTCAATATTAAATCAAATCACAATAATAATTAAATAATAATAATTGAATAATTTAATTAAAATAATAAAAAAAGTGTAGCTTACCAGAAATTGTAGCCTACCATGTAAACATTGTAACATGTCACTAAACCTAATAAAATTCAGCTTAGTTACTAAAATGTTTTGACAATCACAATACACTTATTGTGATGCAATAAAAAAACAAATATTTAAATTTTTTACGACCTACCGACCATTTTTTATTTTTTTGGCTGTTACGCAAACCAAAATATTTTTAAGGATGGCCTTAGCCACGACCAGTTGTAGCAATAAAATACATGTTCTTACAAGTATTCAAGATTATTTTATTAATCATCTGGCATGCGATAAAAAAAACTATATAGCTAACATCTGCTACAGCCGCCTACGGGACCAACACGCTACTTCTGCTACTTCCTTAGCAGCAAGGCACGCAGTAATGGCGGCGCTGCTTTACTTCCGTGTTTCGCCGGATTTGTGTATTAGTAGCCAATGAGCTTGCGTGCTAATCTTTAAATACATGAGTTGGCATTGCTTAGCAGCGCAGCGTGCTTCAGAAATCATCTAAGATAAGTACATGGGTTCTTATACTATATCACTGTGCGTTTTGCGCACAATTCTATGTCATGTCAATAGTCTGTTTAATGCTTAGAGAGAATTACTAAGCATATTAGCAGCTAGCGCATGCATGTATAAGGATACAGAGACAAGCTCGCTGAACTTTAAATGGAACAGGTTTCGTTTAGTATTTATATTCTAATGAAGCTACAGCAAATATTTTGTACAGCAGCAGCAACAGTATAGATAACAAATTCAGATAGCAATAAGCGAATATCATAGGCGAATATTAACAACATAGAATGCAGCCGACGTTTCGGTGCGTGCAAGGCTAAAGAGCGCCTTAGTTGATGCTTAATACGTATTTGTGTCATAATCTGTATAGTATAATTTTATAAAACATTAGGTGTTTTCTATATGCGGTGTGTTGCAGCGGCAGGCAGTATGGCTGAATTATGGACACGCCTTGTTGATCTGAGCGATGGCTGCATGTCAGTCAGAAATCTCTTTATCTGCTTAAAATGCCGAGGTATTCATTAACAGGAGCGTAAATAGGAGACACTTTGCAGTGTGGTGGTCGGCCATTGACATAGCGGAACTTTGAGTTCGCTACTGAGATAAGTGAACGTTCTACACGCTCTCGTGGCCATACGTTTCATTTGTGTTATCTCTGAGGACCGACAGTCAGTTGCACGCTGCAAAGTGATGTTATGGGGTTCACTGTCAAATTGCATCGACTGACATAACCATTGCATATGAGACAAAGATATAATAGTAATGCATTAGCATGCAACTCAGACAGATAGAATATTAATTCAACATTTTCAGTTTCTATTGAAATCTCATTCATATTATGATGTGTAAATCTAAATGTTCACAGTATTTCTCAACCTCAACAACTTGTCAGCTGATGCATGTTGGAGTCATGCCCATTAATTTCCATTCATCCGAATGAGTTTACTTTAGGAGTATACCGGGTTTGACAATGACATTATCAAACGATGCTATATCATTATACTATTATTTGCTCTGGTGGTCTTGGAGGGTTTCTTATCTCTATTAGCCTGCAACGTTTTACCATTATTAAAGCCACACATAATGTGTGTTCTAATTGGTATGTTTGAGCCTTTTGGCTCAGACACTCATAGACATAGGCCACTAGAGCTAAGCCATTCGGCGTGGTAGCCCAGGCACACATAGCCATATCGTTCACTAGAGCTAAGCCATTCGGCGTGAAAGTGAAAGTGAAGTGACATGTGGCCAAATTCTGAGTATGACCCATACTTGGAATTTGTGCTCTGCATTTAACCCATCCAAGTGCGCACACACAGCAGTGAACACACACACCGTGAACTCACACCCGGAGCAGTGGGCAGCCATTGCTGCGGCGCCCGGGGAGCAGTTGGAGGTACAGTGCCTTGCTCAAGGGTCTCACCTCAGTCGTGGTATTGAAGGTGGGGAGAGCGCTGGACATTCACTCCCCTCACCGACAATCCCTGCCGGACCTGAGACTCGAACCCATGACGTTTGGGTTACAAGTCCGACTCTCTATCCATTAGGCCACGACTGCCCCCCAGGCACACATAGTCTAATAGGCCTTACAGCCCAGAATTACTTAGTTGTGGCAAAAATGGCCAGGCACACATAGATAGCATACACACGGTTCCTATGGCTCTTCGGAGCAGCAGCAGTACATATGTTTTGGCGGTAGATCTGCTGGGGGGTGAGGGTGAATCATCATCTTGCCTTCTGCATTGATGGGGGATCTCTGACATACAATACACCAGGCTTGTTTTGCCCAATATCATGTCACCTGCTCTGTTGGGGGGTTATTCATGTACGTTATATTGTACAGCAGCGGCATGTCTTACTTGCTCACAGCAGCGTGTTGTGTATGTATTGGCAGTAGCAAGTCCCGTACTTGCTCTGCAGCAGCAGCAATAAAGCAGCAGCAGCGTAGCAGATCTATTCCGCCAAGACCAAATATATCTACATTGTCATATCCATTACCATGCAACACTTCGAGAGTTGTCATGACAGAAATACAAAGTTCTGGCATGAAACTCTAATGGGCAGACTAATAGGTCCTTTAACACAACCTGCTAATTATCGTATCATTATCTATAGGTCACAGATGATTGGTTCCTGCTGTATTAGAGGCCAATGAGCTTGCGTGCTAATCTTTAAATAAATGAGTTGGCATTGCTTAGCAGCGCAGCGTGCTTCAGAAACCCTCCACCTTCCCCAGCTCCACCTGTATAGATCTGCTACGGTTATTCATGTACGCTATGTTGTACAGCAGCAGCATGTCTTACTTGCTTACAGCAGCATTTCGTGTATGTATTGGCAGTAGCAAGTCCTGTACTTGCTCTGCAGCAGCAATAATCAACAGCAGCAGCAGCAATGAAGCAGCAGCAGCGTAGCAGATCTATTCCGCCAAGACCAAATATATCTACATTGTCATATCCATTACCATGCAACACTCTGAGAGTTGTCATGACAGAAATAATGTTATTCACAATACTGTAAATATGTTCATTATCTGAAAAGCTCTTTCTGATACTGACACAGTGACGTAAATGTGCTGGCATAGAAACCAGCTCTATAAATCTTTTTTTAATTGATTATAAATATTTTTTATTTGTCGTTTTGCCAATCTAATGTTAAATTTCACTTTGGATTTATAGTGTTTTTTATTGTAAAGTTCTGAAATGCCCCCCTTTATAATTTTATAATTCCTTGTCATTAATTAGCACTTGAGGTGTTCTGGGTTACAGTCTGAGGTAAATTTATAGATCCTTTATATTTAAATAGATCTTTAGATTTATATAGATATTTTAGTTGTTTAGCTGGTCTCTTAAACAGGTAACTTCACAATATTATATTTCATATTTTCTAAACTTTAAATGTAGTAAAGTGTTTGTTAGACTCACACAACAGATGCAAGCCTGTGAAAGGTGTTTCAAACTTGAAAAACACTCTTGAAAATGGTTCACCAAAGGCAAAATTTCCATTCGGCAGAATTTTCTCCATACACTTTCACTGTGGAGGCCAGAACGAGCATTTGAAATATTAGAGCCTCATGTTATATTTATAATAATCATTGTATTAATAGTAATCATTGTATTTCAGGGAAGTTCCTGAAGACAGAGAAACATAGAGATGTTGTGACCAACATGGTGACCATCATGGACAGAAGTCAGTTCCTGGTCCACCTTCCACACCAGACTCTCTTTATATGGATGTCTGTCTACTATATTTTGTATTCTCTTCAGAATTAAGTGCAGATATTACTCAGGGACATCAACACTATTCTCTATTTGCAAGAATAGAGAATTATATAAGAAATTTATGTTCACTGCACTTAAATTAAAATTTATTTTAAAAGTTTTTTTTACAGTGCCTGCACTGCCACAACAAACTCCAACAGGTTGAACACACTGACCCAACAAAACCAAATAAAGGTGTTATTTGTGTTTTTGTGACAGTGTAAACTGACCATAATACTGTATGTTGTTAAGTGTAACTTTAAGATTCTTTAAACTTGCCTTTAATTTCTTCGCTATTATATATCTATTTATGAGTGCAGCAGTTTGAAGCATAAGTTTCCCCACATTTGTTCTAAGTCCATAAACGGATAGTTCACCCAAAAATTAAATTGAGGTAAAACATAATTCAGCAGCCTTAACTACGCGTTAATACATGATTGATAATTAATGAATTAATTAACATTTTAGGGTAAACTAAATGAACCAGTCTCCATAACAGTAATCAAGAAGTACTCTGAATTAGAATTAAACATGTGATTTAATACTGTCAATTTACACTGTAATATCATAATCTGCAGATTTGTGACAAATAATTAGAATGGAACATGATTATTTAGCCATTAATTACATAGATCCGTCTAAACAAACGTGGAAAATAGACTAACTACCACAAATAAATTTAATTTGATCTAAACCGTTTTCTGATTTTTATAGTTCATTTATATTTAGTCATAGCTAAATAGTCACAGTTTCTTCCCGGAACTAAAGTATGTAGGGTTTGTTTCTGGTGGGACACTCATTAGTGGCGCACGCTAGGTGTTCTCTTGGCGTGTTTGTTGTTTTCCGAGCGGGCAGTAATGCTGGTATTTTAAACTAATAAATGATGACTGCTTTGGTAAACTGAATTAATAATTAAGGACATATTTACATGTATGTTTTATTGCGATTTTCAGGAGGTTATGTGCAGTTATTAACGGTATTTGTATTTTTGTCATTTAAATGTATATGCTTTGATTAGCATTAGCTTGTTGACGCCCGATTTTACATGTAAATGTGCCTCATGTGTGTCTTTACAGGTATGTTTTTGGCTTGCTTTCAAGCCCATATATGTTTAATTATATAAATTAAAATAAAATACAAATAATTTTTATTTTTTTGTACCGGGGTGTAAAGGAATAAGGATGACACTCTTAGTGTTTATTCATATATTTGTTAATGATTTGTAAGTGCATCATTGTGTCATGACTTTACTTGAGGGAGCACAATCATAATTAACTCATTATTAACTAACCATACTAACATCAACTAATAGCTTGTTAATGCATAATTATGTCATGACTTTACTTGAGGAGGCACATCATACTTAATTCACTGTTTACCAAATTCAGCTTTTAAGATAAATCATTAGTGTATTAATATTTTATATGTTTGATAAGGAGGATCAGTGAAAATAATGACAAACTAATCCTGTGCCTTTCAGTAATGATTATAACGAACCTGCTGATGTCCGTAGTTTAAATTCTGACAATAATAAATTGTTTAAATTTATTTCAAAGTCCAAATATTTCTTATTCCTTCAAATAAGGACTGTTTGATTTAGTTTACCCTAAATGTTAATTAATGCATTAATTATCAAACATGTATTAACATGTAGTTAAGGCTGCTGTTTTCATGCATGAATCCTGTCGTAGTTAAGGATAGCTCTTCATTTGTTCATGATGAGTTCATATCTAATCATGAGTTCATGTTGAAGTAACTATTAATTCAGGTATTAGTTCATGATTATTCATGTACTGTTATTGTAAAGTAATAAGCTGGTGTGTGGTGGGCGTTCTGGCGCAATATGGCTGCTGTCGCATCATCCAGGTGGATGCTGCACATTGGTGGTGGTTGAGGAGATTCCCCCTACTATATGTAAAGCGCTTTGAGTACCCAGAAAAGCGCTATATAAATGTAACAAATTATTATTATTATTAATTATTATTATAAAGTGTTAATCATTTTCTTTGATGTTAGGCATACAANTAATAGCAGCAGAAACTGCCATCATAACCGCAGACATCTCGAGTGACGACTCCATCCTCAACTGTTGGGTGTCCACCACGTATCCACAGTGCGATATGAGTGCCACATCTACCCTGAGCAACACACGTGTCTGGGATATGAGCGCTCAGGCCGTTAATGAAGAGACGATACCAGCCGCTCCAGGAGACAGGCCGGTCACACATGTAGTATGAATGTAAGCCATATGTATTATTGATGGATCTCCATGGATTGTCCAGCACAGTGTAGTTGTAGCAGGGGTCTGCAGAGAGATAAACTTATGAAAACACTAATATGAAGTCATAGTTTCAATATAAATACAGTATGTTCACGAAATACAATTCCCAAAAGCATAACCTATGATATTAAAAAAATTATTCCCAAATGGAAAATATGGTCACATTTTGTTTAAATGATCTTACCTTTCCTGCATTTGCAAATTGTCACATACTTGTAAATTACCTTGAATTTATGTGTAAATATTTTGGGTTATTTTTGAGCCCAAAATACAAGGATGAAAGAAAAACAAAAGATGTCCTATCAGATGTGTTTTTGAATCTGGCCAATCATAACAGGCCTGCGAACTCTATGACTAAAGCGTCACATGTCATCTGTACAGAGCAGATGAATCAGATGTCATTCCATCACAGCGGATGACCAACAGGATCTGCTCTAAATGAAGCAGAATTTCTATATTTTATAGTTCTTTATAATTGAAAACATAATGAGGACTGTTTTTGTCAATGAAGTGTGTCATATTCAGAACTGTACAGTGAATGACAGCCAGCCACACCTGAGAACAATCTACAGGGTTCATACATTTCTACCAATACATTTCCATGACTTTTGAGGCAAATATTCATGACCTAACCCTCCATGAAATGTCTGTAAATACATGTAGAATAAATAAAAAAATCCATATTCAAATTTACCACAGCATATCTTAATTTAAAATTAATGTCAAGCTATGTGGTTTATTATAAAATAAATATTTATTTAAATAATGCTGACACACTAGTAAGACAGATAATCTGTTTAACCCTGAGAACTCAATGAGTTAACATAAATCAACTGGAGGCAACAATATGTTGCTACTGTATTTTTACAGTAATGGCAACTACAGCTTTACATTCTTTACTTTTTATTTTATTTTTTACAAGGTATTATACTGGTATATTAAATATTTTACACAAGCACAGATCTGTAAATACATTAGAAAACATTCAGAAAATAAGCCAATAGAGATAAAGTGTGTTACATTACCAGGTGAGATGGTCACTGGTGTGACAGCTGTAGTGGTAATGTTACCGGTGTCTGAAAGTTTGCATTAATAGTGTTTAATAAACACACACAAATATCAACACAATAAAAATATGAATGTGTAGAAAGAGCTCATGTGAATATAATTACCTGCGCAGTATGCTAAATTGCAGGTAGTTGGACTAACCAGCTCGTAGACATAATAATTGCCTGGACAGGCTTTGACTTTAATGGGATAAGACCCATAAAAGCAGCAGAAACTGCCAGCATAACCGCAGACATCTCGAGTGACGACTCCATCCTCAACTGTTGGGTGTCCACCGCGTATCCACAGTGCGTGATCAGTGCCACAGCTATACAGAGCAACACACGCGTCTGGGATATGAGCGCTCAGGCCGTTAATGAAGAGACGATACCAGCCGCTCCAGGAGACAGACTGGTCACACATTCTGACTGAAGCATGTGTATTATTGATGGATCTCCATGGATCGTCCAGCACAGTGTAGTTGTAGCAGGGGTCTGCAGAGAGATAAACTTATGAAAACACTAACATGAAGTCATAGTTTTAATATAAATACAGTATGTTCACGAAATACAATTTCCAAAAGCATAACCTATGACATTAACAAAATTATTCCCAAATGGAATATATGGTCACTTTTTTTTAATGATCTTACATTTCCTGCATTTACAAATTGTCACATACTTGTAAATTACCTTGAATTTATGTGTAAATATTTTGGGTTGTTTTTGAGCCCAAAATAAAAGGATGAAAGAAAAACAAAAGATGTCCTATCAGATGTGTTTCTGAATCTGGCCAATCATAACAGGCCTGTGAACTCTATGACTAAAGGGTCACATGTCATCTGTACAGAGCAGATGAATCAGATGTCATTCCATCACAGTGGATGACCAACAGGATCTGCTCTAAATGAAGCAGAATTTCTATATTTTATAGTTCTTTATAACTGAAAACACAATGAGGACTGTTTTTGTCAATGAAGTGTGTCATATTCAGAACTGTACAGTGAATGACAGCCAGCCACACCTGAGAACAATCTACAGGGTTCATACATTTCTACCAATACATTTCCATGACTTTTGAGGCAAATATTCATGACCTAACCCTCCATGAAATGTCTGTAAATACATGTAGAATAAATAAAAAAATCTATATTCAAATTTACCACAGCATATCTTAATTTAAAATTAATGTCAAGCTATGTGGTTTATTATAAAATAAATATTTATTTAAATAATGCTGACACACTAGTAAGACAGATAATCTGTTTAACACCGAGAACTCAATGAGTTAACATAAATCAACTGGAGGCAACAATATGTTGCTACTGTATTTTTACGGTACTGGCAACCACAGCTTTACGTTCTTTACTGTATTTTTTTTTTACATGTATTATACTGGTACAGTAAATATTTTACACAAGCACAGATCTGTAAATACATTAGAAAACATTCAGAAAATAAGCCAATAGAGATAAAGTGTTTTACATTACCAGGTGAGATGGTCACTGGTGTGACAGCTGTAGTGGTAATGTTACCAGTGTCTGAAAGTTTGGATTAATAGTGTTTAATAAACACACACAAATATCAATACAATAAAAATATGAATGTGTAGAAAGAGCTCATGTATATAATATAATTACCTGCACAGTATGCTAAATTGCAGGTAGTTGGACTAACCAGCTCATAGACATAATAATTGCCTGGACAGGCTTTGACTTTAATGGGATAAGACCCATAAAAGCAGCAGAAACTGCCAGCATAACCGCAGACATCTCGAGTGACGACTCCATCCTCAACTGTTGGGTGTCCACCACTTATCCACAGTGCGATATTAGTGCCACATCTACCCTGAGCAACACACGTGTCTGGGATATGAGCGCTCATGTTGTTAATGAAGAGACGATACCAGCCGCTCCAGGAGACAGACTGGTCACACATGTGGTATGAATGTAAGCCATATGTATTATTGATGGATCTCCATGGATTGTCCAGCACATTGTAGTTGTAGCAGGGGTCAGAGAGATAAACTGTTAATGAAAATATTTCAAGAAATTAACGTTTCTGAAAAACATGTGTTATTAATAAAATGTATCCAGAAGTGCAGCTTAAGACATTATTTTTTATTTATTTGTATTTATTTATTTAGCCTATATTTGCTCATTCAGAGCGATTCATTTTCGATCCACATTTTTTTAAATGCATTTTTATTTAAATACCAATGTGTCTTAGACAAGAAAGAGCACGAGCGTCACTGTGAGAAGCAGAAAGTGTCGGACTTTACGTCTGTTTTCAGCTCCTCACGACTGCGCGCGGCTATACTCTCACCAGGGGCGGTGGATATTTCACAAAGACAAAGAATTTATTGTCATAAAAAGTCTTCAATACATTAGAATGGTAAAACATACGTCTTAATGATCATTTTAAGACGTCTTATATTTTGGGGATGAAAAACATAATTTGCGATACAGCCTACTGATTAAACTTCAAAAGGCTAGTATTTCATTTTAAAAAGAGCGCTGCACATTGCTCGTTCTACAGGCTCGCGCAGCAGCGCTTCAGACTTCTTCAGAGTGATCCTCAATCAATGAATAGAACACATTTATGCCAAGAGATTTCTAATGAACTCGAGTTAATGAATTATTGTAGTCTCTGGCTGTGATGCTCCCCCACAGGAAGAAAAGCCTATAACATTTGACACATATTATCCAATAAATAGCCTAGATTTTACTAGTGAGTATAATCTGTGTCCCATTCACTGAGAGACACACTATATGACATAACAAGGATAACTCTTCCATTATTAAATGCTGTAATTGTGCATAATTTACAATGCATAATAATGCATAATATTAGTAATTAAATGTAATAGTGGTCTATGTAATTAAAATTTATGCGATACAAATATTGTTAAAAATCCCACATTATTTGTTGTTTGTCTTAATTTTCGTGCCATGGGTAATAGTAGGATTGACCACCGCAAGTATATTTCAAACCTGTGGAAAGCACTGAAATATGATTATACATATGCGTGCCATTCTTATCCAATAAGTGGTACAGTACAAAGAACAAAGAAAAAGGTCATTTGTAGTTCTTCTATTATTTGTTAATAAACATATATGGACAAATGAAAAGAAATCCAAACATAGATGTAAAGACACACAGAAGGCACGTTTACATATAGGGCGCAGCTAATGCTAATCAAAGCAACAAAACAATATATTTAATTACTGAACATAATTTCCTGAAATCCCAATGCAACACACGTGCAAACATGATTTTAATGATCAATTCGGTTTAGCAAAGCAGCCAACAATTATTCGATTAAAATGCCAGCTATAACGTAGCAACACAACTAACGCTTCGAGCGAGCTAGAGTGCGGCAGTTAATGACTGCGGTCAAGCCAGCCGACACCGCGAAATGCACGGTCAATCTAGCCGCCACTAAATTTTACGGTTCGTGCATACACTGGCTATTACGGTAAGACCGTCAGGGAGCTGATCTGAAAACAAGTATTCTTCTGTCAAAGCGATATCACATTAATTTATTCAGTCAGTGTGTCTGAATAAATGAAAATAACTAAATAAATACATATTTTACAGCCCAGTTTCACCTGAAAATGATAGTACACCTCGGACCCTGTCACTGTATGATATGCTGAATTCCAAAACAAAAGTCTCCCTGAGTAAATGGAAAAAAGGCCTAAATAAATAAATATAAATAAAAATTTAACAGGCCAAAGTCACCTGAAAATGATAGTACACCTCACAGTCTGACACTTGTCTGTCATATACACAACAATCATAGCACTGGAGAGGAACTCAACTACTTTATTTCCGGTTCAGCACTACAGGTCAAGTATGCATAGCAACAGTATGGTTTAGAACAACATATGACATCTACCCTTTTAAAGACATAACACAACTTATAACGTTTTCAACATATTACACAGCAAGTATTATTTGTCAACATTACTAGCTTGCATATGCTTATTCGCAATTGCATTCTCACTGTACTTACAGTATTAACGCATAGTGCATACTATCCATCAAACCTGTTCAATAAACATAATAAATCAAAATATCTCTTAGCAAAATCCTAACCTCAGATCTTGCGTGAAGTCATAATATCTTTCAGACAACAGTTAGGTATAAAAGTAGCTTAACTGGTCTAAAGTCACTGACTTGAGTATTAATCACAGTGCTAAGACTTGAACATATAACTACTAACACATGTACAACATTTAAACTTTACTTGTACAACGTAGTCATCAAACCTCTTTGGCAAACATCTTGCCCTGGGTGGGCGCTCACAAACTGACACTGGCGGCTGTGATGATGCCTTGGGGAACCCAATATTTGTAGGGGACTCTAGTGTCTCCTTCTGCTCTGTAGGTGTGCAGTCTGGGTCAGCAATGTCCGGTGTCACTTGAAATGCTGATTTGTCTGGATCCACAGACAGGTGAATTCTGTTGTGACAGTAAGTGGCTCCATTCTCTGTCATGACTGTGTATGATCGATGGGTGGTATGAGGTTGTACCACAACTGCTCGGTTCCATACGCGGCCTTGTCTAATACGGCAGCTTTCACCAGGTTGGAGGGAAGGCAGTTCTCTTTTCCCCCGGTTATAGTAGCGTGCCATCTGTTGTTGTCGAGCCGCTAACTCATCTCTACCCTGCACTGTGGGTTGAGGCATCAGTTTACGTGAGGATACAGGCAAGATAGACTTGAGACGGCGACCCATAAGCAATTGTGCTGGAGTGACTTGGAGTCACTGGCATGTCAGTTATAGCTGTCACTTTTGACTCGTCAGGCTTCAGACCTTCCTTGCTGATCACATGACCCATGTCCACGAGTTCAGACCTCTTGAATTTGATCTTTTCTTTGTTGAACTTACAGCCCATGTATTTAGCTCGCTGCATCACCTCATGTAATGTCTTGTCATGTTGTTTCTCATCTAATGAGGCGGAAATCAAATCATCTGCTATAATATGCACATCTGGGATGTCCTCGAAAACCATCTGGTTTCTCCGCTGCAAGACTTCGCTGGCACTTGATATTCCAAATGGCATCCGCTGAAAGGAATATCTCCCAAAGGGAGTATTGAATGTGCACAGGTCAGCACTGGCTTCAGTGAGTGGAACTTGCCAGTACGAACTTGTCTGATCAAGCACAGTGAACACTGTTTTCCCTGACATCTGGCTGATCACATCAGAGCTGGTTGGGATCATGAAATGTTCTCTCCTAATGGCTCGATTCAGATCTTTAGGGTCAAGGCTTAAACAAAGTGAGCCATCTTTCTTTTCCACTACTACAAGTCTATTGACCCAGTCTGTGGGTTTTGACGTTTTACGGATAACGCCAGCTGCTTCCATATCATCAAGCTTTTCTTTAAGACGAGTATGAAGACTCAAAGGCACTCTGCGCGGCGGGTGAATTACTGGCGTCACATTGGGCTTCAACTTAATGTCATATGGTTCTGTGAATTTTCCTAGACCACTAAACACATCAGGGTACTGAGCAATCAGATCTTCTTGAGTTAGTGATTTTTCAATGTTGTCCATTCTTTGAATAAGTCTTAGACCAGAGCATGCTTGACGACCTAAGATGGTTGGTCCGTCTTCAGTAGTGAGGAAAAAGTCATAGCTTGCTTGAGCACCCTTGCGCGTCACACATTTTAAATGAACTTTTCCTATATGCTCGATGCTGTGCTTTCCATATCCTGACAGTCTGGCTGTAGACTTGTAAACAGGGATGCTGGTGTATCCTGTTAGCTGTTTAAACTGTGACAGTGGAATACAGTTTGTATCTGCCCCTGTATCTAGCTTCATTTCCATCTTGTCCTCATTAACCATTACCTCTTCATACCAGCAGGAGTCACTGATATCATGTGTCATTGAGTCAATAAAGAAATGTTCAAAATCAGACTCCACTGTGTGTACAGTTGATGCTCCACGACCACGACCTCTGCTCCGATAGCTAGACATTCTGGCTTGACATTGATCTGCAAAGTGGTTTAATTTCTTACAGCGACGTCACTCCTTACCATATGCAGGGCAGTTGCGAGGTTGATGCGTTGTGCCACATCTGCTACATGCATTGGACGTGTGCTGTGTTGCTTGAGCAGTAGCTCCACCCTGCAGGTGGTTACTAGCTCGCGCTGACTGCGCGCGCTGTTTTCCTCTTCCTTGATAACGTCTACGGTCTCTGCCTCGCGTGTAGGAGTTTAGAGTGTGAACTGACTGGTCCGGGGTTTGCGGCGACTTGCCTTGTATCATATCCAGTTCCCTCTTAGCGCTCTCAAACGTGCGCATTCGCTGTGTCACTACTTCAAGGGATGCATTGCCGTCATCACCCATTACTTTCATTTTCATTGCCGGATCTTTTATGGAGAAAAATAATTTGTCTCGTAGCGTGGTCTCTAAATCGGTAAACTGACAGTTACTTGCCAGCGTCCTGAGATCATTCACAAATGCTTCTAGACCCTGTCCTTCAGGCCTCTGGTATGCCCAAAACTGTGCACGGAGAGCCATCACTGGATTCCTCGTGTTGGAATACTGCTCGAATTTTCTGAGAACCGTATCAAAGTCATTGCGATCTTCCGCGCCTCTATCACCTTCAGCCGGTGCCCATCCAAATTTACTGTATATATCATATCCTCTCTCTCCCAGTGTCGTGAGCAAAATAGCAACCTTTTTCGCTGAAGATGCGTCACTGTTTCCCGATGCTGTGAGGAATCGGCAGCAACTTTTTCCACGCGGCGCTCACATTAGGACAGTCAAAATCAAACGGCTCAGGTGGCTTATAGTGTAGAACATCCATTGTAAAATATTCATCCGTTGTTCAATGTCATAATCCTTTTGTATTAACGATAGACTTACTTCTGTTCTGACACCATGTCATATACACAACAATCATAGCACTGGGGAGGAACTCAACTACTTTATTTCCGGTTCAGCACTACAGGTCAAGTATGCATAGCAACGGTATTGTTTAGAACAACATATGACACTGTCTGCTGCTAAATTCCAAAATAAAAGCCCTCCAACACTCATATATACAATGTTTTGTCCATACATTCTAAAACTAAGAAAAGTTCTAGTTTCCACAAACCAAATTCACCTCAAATGGACAGTACATCTTCTCACGGTGTCAACTACACAGTTTCAGGACAGTCTGATGTTGAATTTCAAAATAAATGCCCCCCAGACTTCGTATCTATGCGCTGTTCCCTTTCGAAAGGGAACTCTACTCTGTGTTTGCCATAAACGCTTTGGGGAACGTCACGTGACCCAGGTGTCTGAAAGCACTATCCAACAACTCCAATTCCTATTGGCCGGCAACAGCCTATGACGTCGTACGGCGCGACCCGGAAGTATAAAGGAGCGCCTGGAGAGACAGGGTGCTTCTCAATATCCCTCCTCGTCTCCTCGCTCCTCCGTCCTCCATCCTATGACCCGGAAACCGTTTGGGCTCAGCCATCTTGAAGGACATCTCAATTCTCTAATTGCACCACGAGGAGGCGAGGATCGAGGAGTGAAGAAGCTTCCCGAGGAGTCATGAGCGAGGATACTCAGGTGCATCCTTTGCGGAAGTCTTTCTCGTTGAGAAACATGACGCACGCATAAATTCTCCTCCCCCTTCATATCTGTCACAATAATTTAAATGTATGCTTTACTTTTACAGTTTAAATAAACTTTATATATCATACATTTCAACGGGGCATCTTGCTTTATTAATATTTATTATTTATTTTTTTAAATAACCAAACTTTAACAACATGTGGGTAGATCCCTCGAGCGCAGCTGATGACGCTTTGAAGTGACGTTAAAGGGAGCGAGGATTTCATTTCACTTGATTCAATTCCTCCGTCCTCGCTTCTTTTCCTTGTTTCCTTCCCTCGCATCCTGAAGGGGTGGAGCTAAGACGCGAGGAAAGGAAGCGAGGAAAGGAAACGAGGATGCACAAATAAGAATTGAGAAGCACCCACAGTCTTCATCTCATCGTCTTTCGGTCCTGTTCTGTCTGATTGCATCTATACCAACTCCGGTAGGGTTTTTTATATATGCCTTACAAACGTTCATGAGAGTGTGTTTATCCGTGTCCCAGGGTTTGACACTGGATATACATATTTTTCTGAGCGTTTTCTGTCTGGAGAGGAGCACGCATACACAGTGCTTGAGGGCACTGCTGTGTGTTTGTCTGTTGTTTACTCTGTTCACGTTTGGCACTCTTCCCGAGGGAAGAGCTGTCTGCATCTCTGCCTGGTGGTTCTGGCCCCTGTTTGTGCTAAGGCTTAACGGTGGCTGCAATCATAAGGCTCGTAGATGAGCTCGTTGGGAAGTTTGAGAAAGTTTTATTCTCTCTCGACTTCCCTGGGGCTGGCGAGAGCGACTGGATGACGATGACGTTCGTGTTTGACGTCATCGCATCTGGCAGCGAGCGCTCCTCTGGCTGGTGTATGCGAGCTGCTGTGTGTTTGGGATGCGCTTCTCTGCGGGCTGCAGCTGCTGGGAGAGCGCGTTAGGAAAGGGGCCGTGCGCGGACGGCTCGACGAGCGGTTCCTTTCTGTCCATTAATACGGCAGCTTCCATACTTTCCATTCCGTTCTGATCTCCGCGTTTGAGATCGGGAAGGCATGGAAAAACCCCTAGCCATTCAGATTTGTATCTGAACCCAGACAGACGGGAGGAGGAGGAAGAGAGAGTGAGACGGGTGATCGATTGTAAACATTGTTGCGTTTGTAATCGATCTCCCAGCTATATAGGGTGATTTATATCTACCCTCTCCTCTTCTTCCTCCACCTCCTGTGTATATATATATATTTATATGCATGTTTGTATGTATATGTGTATATATGTGACCCGTCACGGAAACCAGGGACACGAGTCGGCAGCACAACTATTGAGCAAACTGAGAAAGAAGCGTTTTTTTTCAAAATTGGTGATTTTCGTTTTTTTGCAGAATCTGTTAGTTGAGATCACGAAGAAGCATCTCCGTGTTTTAGGTAGCAGTATTGGTTTATTTAAAAGCGTACATTTTGAGGTTGAAATCGGCTTGTTTTTCTGGGATTCTATCTCGCAGTAGGGGCGTGTCATTGTCTGTGTGTATTTCCATACTGGAATCGGATACGCCGGCTTTTGTTTCTTTTGTTATTGCCGCCGCCCTCCAAGGGAAGCGTGGCTACTTAGTATGCAGCGCTCTGGCCGGCTCTAGCTGATATCAAAATTTAATGAAGATGGACACCGCAAAGAATATCGCAGACGAGCTGAACCGTGGCCGTTACAACGAAAATGTTTTGAAGTACAACATACGGCTGGATTCTTTAGCTGCGGAAAAAAAGAGTGGCAGGACATGCAAATTATTGGACATTTAGAGGCAAACAGACGCATAGTAGTGCAAACTTCGGAGATGGTTACATCCACAAAGAAGACCCCGACAAAGAGAAAGTGTGCCCGAACAACTTATTTCATTGGAGGCAACGAGATCTTTTCTGTTTCTTATTGGGTGAGTTTCCATAAACATCAAAGCTTGTCGTTTTGTGTTCATTCTATGAACACGTAGGCTACACGTTATCTCATGTGTCTTTTGTTATTAGCTAGCTCAGGACTGTCGTTTTATTTGTAATCGTTAGCATCGTATCACTTGCCAAAAACCCCCATTACTATAATGGGCTTTTAGATGGTAATGTTAGCATCTACTATTAATTTGAATAACGCTTCAACTGCTTGAATTGACTGGTGTGAATGACTTAGCTGATGTAAACCTTAGCCTACTATTCTTGAATTGAATGTGACGCTAATAATTTTAGCCAGTTACTATTTAATATTCTTAACAAGGATTTACTAATGTAATAGTAAATGTTTCAGATTAAATTCCTACGTAAGTAAAAGTATAAAGTATCCGTAGCCGTAAAATGTGCCTTATAAGTCAAAAGTAAAAGTATTTATTGAAGAGTTTAATGTACAGGATTTTTTTAATCCTTTGACTCAAACCAGGTCTAACCACTAACTGAGGTCTAAACCAGGACTATACGGTTATCACAGAATCCTGTTCAAAAAGTCCTAATGTCAAAAAAGATAAATTACTGACATTTACAATGCACATTATCCTTTATTATTAATAATATGCGGTCCGATTTTTCCCGTTGCGTCTGTCGTTGCTATGCAACCATGCAGCTTTACAGGGGGTATGGCTTATCTAAATGAGATGTAAATGAGCCCTTTTGTCACTCCCAGCAGGTGAGAACAGGCGAGAACTGCAAAATTAGAGGTCATTTTCTGCCCTTTGAGCTTTTTTGAGTGCCTACCTTCAAATGGCCACAACTTCTCCAAATATTATCAGATTTCCCTGTGTTACACATCGTTGGAAAGCTTTGAGACTACACTTTCAGAATCTGTGAATAACTCAAAATGCCCCAGAACCGACTTGTGTCCCTACTTTCCGTGACTGGTCACATATGTGTATATATATAAACATATATCATGCTCAGATGCTTCTTATGGTCAGACTGATGGCTGGGCCCATAGTCATTATTTCTATCAGCCCGCTGTTTCTGTTTGATAGTAAGAGGATCTATTAGGCTTAAAAGAACCTTAAGATTCCATCCTTTCATGTAAAAAGGAGCATTAGGAGTTTTGGGTTTTTGAGCCGCAGGAGGGTCTATATGTTATTCGTTTAAAATAAGACCTTATTTTCCTGTATAGATTTCTGAGCATGTAGTCAGGAAAATTAGGGGGTTTTTGGGCAAATTGAAGTTCAACACTCATCACTTCAGTTAATATGTAAATGTTTAGGTCGGCCTTAATCGGCCGCCTGACATTGTTTGCTTGTGAGCTTTCTTTCTTTCTCTTATCCATGAGATTTGGAGGTGAAGCCCAGGCTTCACTAGGCTTGTGGCCCTGTAAGAAGGCCCGTAGCTTAGCGGCTAGGCTAGAGCTAGGTTAGGTGTGTTATTTACATAACCTTATGTATACTATCCCTTATTAGGTTGTATAGTTCCTAGTTCTGGCCTCCTCCCGAGGGAGTTGTTAGGCCGTATGCCCATTATCCCCTTGCTTGTGTAGGCGCAATTGTGAGATTAACAGCTAGGTTGTAGACTGTTTTTGACTCCCTGATGCTGTCTCTCAGGTGGTAGGCCCTTATCTTTGCGTAGATAAGTTATGCAGGTATTGCTAGGCCCCACTTCCTAGAACTTTCATGCTAAAGGAAATGAATACATCTGAGCCACTTGAATCTGTATTTATCAAGTTTGACTTGACGATGCTAGTTTTTTAGCTTTTCGTCTTCTAAGGCTTAGAACAGATTTGAGGATCTGTATGAGAATGTTTTTCCGTTTAAAAAGCATGTATTTCAAAGTTTTACATTACTTTGAGTTCTAGACTTTTGCCCTACATATATATGTGAGCTTACTTATGCTGCCACAGGTTAGCACCTGTTCTCTTAATAGTAGGCCCTTTTTGCTGTAAAGCGGCCTCTATTTGAGAGGATGGTGACTACATATTCCCCAGTTAAGAGGTTTATTTGTGTCACTGAGAGCATCACCTGTTGGATTGCATACTCAGGGTAGTTAGAACCACTTTTTGAGGAAAGTTGGTATCTATTTAAGCTCCCTGGTGATCTTGTTAGCGGCTATATTGCATATAACTCGGATTGTAGGCTTTATGATTTTTAAGCCTCCTTCTAGTTAGCAGTTGTTTTCTACAATGCTGATCAACTGATCATGGTTTGCTCACATATGTACACTACCACAGGCCCTGCCACGTGTTTGTTTGAGTTAGTAGGCCTTATAGCCTCCCTTAGACCATGTTGGCTTTGTTTGGTTCCCTTTAGTCACATGTTTAGGGTACATTGCCTGTTGGAATGTGTAGCCTAGCGCGGGTTGCAGTTAGCTTCCCATAGTTATGATTGGGTTAAAAGCTGGTTCCCTGTAGCTTGGTCCCCTTTTAAATTCACGAGCTGCAGCCACGGTCATTGAATCGGTAGGCCCCTTCAGGCCTCCTTTTTAGTCCACACGTTGGCACGGTTGGTGTTTTGATATTACACTGCTTCAGGCCCTGCAGCATGTTTTGTTTCAGGGTAGCAGGCTTAATTAGCCTCCCTTAGACCATGTTGGTTGTGTTGGTTCCCTTTAGTCACAAAAACTTAGGGTACTTTGCCTGTTTGGAAAGTGTAGCCTAGAACAGGTAGCAGTTAGCTTCCCATAGTTAGTGGGTTAGAGCTGGTTCCCTGTAGCTTGGTTCCCTGGAAATTCACGAACTGAAGCCACGTGTCATTGAATCGGCAGGCCCCTTCAGGCCTCCTTTTTAGTTTACATGTTGGCACAGATTGTGTTTTTCTGTGCGGCTTAAGATGAGATGACAGTAGTGAAACCTTACGGAGGTTTGGTTTAACCTATTGTTGCCTCTCTGAGTTGATGATTTTACATTTACATTTAAATTTAGTCATTTAGCAGACGCTTTTATCCAAAGCGACTTACAAATGAGAGCAGTAGAATCAAATCAAACTCAACATGAGAACAACAGTATGTAAGTGCTGTGTGAAGTCACAGTTATGTCAGTAAAGTGCTTTTTTTTTTTTTTTT
>RJVU01053528.1:38879-50540 GCA_003731715.1 Anabarilius grahami | reverse complement strand
TAGTCTACCTGTTAGGTGAGCTCTGCGCTTCCCCCTTGGGGTTGGGTTTGTAATAGTGCTTAGCTCCCTAAGCTGATTATGATGGTTAGGCCTTGATCAGGCCTTGTCTTAAGAATCAGCCCCAGGCTGGTTTGTGCTCCCCTTTCAGGGTTTTCAGCGCACAGCCTCCTCAGTGCATTAATTAAGCACTGGGTAGATCCTAGGTTGAGGGGATTATCTGCCCTCGATGCGAGCTGGTTTCTGCCTTTCTGCAGACACTCTTTCCTACTATCTTCCTGAAGAATGCGTTTTAGAGGCTCTGTATTCAGACAGGGTTGGCCTGAACTAAGTCTGTTACCCTAGAAGACCAGGTTGGCCTCCCTGGTGGCAATGAGGGTGACCCCGTTCCCCTCAAGAGTGGCTGGCCGAGGTTCCCTTTGGTTCCTTGGCCACATTCCCTTAAAGGGACCACTTTTCTTTACGGAAAAGTGGGTTCCAGACGCCTTAGCGATTTCTTTAGACTCTATTTGTTAAAAGAGAAAGGTAGAAGCCTTTTGGAAGTTCAGCTTGGGCTGTTGGCCAAAGGGAATGCTGTCACTGACAGCCTGGTGTGACACGAGGGGGAGTTGCTGAGCAGTTCGAGAACTGCTTTGAGGCCTTTGTCTCAGCCATATTTTTGGCAGGCATTCCCCTCGAGCATGGCGGCGTGGGTATATCGTTCCCCAAAGCGTTTATGGCAAATGCAGAGTAGAGTTCCCTTTCGAAAGGGAACGTCTCAGGTTACGTATGTAACCGTGGTTCCCTGAGAACAGGGAACGAGACTCTGTGTTTCCTTGCCATGCTTCGGGTTGCCTGCCAGCAGAACAGTCCCTCAAGACGATAGATGAAAACTGTCTCTCCAGGCGCTCCTTTATACTTCCGGGTCGCACCGTATGACATCATAGGCTGTCGCCGGCCAATAGGAATTGGAGTTGTTGGATAGTGCTTTCAGACACCTAGGTCATGTGACGCTCCCCAAAGCGTTTATGGCAAACGCAGAGTCTCGTTCCCAGTTCTCAGGGAACCACGGTTACATACGTAACCTGAGACGTTTTGTCTATACATTCAGAAAATCATAAAAAGAAAAGTCCTAGTTTCCACAAACCAGTTTCACCTCATATGGTGAGTACACCTTCTCACGGTGTCAACTACACAGTTTCAGGACATTCTGATGTTGTATTCCAAAATAAGAGCACCCCAAAACTCGTGTTTCAGCTGTTTTGTCTATACATTCAGAAAATCATAAAAAGAAAAGTCCTGGTTTCCACAAACCAGTTTAACCTCAGATGGAGAGTTCACCTTCTCACGGTGTCAACTACACCATTTCAGGACATTCAGGACCATTTCAAATACACCGTTACAGGACATTCTGATGTTGTATTCCAAAATAAGAGCCCCCCCAAAACGCATGTACTGCATATATATGAAGTTTGGGGGGCTCTTATTTTGGAATACAACATCAGACTGTCCTGAAATGGTGTAGTTGACAACGTGAGAAGATGTACTATCCATCTGAGGTGAATTTGTTTTGTGGAAACTAGGACTTTTCTTTTTATGATTTTCTGAATGTATAGTCAAAACAGATGAAACACGAGAATTGGGGGGGCTCTTATTTTGGAATACAACATCAGAATGTCCTGAAACGGTGTATTTGACACCGTGAGAAGGTGTACTATCCATCTGAGGTGAATTTGTTTGACACCGTGAGAAGGTGTACTATCCATCTGAGGTGAATTTGTTTTGTGGAAACTAGGACTTTTCTTTTTATGATTTTCTGAATGTATAGTCAAAACAGATGAAACACGAGTTTTGGGGGGATCTTATTTTGGAATACAACATCAGAATGTCCTGAAACGGTGTAGTTGACACCGTGAGAAGGTGTACTCTCCATCTGAGGTGAAATTGGTTTGTGGAAACTAGGACTTTTCTTTTTATGATTTTCTGAATGTATAGACAAAACAGCGCATAGATACGAAGTCTGGGGGCTTTTATTTTGAAATACAACATCAGACTGTCCTGAAACTGTGTAGTTGACACCGTGAGAAGATGTACTGTCCATTTAAGGGGGAATATGGTTTGTGGAAACTAGGACTTTTCTTAGTTTTAGAATGTATGGACAAAACATCGTATATATGAGTGTTGGAGGGCTTTTATTTTGGAATTTAGCAGCAGACAGTGTCAGACTGTGAGGTGTACTATAATTTTCAGGTGACTTTGGCCTGTTAAATTTTTATTTATATTTATTTAGGCCTTTTTTTCCATTTACTCAGGGAGACTTTTGTTTTGGAATTCAGCATATCATACAGTGAGAGGGTCCGAGGTGTACTATCATTTTCAGGTGAAATTGGGCTGTAAAATATGTATTTATTTAGTTATTTTCATTTATTCAGACAGACTGACTGAATAAATGAATGTGATATCGCTTTGACAGAAGAATACTTGTTTTCAGATCAGTTCCCTGACAGTCTTACTGTAATAGCCAGTGAATGCACGAACCGCAAAATATAGTGGCGGCTAGTGTCCCACCAGAAACAAACCCTACACACTGTAGTCAAAAACAAACAATACAAATCAGAAAATGGTTTAGATCAAATTATTAGTGGTAGTTACTAGTCTGTTTTCCACGTTTTAATAGACGGATCTATGTAATTAATGACAAAATCATGCACCATTTTAATTATGTGTCACATTAATTCAGTCACTTTTATTTCTATAGTGCTTTATACAATACAAACTGATTAAAGCAGCAAACTTTGAATTAAACGTGAACAAATAGTGTCAAAATTTAAACTAAAATATAATGCTATAATCTGCAGCTTTGTGACAAATAATTAGAATGGTGCATGATTTTGTCATTTAATTACATAGATCTGTCTAATCATGGAAAACTAATAAGACTAATAACTACTAATAATTTGATCTAAACCATTTTCTGATTTTTATTGTTTGTTTTTATGTTTAGTCATAGATACTTTTCTTCCTGGGACTACAGTATGTGCAGTAATTAACTGTATTGTTTTGTTGTCTAATTGTATATGCTTCGATTAGCATTAGCTTATGAACGCGCCCTATATTGTACATGTAAATGTGCCTTATGTGTGTCTTAACAGGTATGTTTGGGATTTCTTTTCATTTGTCCATATATATGTTTATTGATGTAAACAAATAATAGAAGAACTAGATATAACCTTTATCTTTGTTTTTTGTTTTTTTGTAGTGGTGTAGAGGAATTATCAAGATGGCGCCGCTGAGTCCGGTCGCCGTCCAGATCGCTCCGCTTAGATTGTGTTTTTATTTACTGTTTTACCTACTTTTGCTTTCTCTTTTTACACACATAACCTCTGCACTGATCACTTACGAAATAAGAACACTTTTGGACATTGGACACCGCTTCACTAACCAGTTTCAGGACACTTTATCCCTCAACCCATCGTGGTCATCTGAGATTCTCCGGAACGCCGAGATGAACAATGGCCACCTGGATAACCACCCGTGGTGACGGACCAAGAAACAACGCGGGAAACGCGCTGGGATCCGCAACAGACTGAGAAAAAGAGCTCGCAGTCCTCCTCTACCGAGCATTCTGCTCGCCAATGTCCAGTCTCTGGAGAATAAGATGGACGATCTTAGAGCCAGGATAAGTTTTCAATGGGACATAAGGGACTGTAACATCCTTTGTTTGTCTGAAACATGGCTCACGCCCTCGGTCCCGGACGCTGCTGTAACACCGTCGGTAAACTTCTCTGTTTTACGGATGGACAGATAAATCCGGTAAATCCAAAGGTGGTGGAGTGTGTTTCATGATTAACAAGAAATGGTGTGACCCCATGAATATCTCCACTCTGTCGCGCTCCTGCTCGCCTCATCTGGAACATTTAACCATTATTTGCCGCCCATTCTATCTTCCCCGGGAGTTTTCATCGATCATTGCTACTGCTGTTTACATCCCACCACAAGCTGACACCAGCTTGGCTTTGTCCGAGCTTCACGATGCGCTCAGCGGCAACATCAACAAACATCCTGACGCTGCTATTATCATCGCTGGGGACTTTAACAAAGCCAACCTCAGGAAAGTTATGCCTAATTTTTATCAACATGTATCCTGTCCAACCAGAGGACCGAATACACTGGATCATTGCTACACTCAGTTTAAGCTTGCCTACAAAGCTCGCCCACTACCGGCTTTCGGCAAATCAGACCATGCCGCCATTTTCCTCACACCGGAATATAAACAAAGGCTCGTTCAAGATCCTCCGGTGCAGAGGGAGGTGACGCGCTGGTCTGCCCACTCAGAAGACATGCTACAGGCGGCTCTTGATGACGTAGACTGGGACATGTTTCGGGCAAGTTCATCTGACGTCAGCGAGTTCACGGATGTAGCATTAAGCTTTGTAAACACGCTAGCCGAACAAGCTACGGATAAAATAACTTTAAGGACCTTCTCAAATCAGAAACCTTGGGTTGACAGAACAATACGTGCAGCAGTAAACAAACGCACTGCTGCTTACAACGCCGGTCTTTTGTCAGGAAGCATGAGCGAGTACAAAGCATCGTGCTATGCTCTCCGACGCGCAATGAACGCTGCCAAACACAGATACAGGGAACGCATAGAGTCATATTTCCAGCTAAATGACTCCCGACGCATGTGGCAAGGACTTAGGACCATCTGTGCCTTTGGAAATAAATCCTCTGCAGAGGTGAGAATAGATCCGTCGATGGCTGACGAGCTAAACACTTTCTACGGCCGCTTTGAAAGCAATCTAAGCAGCGCGAGTCAGCCGATCAGCGCGTCAGGAAGCAGCAGTCAGAGCAGCGATGATCATGTGATCACCGTGTCGGAGGACGAGGTTCGGAGGGCTCTAAAGCGAGTGAACGTCAGGAAAGCAGCCGGACCTGATGGGATTTCCGGCCGTATTCTGCGGTCCTGCGCTGATCAGCTCGCTGGCTTGTTTACATCCATTTTTAATGAGTCTCTTGCTACATCGGTGATTCCCACCTCCTTCAAAAAATCTGTCATCATTCCTGTGCCTAAGAACAATAAACCCTCTTGTCTGAATGACTATCGTCCAGTTGCCCTCACATCAATAGTTATGAAGGTCTTCGAGGGACTGGTTAAAAAAACGTCATCTGCTCCTCCATCCCGGATACCTTGGACCCTCTTCAGTTTGCTTATCGCCCCAACAGATCCACTGATGATGCCATCTCTCACATCCTGTACTCTTCTCTCACACACATTGACAGCAATAACAGGAACTATGTAAGGCTGCTATTTATCGACTATAGCTCAGCTTTCAATACTATAGTCCCCATCAAGCTGGCTTCTAAACTCATGGACCTCGGCCTGAATTCTTCACTCTGCTACTGGATTCTTGATTTCCTCACCGGCAGACCTCAAGTGGTGAAAGCAGGCCAGTACACCTCCAACTCCGTCACCCTGAACGTAGGAGCCCCACAAGGCTGTGTCCTGAGTCCCCTGCTCTACTCTCTCTACACACATGACTGCGTATCTTCCCACAGCTCCACATCTATTATCAAATTTGCTGATGATACTGTGGTTCTGGGCCTCATTCACAACAATAATGAGAACGCATACTTGGATGAGGTAGAGAAATTAACATCATGGTGCCAGGACAATTGTCTCTCTCTGAATGTAAGCAAAACAAAAGAGCTGATTGTTGACTTCAGGAAGAGACAGCAGCAGCCCTATACTCCTCTTATGATCAGCGGGACCCCTATGGAGAGGGTGAGTAGCTTCAAGTACCTCGGTGTAAACATCTCCGAGGACCTGACTTGGACTACCCACATTCAAACACAGGTTAATAAAGCCAGGCAAAGACTGTACCATCTGCGACATCTGAGGAAATTCAGGGTCTCATCAGCAATCCTGAAAACTTTCTATTCAGGGGCCATAGAAAGTGTATTGACTCAGTGTATCTCAGTGTGGTATGGGAACAGCTCCAGTCAAGACTGCAAAGCCCTGCAGAGAGTTGTGCGCTTAGCTGAGCGCATCTCAGGGTCTGCTCTCCCCTCTCTGCAGGACATCTACCTCAAACGCTGCAAAAGCAGAGCTGTTAAAATCATCAAGGACTCCATCCACCCCAGTAATCATCTTTTCACTTTGCTGCCATCTGGTAAGCGCTTCCGTAGTCTGATGGCAAAAACAGAGAGACTTAGGAGGAGTTTCTTCCCCCAGGCCATCAGGCTCCTGAACTCAAAACCAGCCTCTTAACATCTTCATGTCTCCACTTAATATGCACTTTATCAGTAAGATATTCATCATTCACTACCTCACATTGACATACTGAAAGTGTTAACCTGTTTGCACTTTTGCCTCTTGTACATTCCTGTGTATCTTAATATTTAAGACTACAGTATAATGCACATATGCACATTTTCCTCTTGCACATCCCTGTGTATCTTAATATTTAAGACTACAGTTTACTTTCATGCACATTATTTTCCATTCCATATTTAATTCTACAGTATACATCTTTTTTTTAAATTTTTTATTCTTATATTTTTATTGTTTACTTTTATTTAATTCTTTCAAGTTATAGTTATGTATATTTTCATCTGTGTTGTATTCTTTAATAATTGCACTGTCCATGGAGCGGACCTGACTCTCATTTCACTGCTGGTTATATATGCTCTATATATTTGTGCATGTGACAAATAAAAATCTTGAATCTTGAATCTTGAATCTTGGAATGGCACTCTCAGTGCGTTTAATCGTATTTTATTTAATGTTTTGTTAGTGCGTCATTGTGTCATGACTTTACTTTGAGGGGCACATCATTGCTAACTATTATTAATCACCCTTACACTAACTTCAACTGATGGCTTGTTAATGCATTATTTTGTCAAGACTTTACTTGAGACGGCCCATCATAATTAACTCATTATTAACTAACCATACACTAACATCATAATGTTTACGACAAAGCTGCAGTCGAAAGTTTAAACTCTGATAATAATAAATTATTTAAATTTGTTTCAAAGTCAGAGCACTTTTTATTCCTTCTTAAAGAGGCTGCTTGATTGGGTTTATCCATAAATGTTAATTAATGCATTACCTATCAAACATGTACTAACATGTAGTTAAGGCTGCCTTTATTCATGTCCATAATGACTCTGTTGAATTAAGTATTAATTCAGGTATTAGTACATGTTTATTCACGTAGCCTTATTGTAAAGTGTCACCATTATTATTATTATTATTATTAAAGAATTTATTTATCTCCATTATCTTGGTCTAGAATGGACCATTTCAAAATAACCTAACTTTTCCAGGTTCAGCATGAATCCGGGTCACAAAACTTTAATAAAATAAATTAAAGTAACATAATCTGAGAATCTGAGATCTCAGTGTTTCATATGCAAATAAAGAAAAAAAGTTTAACGTTTGCCAAATGATTTCACTATAAAACGGCATTATTATTTTTTTACAGAAAATATGTGAAGGTGAAGTTTCCACGCAGCAAAAGTGTTTTATTCCAGTAGTGTCCTCATCCACGCTGTGTTTGTACTGAGAAAAGATCAGGTGCTATGAGAAAAGTGTCAGTGAGAGTTACAGAGTTACAGAGAGCGGTGCGATCCCGTGAAGGGTGACAACAAGTAGCGCAGAAACTCTGAGAAAATGAGTGAATCGTTTCACCTCTAAAGCTACAGAGATGCATCCATAAAAAACATCAGCCAACAGCAGAGTACATTACCAGTTGCAGTCGTCACCGGTGTAACAGTTGAAATGGCCAAGATAAGTCTTAAGACATCTAAAAAATAATGATGAATACAAATTAGCATATAAAAACACATATAGATATAAGCTTGCACTTAAAATAACAGTTCCCCCAAAAATGGAAAATTCTATCTTGTCGTTCTAAACCAGTATGACTTTCTTTCACACTGAAGAAAATCCTTTCTATCCTACATGTTCCTATTATCCCAACCCATCTTTTCCACATAATGATACTCTTAAGCCTTTTCTGTTAAACTGACAACAACAACAACAAAAAAATCACCATTGCAGTAATCTATACAGTATGATTTGAGTGTCATATTCCACATCTTCTAAAGTCAAACAGCAGCTTTGTGTGAGGAGCAGATGAAATTTAAAATATTCACTCAATCATCAAGAATTTCAGAAGATTACATTCAGGATGTTTTTAACACTTTGGAAACTGGTTCAGTAGATCAGGGTTTGCTCTAGTTGGGCTCTTGATCCTTGACTTTTTAATATTAGATTTAGTTTGGCTGCTGTAACTGAGTTATAATAGCCAGATAATAATAATCATTATTTGACCTGAATCACCAAACTCATTTAGAGCCCAATCTCTGAGTTAGATTTACCTTATTGAATCCAGCAGTCCTGATGGGCCACTGTCCTGCAGAAATATACACAACTGCCTGGAAGTTTCTAGTATGCCTAATTAGACCTTGATTAGCTGGTTCAGGTGTGTTTAATTGGGGATAGAGCTGAACTCTGCAGGACAGTGGCCCTCCCCTGTTCTACAGCATAAGATCCAGCATTTTTTAATATAATCTAAAAGATTTAAGTAAGCTGTTCTGATCAAAAAAAAAATAAAAAACTCTTTCATTTAGACACACAGACATCAAGAATCAGTCTGTGAATCTCAACAATGGTGACAATAATAAAGCATATTGCAGTGCATTCTGGGTGCCACCGATCAAAAATGTATCCATGGATCCCATCATGCATTACAATTTGAATAAATTATGAGCTTAATTTTCGTAGTTATTTCCTTTATTCTAAATATTTTCCTTTATTTTTGCTGTTTTTATGTGACTTTTTAGTAGCTTGTTTTCTAATGTTCAGAGTTGATCTGTTTATCAGAATATGTTGCTGGTCACCTTTTTTGAGATTCAAAGGCTGATTCTTGATGTCTGTGTGTACCTTAAATAAATAGGCTGTGTGCGCATGCGTGCGTGGCTAATTAACTCAAAGGGATTTCCAGTGCTTGGTAATAAGCATTTGTAGAGCAGGTAATTAGATCTGATCACTTAAGAGGCAATCTATTGCAGACAGAGAGTCAGAACCAAATATGTATTGTGCCCAAGCTTTATTAACTAAATCACAAACACATAACTAAACTAACACATAACATACATGCAGGTCACACACATACATAGGTAAAAATGAGCAATGATAGAGTTGAACCGGAAGTGGGACAGAAAATTGAACAATGGGAAAAAGTCAAAAACAATCTGGAAAAGACCATCAGTTTTTCTCAGTAATAAAGCACATTTTCTAACAAAGTTGATTCACAAATTAGTACTGAATCGCTGTTTAGTGTACACAAAGCAACAACATTTCTACTTCTGGAAAATTTAGAGCAAAGAATGTGCATTGGTTGTATGTTGCTTTTTTATGTTTTTAATTCATTTATGAAGCCATTGTAAACTTTATCGTTACATATTATATTGTTATATTATTATGCTATCGTATTTTTTGCTGGGAATTAGCTTACTTCGTTGTAAATAGAAAAGCCTGACAATGTCACTGCTAAATACATAAGTATTATGGTATTTCCTTATGTTTCACGCCCCCAACTCATACAGATCGGAGCTTAAAGAAAATCCAGAGTTCCCCACTCATATTTACGACATTGTGGTGGCGTTCAGCTCGTAAATACAATCTTTCCGACATGACATGAACGCACCATTACTCTGCAGGCTGAGGAGAAATCCTTGATGGTTTGGTACGAAGTCGTAATCAATATCTTCTGCGTTGAATGAAGAAATATGAAACAACTTAAGCTGTAAATTTGACTCTAGCAGTAGGAAAGATGAGCACATGGCTGGGGTGCATGTTTAGGACTACAGGCTGTGGCCTGAAGAGACCTTCAGTATGGGTATCACGTTTCCGCCCACTGCTGTTTCCTTCCACTCCCCACCAGTGGTCTCCGTTTCACCATTAAGACATTTTCATTGCACACACGCAGTCACTTCACTCTGGACTACATTTCCCACAATCCCCCACTGATCACACTCACACCTGTTTCCCATCAGGAACCCTTTATAAGCTGCACTCCCTCAGACACACATTGCTGAATATTGTTTTGGCTTTCATTTGTATCCCGTGTTTTTCCTCATTGTTGGCCTATTTCCTAGTAGATGTCTTTCCGTGTTCTGCCTTGCCTATCTGTGTTTTTGACCCTGGACTCACTCCTTGTTTTTGCTCATTTGCTGCCTGCCCTGACCATTGCCTCTATTTTTGACTACTCCTTGCCTTGCCTCTTCTGATCCTGTTTGCTGGTGTTTGACCTCCTGCCTGTTTGACTTCGCTCTTTTTTTAATAAAGCTTGCTTTTGGATCTACCACCCTTTTGACTCGATCGCCAACATTACAATGGGGGTAGGATTGTAGCTAAATTCCAAATAAATAGATTATGATCCACAAATAAATGTAAAGGTATTCACAAAAACAATCGTATCCAGAAATGAATATAATGAGATCCACAAATATATGTTAGAAGTTTCACAAAAATTTATTGAATTCACAAATAAATAAAATGAGATTTGCTAATAAAAAACAATCACAAATATGTATTTATGTCACAAGCACAACTCTGCCTGCATTTATTTGTGAATCACCACCTGTACATTTGTGGATCACCTCACGCATTTGTGGATTCTGAAACAATTCTAGCGTCACGACTGCAGAAAAAATCCACAAATAGGTTGACTCCCCCCACCGACTACTCAAGCCAATCAGATAACAGCCACGTTGCGCTGACAAATCGCAGCACACTTTCGCTACAACCAATCACGTTTTGCTTTACAATCGGGGGCGGCCTCGTCCTGCATTGGCTTAGAAAGGAAGTAGAGGGTTCTTAAACAATGGTACAGTAAAAATAGATTTATAATTTATATTTCATAAGACCATTGGACTGTGTGTCAAGCCAAGCCAAACTATTATATTTTATCAGGGCCGGCTCAAGGCATGGGCAGGGGTGGGCTGAGCCAACCCAAACGCCTGCCTTGCCCTCCCAATCAGGTCAGGACCCCCGCAGTTTTGAAAAGGCAGAAGTCGACCCCCGCACTTTTGATAAGGGCTGCTTCAATCAGTCACACTATCATCTTTTAGCTTAGGATATTTTCTTTCAAATGAGACCATTTTCACATTTCTGTGAGCTTTCGTTCGTAAATAATCAACTGTTTTGTTGTGGATGTGAACAGGAAATGCGCTCTCAAACGGAAACAATCAATCTAAGCGTGCCAATGTTTTAGGACAGGTCGATGGTAAATAAATCATGCTCTAACGTTAGCGTTTGTCAATCAAGCCAAACCGTCCATTCAGAAACCGAGAAATTTGACACTTTAAGGTAAGGAGGCACGAGCGAGACGCGCGAGCTGGGTTGACTGAAGTTTTCGTGATGATTTATAGTTTATGGACTGTTTTGATTTCGGTAATTACAACTAGAAAGGTAAAAGCATTGATGGCATCTATAAAAGAGATATCTGAAAGCGAAACAAAAGTGATTATTGCCTCGACCAGCGACACAGTGGGGAGGATGCACGAGAGGAGACCTACGCTTGCATTTACAATGCTTATCAGTGGCATGCACTTTAATCGCGAAAGTGACCTTTGCGGTCGCATCGCGGATTTCTACCGCGGGAGAACAAC
>RJVU01053528.1:0-38852 GCA_003731715.1 Anabarilius grahami | reverse complement strand
CTCCTGCGTCCCTGGCGTAAATTGATTTGTGCATTTATTAAAAACACTGAAGTGGGCGGTGTGTTGATAAGTTTGACGAAGGGCTGTAGAATACCCAATTAATAAAAAAAATAAGAAAATTGCAGTAGGCTATTTTTCTTTTCTTAGCTGAAAGTATACGGCGAGGTGTGCACCTCGGTGTGTAGAGAAAAAGCAGAGGCTGACAATCACACAAGCCAAATGTGCGTGCTAAGGTGCGAATTACGGGGTGTTGTTGCGTAAATTTCTTGTAAATATTTATATATACATTTATAGCTCTGATTGCTTTTAAAGTATCATTTGGCTGCCGGCGCATACTAAAATGGGGTCATTCTACAGAAACATCCACTTTTCTGTCCCTAGACTTTACAGAAATATTACTTGAAAAACACTTTTGGATTACAAATTTTTATATTTTAATATGAAACAATATGTTATTTGAACAATTAAACCTTCTTGAGCCATCAATGTGGCAATATTTGTTTTTTAATTAATTATAAAAATTCCAAGCACCACAGAAGTGCTCGTCCCCACAATCATGTACAGAGGGAAAGTGCTTTATTTTGAGCTCAGAAACAGGTTTTTCTACCATTTCAAATACAATAATGTATGCACAACTATCAAATATATGATGTAAATGACATAAAAAAACAAATGCTGAATAAATATTATAAAATATTTAATGAAAGTAGTGGTTCCCTGGAGTTGTGTCACTGGTGTTACCTTTAACAAAAATCTCTTATTTTGAAAAAAAAATAAAAAATCACACTGATGACATCACCTGACTTTCTTTTTCCTATTTCCTGAAGATCAATGAAGAAAGACCAATGGAAAGTCCACTATCTCTAACAATAAAGTAGGTCATACCAGTGACTTCAACTAAAAGCTTCATACGAAATTATGATTTTCTAATTACAATTTCTCATAGCTGAAATGAGATAGATAAACTTTATTCAAAGCTATTCATTTAGTTCTTTTGCATAAAATAGCACTAAGATTACATGATTCTAACTTTTCTTTCTCATTGTTAACCCTCGTTTGGGCAGATATGGCTAAATTGAGTGCAGCTGAGAAGCAGCGACTTTACAAACAGCGTATTTTACAGACAGTTTAAAATGTTGTTTATGATCTTTTACTGCTTTCACTAAGTGTCAATGATAAGTCTTTGATTGTATACCAAATGTAAAATGTAGTCCCATCTACTTAAAGGATTAGTCCACTTTTAAATACACTTTTCCTGATAAATTTACTCACCCCCATGTCATCAAAGATGTTTATGTCTTTCTTTCTTCAGTCGAAAAGAAATGAAGGTTTTTGATGAAAACATTCCAGGATTATTCTCCTTATAGTGGATTTCAATGGCTACCAACAGGTTGAAGGTCCAAATTACAGTTTCAGTGCAGCTTCAAGGGCTTTAAACGATTCCAGACGAGGTATAAGGGTCTTATCTAGCGAAACGATCGGTCATTTTCGAAAAAAATACAACCGTTTATGCTTTATAAACAAAATATCGCCGTGAACGTACTCTCTGCTTCCGCATTCTTCATAACGCTTACGCTGAATGTTCTACGCCTTCCCTATTCTACATACGGAACGAACGCAGCACCAGTTTCGTTTATTTCCGTAAGTTGAATAGGGAAGGCGTAGAACATTCAGCGTATGTGTTATGAAGAATGCGGAAGCGGAGAGTACGTTCACGGCGATATTTTGTTGTTAGAATAAGGATCTTTGGTCTTATGTATATGTCACTGGTGATTCATTGTGTCACTGGTGTTACTGTTTTTTTGTCAGTCACATTAAATAAAATGTGTCATATATGTGACATGGTAATAATTTTACATCCATTGAATTCTGCTACACTCAAGAATTAAGATATAAAGGATTGCATCATTAGTTTTTTATAACTGTTTTTCAAATATTTTCATTGTTATAGCAAATACATGGTTGCGCAATTGAATTAACATCATTCAATCACTTTTTTTTAACTAACCTGATTAAAATAACATTAACACATAATGTCCTTATTTTTTTAGTTATCATTATTTTTCTGTAACTCTGACTGCATGTGCTGTAAAAATTGAGAAATAATATTTCATAAAAACGTTTAAAAATGTATGGTAACAACAGTGAAAAAAAAAATGGTACATGCAGTCTTTAAATAAATGCACAAAAAATAAAAATAAAAAATCATTAAGCTGTCATTTATGTGTAATATAATAATGTGGTCTAAGTTTAAATGTTAGAAAAAGAAATACATTTTAAGACATTTTGTCATACCAAAAATGGACGTTTTTTGTAGAATGTATTTAAAATTAATCCAAGAACTTGCCTTTATTGCATGGACGGAGCAAGAACATAATGTAAGTGTTTAAAATGCATATGCATTGTTCATTTGCCCTCTTTTGCATGCTGTCAATTCTGTTAAACTAAATGTATGAGGCAAACTGTCTGCTTAAATAACAGCACTGAAGTAAGAATTCATTATTTATCTTTCGACTAGCCACACAGAATGTTTTCTGTGGTTAAAATCGCGAGACGCACGTCAGTGCAGGCATAGAGGCTTTTTTAAAAAGTTTAACTTATGTTAACCTAAGCGCCGTGTTTTTAGAACACCGCGTAATGACAAGACGGGGAAAAGGATGCGAGACGCGAGCGCAAAGGTCAAAGCCCGTCTAAAGCGTGTTTAAACAATTAAAAACAATGGAAAAGTAGATCAAATTGATGAACATGTTCTAAATTGTCACTGGATAGTAGAAAAGTGAAAATGGTAGCATTTTATTAAAAGTGAAAATAAGATAAAAACTCCCATATCATGGAGGGGTATGTTATAAAAGTGTTCAGTTTAAATAATTAAGAATAAGAACTTATATAACTGGATTTAACCTTGTGATAAACATGCTAGTTTGCAAAATAGATTAAACTGTCCTTGTAGTACCCTCACAAGCTGATTAGGGGAGAAATAAATCTTAAAGGTCCTCTAAGCGATCCTGGGTGGAGTAACTTCCTGTTGACGTTCGAAGTGTTGTCAAACAAAACAGAAGCTAGCTAGACCCTCCCTCCTCCTCCTCCTCCTCTTCCTCCTCTTCCTCTCCCTCCCCTCTGTGCTTCCTGAAACAATCATGAACGCTCATTTAAAATGTAAGTAGCTTGCGTATTGACGCTGCTTGTCGGTTATTGGCTGGAGCATGTTTATTATGTTAAGTGGTCCAGGCTGCACCAGTTTGATTTTGTTGCCGTTTTTGGAGCTTGTGGCGACTACAGAGACCGCGTTTTTTTACAGTGTGTTCAGGGGACAGGCAGCTAGCGGATAGTGAGGAGATGTTTGCTGTATGTGACAAAAAATGTTTTGGCCTAAAAACGCGTGACATCGCTTAGAGCGCCTTTAATGAAACACAGGACATGGAGCTGCTTCACCATCAGAGTCTGTGTGACAAAAAATGTTTTGGCCTAAAAACGCATGACATCGCTTAGAGCGCCTTTAATGAAACACAGGACATGGAGCTGCTTCACCATCAGAGTCTGTGTATTATTTTTTCATAACCATTTAGAACACTTAAAAGGTTGGTTCAGTGTTTTTTTTTTCTAGGCTTGATTGTGTTTTTGGGGCGCAGTTTAACGTCTTAATGCTTCGTTTTTTTTTTTTAAAGCCGTATTTTTCATATATTTTACCTAGGGCTGGGCGATATATCGCATGCGATTGTCACGCGCATTTCGTCAGTAAAGCCGGTTCCCTGATTACCGCTAAATCGCCATCACCTGCTTTCAAATGGAGCGGCATATAATAGACAGAACAGTAGATCACTGACAAGCTGACAACTGACAATATCGCGTTCATATCGCAGATGAATCGCCTTCGATAATGAACGCGATATTGCGTGGCTTATCAGTAATGTACTCAGATTGGTTAGCGGGCCCAGTGTATCGTTAAAGGACGTTTATGAATGGTATTTCATTTAGTATTTGTGTCAAAGTGTTTAGATATGCTGTCACTGCGGTTTGTTAGCTTTCAATATACAGTTTTATCCTGATTAAAGCTTTACTGTAGCCGAATACATGACTGAGTAGTCGCATTTTTGTAAAGGTAGCGTTTAATTTATAGCATGAACAACTGTTTGTCTATGAACATAGAAGTTTGTTGGAGAAGTATGCACTAGAATTTAGCTAACTGGCTAGAGAAGCAAAAACAAGTTGCTCTTTGTATATGTCCTTGATGCAACAAAAAATAGCAAGGGTTTATGATGTCACCAACCCAGGAAGAAGCTCGTTGTAGTCCAAACCGGTTGTTTTTGTAGGCATTAAACTGCCATAACTTTAAAAGACAATATCTCCGTTTGCATTGAACTTTCAGCGCTGTAACTTTGCAGATACTGTTTATGCTCAAGCAGCAACATTACACACAAACTGAAGTTAAAAAAGTGAAATCGCATTGAACCACCCCTTTAAAGTATTTTCTTTATATTCCAATGAGTGACAGCTTCACTTATAAAAAAAAGAGTTAATTATATACATTTTTCTCATAGACTTCTGTGTCCACAATTAAATATATCATATAATATAATATAATTTATAATATAATATAACATAATATAATATATTCATTTATAACATATACATATATAACATTCTGCTGTATCAACGCGGAACTCAGTAAGATTTGCGAAGCTCCCCCTACAGGTTCCTTCAGGTTCCTTCAGTGAATCACACTGTCGTAAATACTCCAAGCGCAGCTCTGGACTACAATGACTACAACGCTCACCAGCGCAGTAGTTTTGCAAATACAGTACAAGAAATCTCGATGGAGGTGGGTAATTTTCGAAATTGTCTTATAAAGTCATAATATATACATTGTTTTTGAATTACCGTAAAGCATTTTGTCAGTCTCGCGTGAACATGAGGCGAGGCGAGATTGTGTCGGGTCGGCGCAGCTCAACTTGCTAGTGCTGTTTTCTGGCGTAGACGTGCCAGAGGGGGTTAGTGCTTGCCTCAAACACACAAGTCAATTAACCATCGTAAGGACTTAGAAAACTATTTATGAAAGTAAAAAAGTTACTTAGTTCTGCTTTAAATATTTGAAACAACCCTGAAAATGTTCCTATTAGCAGAAATGATCCTTTGCTATACATTTTCATTACAAACACATTTTATCAAACTAAACTGATGCATCATTTATCAAAAACACATTATATTAATAATTGAACTCTACTATTATGCTATTTGTCAGACCGCATGGTCTCCATCATTAGCACGAAATGCATGACTAGCACATACGATTCACAGAGGAAATCTGAAACAAACTTTTACACTTATGTTAAACGTAAGTTATTAACAACTTTAAACAACATCATGTACATTTTTCATAACTCTAACATGTCAAGAACATATTCTTGTGTTTATGTTATTCATACCTGATAAGGGGAGAAATAAATATTAATTAAACACAGGACACGGAGCTGCTGCTGCTTCACCATCAGGTAAACGCTTCCCAAGGCAAAAGTAATCAAATGATTGATCGTCAGACAAAAATAATATGCAAATGTAAAATACATTATAAAAAAACATATTCAATGTCAAATATTTATTTTCTATTATTTTTGTAACCACCACATCGTCACATAACAGCATTTCCCAGTTTATCAATCAAACATCGACGGATATGAGCAGCAAACCAGCTATTAAACATTAACAGGCCCTTAAATAATATTTTAAACATAAATTAAACGTTTTAACATTACCATTGTTTGTAAAGAAGACTTTTTAAATGTGACAGGTTATTGAATTACATAGCCTATAGATTAAGTAAAATGTCCAGCAGTCCACTTGATCACCCAAATATTTCAGATGAATCAGACTATTTTTTTATTGTTAAAGTTATTTACAGCATCCCAAATAAATACAAAAAATTTATTTTTCAGCATTGCAACCTCTTTATTTGCATTATCCAAAACCATAGCTGCAGTGATGCAGAGGCTTGTACTGGTACATCACTGATGCTCATTCAGGCTCATATTTGGTATTATACACATAGTATTGTGCAAAAGAATATACTCCAAAAATCATCCCCGTCCGAATAATGGCCGTAACTTTACTGATGAGTTTCATGAAGTTTTATTGTACATTAGCTACCATGAAATGTCAATTTTTTACTCCAGATAAGCACTGTAAGACCTTATGCCTTTTCAGGGTTGCTTAACAAACTGAGATGAACCGTAATAATGTGCATGACACTTTCTCTTGTTCATTACTGCAGTGATCAGTAACACTCATATCATAATACCCGTCAAAATAAGAGCCCCCTTTTTGTAAGACAGATAATGCAGACCTTATATAATTAAAACCACAAAAATATGAACAAAACAAATGAAAAGATTAATCACAATAAAGCCTGTTACATTTTGTAAGCGGGGTGTTTTAATCACAGAAACAGCACTTCAGCTTAATTCGAACAATGTGCCCATGGTGGAATAGCATGGGCACATAGTCTGTTCCCGCCACCGATTGTAAAGTAAAACGTGATGGGTTGTAGCGAGAGTGGGCTGCGATTGGTCAGAGCAACGTGGCCGTTATATGATTGGCTTGAGTAGTCGGTGGGTGGATTCGACCTATTTGTGGATTTGTCTGCAGTTGTGACGCTAGACTTGTTTCAGAATACAAATGCGTGAGGTGATTCACAAATGCGCAGGAAGAGATCCACAAATGCGTGCAGCGATCCACAAATGCACAGAAAGCAATTCACAAATGTACAGGTGGTGATTCATTGGGTGGACCTGACCAATGAGCAAAGTGGAATAGATGGAACTTCCTTTTTGGGAGAGTTTATGACTCTTGTCTTTGAGCGGGATTAAACTGGCTGAGTTGTTTTAAAGAAACTATTAAAGATTCTTGTAACACTGATATGTTGCACAGGAATCAATATATCATATACACAATCATTTAAATCTTCAAAATACAAACTCGTAGACACCAAATTTGGTATAGGTTAGTTTACATTAACCATTGGTTCTTATCATAAAATATGCATAAAACAGATATCATGCACACAACAGTTTGCAAGACAGTTATAATAATGTCATGGGATGCATGTTCATTTATAGATCGGTTCATCTATAAATTAATGCAGGAAAGTCTGTTTTGAGGACTATGTGTCTCTTTGTCTTTGCTCTTCCCACATACTTCGGCGCAATAAAACTTGTAACTGAGGCCCCCTGTACAGACTGGTCTTCTCGGGGGATGGGGGACAGACCCCATAGTGAGTTTTAAACAATTATTTGTTAAATATACAAATAATTGTTTCTGATTTGTTTCAGTCATTACAGGAGTCCCTGGGATGGCTCCAGCCAACTGGGGGAGACACGAGTGGCAGGGACAGCAGAGCGGACTCTGCCAAAGGAAAGACACAGGCTCACTGTAGGGAGGTTACTGTGGAAGATACACATATGGAACCGCCGTAGGCGTCACAACATATGGCACCCAGCCAAGCACAGGCGTAGGCGCAACTTGGGACTGATAAGCCATAGTGATGGTATCCACTATCCAGTGGGCCATCCTCTGCTTGGAGACAGCCTTTCCCTTCTGCTGGCCTCCGTAACAGACGAAGAGCTGGTCTGAGGTCCTAAAGCTTTGTCCACGTATAGGCATAAAGCGTGGATGGGACAGAGCAAAGCCAGGGCTGGGCCTCCTCCTCCGCGGTTAGCACTTGCAGGTTCACTACCTGATCTCTAAAGGGAGTGGAAGGAACCTTGGGCACATTTCCAGGCCGAGGTCTCAAGATAATGTGAGAGTCACCCGGCCCAAATTCCCGGCAAGATTCGTCGACCGAAAATGTATGCAGGTCCCCTACCCTCTTGATGGAGGCCAATGCAATCAGGAGTACCGTCTTAAGGGACAGCGCCTTTAACTCAGCTGACTGCAAAGGCTCGAAGGGAGGACCCTGGAGAGCAGTAAGCACCAGGGACAGGTCCCAAGAGGGTATAGAGGGAGGACAAGGCGGATTCAGTCTCCTCGCCCCCTCAGGAACCTGACGATCAGGTCATGCTTCCCTAGAGACTTACCATCAACCGTGTCATGATGTGCAGCAATGGCGGCAACATACACCTTGAGGGTGGAGGGAGACAGCCTTTGCTCTACCCCGTCTTGCAGGTTCCTCGGTGAGAGGAACACCACTCGGCGAAGAGGTTCCACTTCAGAGCACAGAGGTTCCTCGTAGAAGGTGATGATGAGAACTGATGGTGTCTACAACCAACTGGGGTAGATCACCTAGAACCTCCCCGTCCCGTCCTGTCCAGGGACCAGACATGAAGTTTCCAGAGGTCTGGATGTGGATGCCATAGGGTGCCCTGTCTCTGAGTCAGAAGGTCCTTCCTCAGAGGAATAGGCCAAGGAGGTGCTGTCCCGAGGAGCATCAATTCTGGAAACCAGGTCCGAGTGGGCCAATAGGGCGCCAGTAACAGGACCTGCTCCTCGTCCTCCCTGACTTTGCACAAGAGTTGTGCGAGCAGGCTCGCTGTGGGAAACACTTGCGATGGCCCCGGGGCCAGCTGTGTGCCAGTGCATCCGTACCGAGAGTGCCCTCGGACAGGGAGTAAAACAACTGGCAATGGGCTGTGTCCGAAGAGGCAAACAGATTTATCTGTGCTCCCCCGAAACACTGACAAATCAGATGGACCACCTGGAGATGGAGTCTCCATTCTCCCGGAAGCAGAGGCTGCCGTGAGAGCTCATCAGCTGCACAGTTGAGCACACCTGGAAGGTGAATGGCACAAAGCGACCTCAGATGCTTCTGACTCCATAAGAGGAGATGGCGGGCGAGTTGCAACATGCGACAGGAGCGTAGACCGCCCTGGTGGTTGATGTACGCAACAGTCGCAGTGCTGTCCGTAGCACTGCTTGCCTAGTAGCAGCTGTTTGAAGCAACTCGAGGCAATTGATATGCCACTGCAGTTGAGGCCCCGTCCACAGACCCGAAACTGCATGCCCATTGTACATGGCTCCCCACCCTGTGGTGGAAGCATCTGAGGAGACAACAGCATGCATGGACACTTGTTCCAGGGAAACTCCTGCCCGCTCTTGAGCGAACTCAGGCAGTTTAACACTAACTGGACGCACTTCTCGGTGAGGCGTGCTGTCTGGTTGACCAAGTCCAGTTCCGTATCGAGATAAGATATTGCACTACTATTGCACTTGGACTCCTCAGTAAAACACTTTTTGTTCAGTCATCTAAGCCTGCATGTTATTCTTATGCCCTTGGGCCCATCTGTTATTTGTCATCCACCATAGCTCAGTGGTAAAGAGGCAGTTCAGTTGACTAGAAGACCGGAGTTCGATTCCAGCCTCAGACACCCATCACAGCTCTTGACCAGGGTTAATTTCGTTGATGAATAATTTGTCATAATTTTCGCCAACGACATTTTTTCACGGACAAAAACAAGATGACTAAATAAAAAATTGTTTTGAATGACTAAAAACTACTCTAATTTTCGTCAACGAATAAAAACAAGACAAAAATGAAAGAGAGGGACGATTTGGGAAGATATCCAGTCAGCACTGCTGTCCTGTGTGGAAGATGCGCACATTTGAAGTGTAATGTGCTGATCTAACCGCGGGAAACGCTGTGCTGTTGCGCACTCTACAGGCTCACGCAGCAGCACTTCAGACTGCTTTGCAATTAATGAATAGCGCACATTTATGCCAAGCGATTGCTTATAAGCTAATGTTGATGAATTATGACAATGTTTACTACACAATGTTTATATGGTAGTATGTTTTAGACAGTTGTAAGAATACATATTTTATCACCCTCATGAGCAGCCTGCTACAGTGCAGACTGCAGACATTTCAGTTTAAGAGTCACGGTGTATTTCGGGATGGTTTATAATTATTATTTTTTTCCTGGTCATTATTTTTATTTTGTTTACACAATAAATTGTATTTAATTTAATTTCGATTTAATTCATAGTAAACTACTGTATCTTCTGTCACAGTAAGGAAAGACTAAGAATATTATTTGACACATTATTCAATATATTTTACAAGCATAAGTTACTTGTATTATTATTATAGTTAACTAAACCTAAAACCAAAGATATCTTCATTACTTTGAAATAAAAAATAAATATATAAAAATGTAAACTTATTTTATTTCATCTAGTTTCTAAGCTTTAGCTTAACCTGAGGTATTAAAATAACAAACAGAAATAAAAACTTATAGACATTTAAAAGCAAAAACTAAAAGACATAAACACAAAAAATTACTAAAACTTTTAACTAAAATTAAAAGCAGAAAAACTAAAAATCAAATCTAATAAAGATTTTAAACGAAAACTATAATATTACCTCAATGATAAGTGTGTCAATCCCTGAAAAGTACAGAATTTTGCTCTTTCGTGTCTTTTTGCACTCGCTTTGGCGAGCAAAGTACAGTTGGGTGAACATAAACAGTTTGGGGAATATCAGATGTACCTATATCAGTGTATAGAATCTTAGAATCTTAGTGTATAGAAGAGTATTGTTAGAGAAATGCTTAATGCATTACAAATGAACTAAATTAGATTTTAGTCGACTAAAATCTTAGGATATTTAGTCGACTAAAACTAGACTAAAACTAAAACAATTTCCGATGACTAAAATATGACTAAAACTAAATGGCATTTTAGTCAAAAGACTATGACTAAAACTAAATCAAAATTTGCTGTCAAAATTAACACTGCTCTTGACCAGTTGACCCAAAGACCCAACCGGCTGAGGTGAGGTTGTTCTCACGAGTGAGCCAGTTGTCGAGATAATTGAGAATGCAAACACCCTGTTCCTTGAGGGGAACAATGGCCGCAACCTTGGTAAAGACTCGGGGCGACAGGGCCAGCCCGAGTTAGTTTATACTCAAAGGTGATAGGGCTCTCTTGCGATATCTCAATTTGTCGGTTCACTTCTGACGTACATCGAACATGACCAACTAAAAGGGAACAAAATTTATTGGCTTTTTTACCCATTATTATCAATCTAAATAAATCTACTGCGAAATGTAGAAAGCTTGTTAAAACTTAAACGTGAGATTTTACTGGGACGTCACACGCGCAGTCCATTCGTTAGCTTAAATTTAAAAAATCTTTGGTTACCTTATTAAAATGTATTGCTCCCTGTCTGCATGAGGCATGCCGCTTCCGGTTCCCACTGTTTTGTAGTTTATTAAAAGTTTATTAATTCTGAACGTGTCGCGTGTCCATATTGCACCAAATGCGACACTGCTCTCCCTTGGGTCCGCAGCAACACATCCGCCATGTGTGAAGATGATTGGATGAATGGTTCTCAACTTAATCAAAATTAAAACAGACAGACACACACACAGAGATTCCTTCCTTTATTAGAGAGAAGAATATGTTCAGCCCCCTCCCTCCGAAACTTTATATCACGTTTCCACCCACTGCTGCTCCCTTTCACTCCCCACCAGAGGTCTCCATTTCACCATTAAGACTTTTTCATTGCACACACACAGTCACTTCACTCTGGACTACATTTCCCCCCTCGTCTCATCAGATCTACCAGAGCCTTATCTCGTCTCGTCAGATCTTCCAGATCCTCGTCTCGTCTTATCAGATCTTCCAGAGTCTCATCTCGTCTCATCAGATCTTCTAGAGCCCCGTCTCATCAGATCTTCCAGAGCCTCATCTCGTCTCATCAGATCTTCCAGAGCCTTGTCTCATCTCGTCTCATCAGATCTTCCAGGGCCTCGTCTTGTCAGATCTTCCAGAGTCTCATCTCGTCTCATCAGATCTTCTAGAGCCTCGTCTCATCAGATCTTCCAGAGCCTCATCTCGTCTTATCAGATCTTCCAGAGTCTCATCTCGTCTCATCAGATCTTCCAGAGCCTCATCTCATCTCGTTAGATCTTCCAGAGCCTTGTCTCATCTTATCAGATCTTCCAGAGCTTCGTCTCTTCACATCAGATCTTCCAGAGCCTCGTCTCGTCTCATCAGATCTTCCAGAGCCTCGTCTCGTCTCATCAGATCTTCCAGAGCCTCGTCTCACCTCATCAGATCTTCCAGAGCCTCGTCTCTTCTCATCAGATCTTCCAGAGTTTCAAGTCATCAGATCTTCCAGATCCTCGTCTCATCTCATCAGATCTTCCAGAGCCTCGTCTTGTCTCATCAGATCTTCCAGAGCCTCAACTCATCAGATCTTCTAGAGTCTCGTCTCGTCTCATTAGACTTTCTAGAACCTCTCCACGTCTTGTCTCCCATCCCTGCGTCACGTCCTAGGGCAGTTGGCGTACCGCAACCCTCCTCTGTTCTGTCAGGGGAACCCGCCATCAGACATCAAGGACTGGCGTCCAGCATGGAGGATCCACCGCTGGTGCCAGTAAGCACAGCTAGTATCCCTAGACCTACTCATTTGAACCCTTCTGCTCCTGAGATAATTCCTCTGTCCTCTACAGCCCCTATAATGGGGGTCACACTACGGTGTATCTGGACCGCGTATACCACCGCAGAATCTCCAGAGGTGGCGGCTGATGCTGCAGAACCTTTGGAGGTTACAGCGGCTACTGCAATTTTCCTAGAGGTGGTGGCTTATATTGCAGAACCTCAAAAAGCAGCAGCACTCGCTTCAGCTCTTTGCGCGGTGGTAGCGTTCAGTGATGCACTCCCAATCAATGAACTCTCGTCTTGTCGCGATCCAGCCACGGAGGCTGTATTAGAATTTTCTCACTGTCCAGTTATGGCCATGGAGGCCGTCTATAAACTCTCGTCTTGTCTCCACCCCGCCAAAGAGCTAATTCATGAACTCACTATGTTCACTGCTCTAAGAACTATTTCCGATCTTTATGATTCCCCTGCCCAGCCGTGGGAGTTCTTAAACCCGTCTTAGCTGCAATGGTGGTCATTTGCTCTGCGGTGGGGGTTCTTAAGCCCATCTGATCTGCAATGGTGGTCATTTGCTCCACCGTGGGGGTTCTTAGGCCCGTCTGATCTGCAATGGTGGTCATCTGCTCCTCTGTGGGAGTTCTTAAGCCCGTCTGATCTGAAATGGTGGTCGTCTGCTCCACCATGGGGGTCTTCAAGCCAATCTGAGCTGCAATGGTGGTCATCTGCTCCGCCGTGGGGGTCTTCAAGCCCGTCTGAACTGCTTTGGTGGTTGTCTGCTCCGCCTTGGGGGTCTTCAGGTCTGTTGCCCTAGTCGTCTGTCCAGCCTTCTTCACCCTGGTCGTCTGCCCTGTTTCAGTTTCCAGGCCGTCTTCCTTACCATTGACCTGGCCCTCAATCCCGCCCCCTGTTCCACCTGCGCTCCACCTCCCTCCAAGATTTAGGAGTGTCTGGAAGCCACTCTTTTGAATATCCGGTGTTGATTACTACCGAAGCTTCGAAGCTCAAAAAATGGTATTCGGACCAACCCTAATCTTAACATTTAAAAGAGGTTGTATGGTCTAAAATTGTTAGGAGTACAGACGAGTACAGAACTGGAAATGAACATTTCTTAGAATTAATAAACAATTAACACTGAGTGTTCACTGGATGAACAGGTTAATTGATTGTTATATCAAGTTAATCTGATTAACTGATACACATTCATAATTAATCATAATTAATAATCATAGTGAGTTATGAATAATTATTAATATTTCCCCTTTGAGTTAATTCGCTACAGTCATTACATCAACAGACACAAAAGCAAAAAAAACAAACTGTTTAGACTTACACTGATTAACAGAGATGAGAGTCGGTGCTTTTATAAAACCTGAAATATGAAGAAAAAGTCAATATAAACAACTGAAAATGTACTGTATTGTATTGGATTGAGTCTGAGAAAACTAAATTCATCATACCTCAACAGTATAATATAAACAACTGAAAATGTACTGTATTGTATTGGATTGAGTCTGAGAAAACTAAATTCATCATACCTCAACAGTCAAGGTCATTCATGTCAAGGTTTTTGGGGCAATGAAAGCCAAACTAAAAACGAGAAGAATACTCACCCTTATGAATGAAAGCCATTGTCAGTTTTGACAGTCCAGTTTATTTCTTTTAATCCACAAACCAGTTCAGAGGATGAGTTTCCTTTACAGTAAGAGAATAAACAAATTAGCCATTGCATTGATCCATAACTTTAAAAAAAAAAGCTTTGTTTCAAACATGCATGGAATATGCACAAACGTGCATATTCCACAGCATTTATGAATCTGAATTAGAGTTCAAATTGAGGAGAGTTTTAATCCAGCCTGGTCTCATTGTTAATACATAGGTATTAATACGTAACTTTCAAAGACACAAAACGTTTTAATTATAACTACACAACTGCAACATCCTATACACACACATCTATACATGTTTTTGACATAAACAGGCTGATGAGGAGCATTATGAGCAGAAAGACCTTACCTGAGAATAATAATAAGCTGATATACAGTGATCCTCACCAACACGACTGACTGAACAAAATATTTGTGTTTGTTGAGATGTCTATAGATAAGTTATCTGTCCATCATTCTAATGAGGAAGTATGAGCACAAGTCCACTGTTTTCCATCCTTAAATTCAAATGTGCATTCCCTTACACAAAGAAATAACTTTCCATATATGAAAGATCAATATATTAAATGATTTAATAGTATATTTTAAAAAGTAATATAAAATATATAAAAATATGTGACAATATATTTACTAATACACACCTGCACATACTGAAGTATTCAGTAAAGAGACTCTCACTGTGCTGAAGAGAGCCATTACAGTTACAACCATTACTAGATTTTAAATAAAGTAATTATAAGTTGCGTCCCAAATGACACACTATACACAATTCACTATACACTATGTACTATGTACTATGTGAAATACTTTATTCAGGACAGTACTAAATAAAAAATAACATGCAATTTTCATGATCCTTCTTATTTTGTTAAAATGATAAACATTTTTGCATATTCTGCAAGGGGTATGTAAACTTTTGAGATCAACTGTATGCACTTTGTACTCATCCATGTAGTGTATGAATTTTTTACGTTTATTTTGTCATTAAACATCTATGTCTGATGGACGGACACTATCCCCCCTCCGCAACATAATTAAAGCTGCGACAGTTGAGTGCATTAAGTGTCCAACGTTCCACACTTTGTTTACCTCATTAATTAAAAGTGCATCATCTGGGTATTAAAGTGCACTTTTTCTTTTTGTAATTTTCTGTGTGAACACACTACTCACACTATTTGTACTTAAGAACATCATAGAATAGTGCATAAGTATGTGAATTGGGGCACAGCTACAGTCTTATTGGTGATTGGCCAATCGTTAGCCTAACCACAGGCTTTACTCTTTAGCACAATGGTGACCCCAAAAACTCACACATACCAGAAAAATGTAACATTTTTTAAACCTTTTAAATTCCAACATAATAGAAAATTAAACACAATTTCCCACTATTAATATTGAGCAAAAACATGAAATAAGACTTAATTTTAACATTTACTGTCCTTGTGTGTACATACATTCACATTTATATGGGAACATGTTTGTGGAATACATATGTACACAATAAAGGATAAAACTTTATTAATATTACATGTAATGCTATTTTTTTCTTCATTTCTAAATATGTTTAACCCTCTGGTCCTCTTCGTTTAGGGGTCACACTTGGCTCCTTCCAAAAATGACTGAAGCCTTGAAATGTAGCTTTTTTTTTTTTTCTTTCAGGAAAACTAATGTAATATATTTTTGTTCAATAATATTTTTTGATTATTATTTTTAATTTTGAGTGTATTTTATGATACTATGCAATATTTTATAATAAATAATATAATATAATTAATATAATTATATAATATAATAATTATATTTTATTAGCTATTTTTCCCCATTGAAAATATTACACAATTTTTTTCTAATATATTTTAAAATTATTTTTCAATTAAAGCAGCATTCCATGTAAAAATAGAGACAAGGCATTTAGAATCCATTTTTTTTAAGGTAAATTAGTGCCATCTGGTGGGAGTAAAAAAGAAAAACGATGTAATGTCATGGTGTAACCAGATTCCTGTATAGTTAGAAGCAGCTTATAAATTCTCTAGTGGTTTTTAGACATAAATACTTATTTTTATTAAGTTGTGGATTTGGATTTATACTTCAACATTCTGAAAGATATCGAATTCGATTTGTGCCAAAATATATTGTACGTAACTTTTCAAGAAATTAATGAAAATATAAATTGAAACTGAATAAAATCAATGTCTTTCAAACTTAAAAAAAATTAATTAAATAAAATCGCAGGCAAAATGTTTGACTTCTTTTTTTAATACACTGCATGTTTTGCTGTTTTCTCCTTTTTCTTTAGCTGATCTGTATTTATAAATGCTTTTCCAGAGTTTTTATTTAAGCTTCTGAAGTTTTCGTTTATGATCCCAGAGTTTTCGTTTCTCTCACGAGAAATCTCTCGCGGGGGCGGGGCTAACAGTGGTGTGTTCCTCATTGGCTACTGAGTTTTTGATTGACAGCTTCTTGACCTGCAGTGAAGACCCAGCTAAGAAAATGTTGTTATAAGAACATTCTCTAAATATTTAGTGTTGGTTTTGGGAATGCAAAAAATGTCCAGTTTTCTTGACATTAGAGGAGCGTGTTATAAAAGGTATGATGTTCCTCAAATGTTCTTTCAACTCTAATTTTGATTTAAAAATCAACAATTTAGGAATGTTGATTTGTAACATTCCAAGAACATAAAAATGTCCAGTTTCCTTAAAGGTGCACTATGTAGTTTTTCCATCTGCTAGGGGGCGCCTATTCAAAACAAAGGCGTAGCTTGATGATGCCAAGTTTGAGCACGGAATCTTGGGACATGTGGTCTTCACCTCAACGGACGGTGGAAAACAATAGGGATAGGACTTGGGAAGAAATCATGTTCATGGATGTGATTATTAACGTCAATAAAAGGAAAGGAAACAAAAAATAATAAGCAGAGCAGGACCGAGTGTTGTGGGAGCTGAACGAGGACCTGGAGCGATTGGGCAACACACGCCTCACGAGCAGCGGGACTTTTGTTATGACACAGTCGCCGGCGCCGCTTCCACTTTTCCGGTCATGAGTATGAGGTAACACAGCTCTGTTTATCATATTAGACACATTTGAGTGTGTTGAAAATGATGTTATAGCATTACTCTGTGCGTTCGCTCGGCGGCTGCTGTGAGACATTTGTCGCACACTGCAGTAAGATAGATCGATTTTAGAATATATTAAATGCTGGATGGCTTGTGTTGATAAATGGCATGAAATTTTAAAACGTATTGTATGATGGAGTAAATGCTGTATTACTGTTACTAAAAATAAAGCTGCATCTGATTATGATATGTTAGCTACTTGACAAAATAGTGTTTGTCTCTGAGGCATGGTAAAGCATGGTACTCGCAGAAAAATCTAGAAAATTAGATTTAAACAATAAGACTAAAGGTATTGAGCTATATAACAATAATTAGTTTTCTGTCTATAAACGTAACCACACAGCTGTTCTCTTGTCTATTAAAACATGTAAATATTAAAGCGTCTTTGGTGTTTCCATGGTTTCTACAAAATAAAACCGGAATCCGAGAGTAACGCGGGTATGACGCAATTGACAGGCGACTCCTCACACGTCCCGGACCCTTGGTTAAAATTGCAATTTTCTCACGATTTACAAATAGTTGGAAACATTTCGGATATCGTAAGTTACGGTGGCCGAGAGAGCTCAATGCGCTGCAAATGAAGAAAACACATGCAAATAGGAAAAACACCAGCAAATAAAGAAAACATCTTCATTAGTTTGACAACACATGCGCTGCAAGAGTTCACAACACATGCAAATACAGAAACACATGCAAATAGACAAACACGCTGCAAATAGCACATACCAGGCCCGGTGATCTCAAGCCCCTTCTGCAATGATCTGAATGATGATGATGATGATGATTAGGCTACTTTTAGAGTTAAATTAATATTTTAATTTGCCCCGCAATAATTTATAGCACATCACGCATAACGACGCGCTGTAATAAGATTAGCTAACTCCTCATTTAAAAAAAACAAAAAACAACTTGTTTAACACCTACATCTCTTCTCATTTTTTTTCAATATGTATGGGCCACAAGAGAAATATTAAGAACTAAATTAAGGTATAATAGTGTGATCAGAACATGTTGAAGTAGAGCTCTCATCGCTGAGTTTTTACTTTCACTTTCTGCAGTGAATAATTGACGATTTGAGACAAAAATATTAATTTAATTCTAAAAGTAGCCTCATCATTATTCAGATGATCTCTTGTCTCTATTTGAGATCGCAGGGCCTGGTATGTGCTATTTGCAGTGCTCAAACTAAAGAAGATGTTTTCTTTATTTGCTGGTGTTTTTCCTATTTGCATGTGTTTTCTTCATTTGCAGGGCGTTGAGCTCTCTCGGCCACCGTAGTAAGTACTCAACTGAACAAAATATTTAACACTGGCCTAGTGGTTTTTGAGTATTTTACTGCAAATATTTTACATATTGCAGCTTTAATGTTAGTAGAATGTTATTTAAAGGTTAGTATGATGTTACTGAAACATTCTTTCAGTCATTCATACACCTGCTGCGAATAAGCACTGAAGAAAGAGAAAAAAGGTATAATTATCATTACCATCAGGATACTGGATACTCGCTGTAAGTCATTATTTTTTTAAGTGTAAAAAATCAGTACAAGTACTTGCTTTTGCTTTTTCAGGTGGAGAAGTATTTCTGATGCTGACCCAGAGGATGGAGTGGTAGTACCAGAGATCCACTGTCCCCATCAGACAAGTATCTTATTTTGTACATACCAACAGCATATGAATGTTAAGGGGATAGTTCACCCAAAAATTTAAATTCTCACATATTTTATTCACCCTCATGCCACCCCAGATGCATATTAATTTCTTTCTACAGATAAACATGTAGCGGGTCCCTGCTAGGTCTCCGCTGGCAGGTATATAGATAATCCTCTGATAGGAGTGCTCTGGAAATATTACAAATATTGCAGAGAAATCAGAGGACAACAGTTGCTCATTCTCCATTCACTCGGATTATGAGCTCCTCTTGCTCTGCGCATCGCTAAATGTCCCAGTGTGACGCTGCTCGCGGTTACTGCCAGCCTGTGTCCATTTTATGAAATACATGTCATTATGTGCTTTTCCCCTGATCTCTCATTAGTGTTCAATTATATAAATCAGAATAAAATAAAATACTATTGCAATAAAAGGAAAGGAAACAAAAAATAATAATCTCAACAAAACTTATTTTGTGAGTGTCACATCCACCCCGACAAACAAAAATGGCTCCCGACATTTGTTACAACAACAAAAAAAACCTCTTTTTTTTCTTCTAATAAACGTGCGTGGTGACTGGCATGTAATATGTGTAAGGCATGTACATTTGTGGTGCGTAAGGCGTAGGCAGGATAAACTGTCTGGTTATGTGTGGTATGAATGATAGGGGAGGCGAGGTAATCTGTGAGGAAATAGAATCTACATGGGTTTGTATTGAAGGTTGGCCCAATGACTCATAAGTGAACACCGGCCTCGGCCTCCTCTCTCTGGTCGACCTCCTAACCTCTCTGTGTGTATCTTCTGCAGGCCAAGTCATCATAGGGGGATAACTCAGTCTTTCCTCCCGTACTTGCTCAGCATGTTCATTTCGCTCATCTTCTCCAGGCTGAGGTAGGTAAGTGACATCAGATTGTTCACTTCTCTACCCATTGAGCTTTGTTTATCCTCTTTTTCAGGAGTGTTTTGTTCGTGTTCACTTTCAGGTAGGTTTGTCTCACCCGTGTGTGTATAGTCTCTTTCAGGTGTCTCTCGTCCATCTGGTAAGTATGCGTCCATCAGTTCGGTTTCCCTCGTCAGTAATGTACCTGGACATTCTTTGTGGGTCATGGGTGGTTTCTTTGGAGTCAGACCAGGCACTGTTGTAGGAGATGACTTTGACACCGGACTTTGCTCTGTCATGTCCAACTTGATCATTTCCCATCCTGACTACAGGTGTTCTCAGCCAATAACCTCCTGTCCACTCATCCTCATCATCAGTGTCCGATATTCCATCCTTGTCAGCAGAGCTTACCCCCCTGTTGAGGCTGCTTTTGCCTCTGACAGGGTGTTACAACCAAGTCAGCTGGCCGTGCTGGGTTCTCAACAGGTAAGTCATTCACTAACAACAGCAAGTTTCTGTGTATGGTTCTGTTCCTTGCATTTGGGTCTCCCTCAGGATGAATGACATATACCGGATTATCTGAGATTTGCTCCTTCACCACATAGATCCTCTTCTCCCAGTATGAGCATAGCTTACCGGGTCCACCTCGCTCACCCATGTTTCGAACCAGTACTCGATCTCCTGGTTTGAGGACCACGCCCCTTGCCTTTTGATCATAGTAGGACTTGTTCTTTGCCCTTGATGACAGGCTGGATTTGTTTGCAATCTTGTATGCTCCTGTCATCCTTTTTGACCATTTATCCACATATTCTTTATGTGTCACAGATTCAGTGTTTCCCAACAATCCAAACAAGAGATCCACGGGGAGACGGGGGTGTTGCCCATAGAGCAGGTAATGAGTTGAGTATCCGGTGGACTCGTGGCGAGTACAGTTATATGCGTGTACCATTTGTGGCAAATGTTCTTTCCATTTCTCCTTTTCTCTGTCTGTCAGTGTCCGTAACATTTGCAGCAGTGTGCGGTTGAACCGCTCAGTGGGATTACATTGCGGGTGGAATGGGGATGTTTGTGAGTGTCCGACCCCTGACAGGCGTCCAAGGGTGCGGAAAAGGTTGTTCTCGAACTCGCGCTCTTGATCATGGTGGAGATGATTTGGGTAACCCAGACGAGGTATGTAGTCGTTGTATATCCGTTCAGCTGCAGTTCGTCCTGATTTATTTTTGGTTGGGTAAGCCTGAGCAAATCTGGTGAAATGGTCTATTACTACCAGAATGTACTCATAGCCTCCTTTGCTTTTCTCCAGATGTAAGTAGTCTATGCAAACCAGATCGAGACGGGAAGCAGAAGTCAGGCCACAGATTGGTGCGTGTATGTGTGTGGTGGGTTTCTTTTGTTTTATGCAACTGCATTTTCTTGTGACATACTCCTCTATGCATCTCTTCATCTGTGGCCAATAGAAACGATCTCTGGCGAGATGGCGCACAAGTTCTGTGCCAACGTGCCCCATGTTGTCATGGAGATGTTTTAGGGCAACTGACCGGTACTTGGTGGGTAGGACTAACTGTTTTCTCTCTGGTGTTTGACGGTACAGGACTCTATTCTCCAAATGTAGTTGACTCCACTCATGAAGGAGCTTGGGAGTGAGCCCACTCACTGACCTTCTGACCTCATCAGTAAGAACATTATTTACCTCTTTCAATGTCATTATTTCCCCTATTCCAGGGTCCTCTCGTTGGGCTTTTGCCAGCTCTTTGTGGCTTATTTCGGGCAAGAGTGAATGAGGCTGTGGTGTCACATCAGTGGAGGAGGTGTAAAGTGCAGCTATCCATGCTACATCTTTCTTCTGGGCTGCTCTACTCCCTTCCCAAGCAGCACATCCTGAGACAGCTCCTCCATGCATTTCACCACATAGTTGTCAATATCGAGTGGGATGCGTGAGAGCGTGTCGGCGTCTATATTGTTTTTTCCAGGTCTGTATTTAATATTGAAGTGGAACTCTGTCAATTCTCCAACCCAGCGTTGTCCAACTGCATTGAGTTTCGCAGTGCTCATGACATAAGTCAGCGGATTGTTATCAGTGTAGATGGTGAAATGTGGAGCATAAAAGAGATAGTCTCTAAATTTCTCACACACTGCCCACTTCAGAGCAAGGAACTCGAGTTTTCCACTGTGGAGTCGGTAGTTCCTTTCAGCAGGTGTTAGAGTTCGTGATCCATATCCGATGACTCACATTTTTACACACTGTCGCTGATAGAGGATTGCCCCGAGCCCTTTCTCCAATGCATCCGTGTGTAGGACGAATGGCTCCTCGAAGTTGGGGTATGCGAGGTCTGGGGGGTTGGTCAGCATACTGACGAGCCTTTCCAAGGTACATTGGTGATCAGCCTTCCATGTGATGGGTGTTTTGGACGGGAGTTGTTGACCTTTGGACTTGCAGTGATGTGGAAGGAGTTGGGGCATGAAGGACTTAACTTGGAGCAGCTCATACAATGGCTTTGCTATTTTAGCAAAGTCCTGTATGTAGGAGCAGTAATAACTCAGGAAGCCAAGAACCCGTCGGAGGTCACCAACCTCTAGGTCTTTGGGGTCAATTCGAACTCCCTCGGCCGACACCAAGCGTCCAACATAGCGAACCTCCTTCTGAAACATCTCGCACTTTTCTGCCCGTAGCTTCACCCCATGATGCTGCAGTGCTTGGAGGACCTTGCGAATCACCTCCACATGGTCACTGAAAGATCTGGAGTAGCAAAGTAGGTCATCCAGGTATGGGATGCAGTACTCGTCTCTCAGAGAGCCTAACATCTCCTCCATGCTTCTTTGAAAAGCTGCAGGTGCGTTAGAAAGTACAAACGGGATCCTTACCCATTCGTAAAGCCCCCAGGGAGTGATGAAGGCAGTGAGATGGCGCGACCCTTCTGCCATAAACCCCTGGTGGTAAGCTTTACCTTGGTCCAATATGCTGAACATTGAGTACCCACCTAGCGTGTCTATCAAATCCTGTATTCGCGGCAGTGGATGTCTGTCAGGTACGGTTTTTTGATTTAGGAGACGATAGCCTATGCAGAGACGAAGAGTGCCGTCCTTCTTCCGCACACATACAACTTTGGCAGAATAGGCAGACTTAGATTTCACTATCCATCCTTTACAAGAAGATCTTGAATGTAATCTTTTACTTCTTTAAACAGTGGTTTGGGAATGGATGTGTACGCTCTCTGCACAGGAACATCGTCGTTGAGGTTGATCACCATTTGCAGATTTGGAATACAGTCAAGGTCATTTCCATCCCTAGCAAAGGCGTTTGATTCCTCATGAAGCATCTTTCTAACAACCTCTTGCTGTTCTTTCTCCAGATGGCTGAGGTTTACAGGTGGGTCCCACAGAGGTAGATCTGAGTTGCTGACCTGACTGGTGGTTACCTGACTGACAGTTGCTGCAGGTTGTGATTTGTCCAGGATATCTGCCTCCACAACATTTTCAACACGCTGCAGGATCCCTAGAGCTGTTTAACGTGGTATTGTGATGTCATGATTGGTGTTATTACCAATTGGAATGGTGACATGGGGCTTTATTGGGTCCTGGATTTCAAACAAACCTGGCCCTGCATCTCACTGTCCAGACAGGAGGCTGTCTTCATCCGTCTCGAACAACACTAATTGGGTATGTGGTGTGATCAATAATAATGTTATATGCCTGGGCACTAGGGGGCAGTAGAGGGCCTTCCTAACAAGATAGCGGGGAAGTTCGTCAGTGAATAAATGAGTGTTATGCCATGTAAACGAGCGCTGCTGAGTCTTTATTGAATATATTAAGAACCCAACACGACATGGTGTCAGAAGTGGTGCTACACAGAGCGAAAGGATAGCGGACATTATATGAGAAGAAACTAAGTGGAGAAGATCAAGGAAACTTAGTTCAAGCATGTCGCAAGCACAATGAGGACAGCAAGCTGAACAGAACGACCCTCCACAGCTTCCTGCTAAAGCATCTGCAACGTTCTCAATAAATCCGCCAGAATCCTTCGACTTTCCGAAGCCACAAGACTGGGAAAAGTGGATAAGACGGTTTGAGAACTTCAGAGTGGCTAGCGATCTGGATAAGTCGTCAGACGCTAATCAGGTGAACGTGCTTATTTATTGCATAGGGGACGAGACTGATGATGTGCTAAAAGGCCTAACATTAAGCACAGAACAGAAACTGATATACAGCTCCGTCAGAGACGACTTCACAAACTTTTTCGTGCCGAAGAAGAATGGGATCTACCAAAGAGCTAAATTTAACCAGCGAGCTCAGGGGCCGTCCGAATTGGCAGACTCGTTCATAACTGCTTTATATGCACTGGCGGAAGATTGCGAATATGGGGCACTGCGCAATGAACTGTTGAGAGACAGGATCGTAGTTGGCATTAGAGACACTGTGCTTTCACAGAAAATGCAGATGGAGAGCAGGCTGGATCTGGCAAAAGCCATTAATATGGTCAGACAAGCTGAGGATATTAAACGGCAACAAACGGAACTGAGAGGAGATGCTGCACATGCTATTAAAATGACAGTGGATAAAGTACACAGTAAGAAAGGAAAACAGCTAGCTTGGAAAAATGAAAGACAGCCAGTGAAACAGCACAAAGACAAACATGAAACACATTCAGGAGCAGAGCATAAGTCATGCCCTAAATGTGGAAAGTCACACGCTAAATTCCAGTGCCCAGCATAGAATGCAGACTGCCACAATTGTGGTAAGAGAGGACATTAAGGTAAAGTGTGCAAGTCTACCAAAAGTGTGAGTGCTGTCACTGAAGACGATGACATATTTCTGGGAACTGTTGATGCTAGAGATCATGCATGGACTGTAGACTTACAAGTACGGCGTGCTAATGTGAGATTCAAAATTGATACAGGGGTGGACGTGTCTGTCATACCAGAGCAGGTGTATAGACAGATATGTAGTGGCACCGCATACAGTCTCACTCCAAGCAAATGATGCTAAGCCTGTGTCCTTGAAAGTGCCTCGCCGTGTCCCACTGCCCTTGATGGGAAAAGTAAAGCAGGAACTCCAGTGCATGGAGCAGCTAGGAGTCATCAGCCGGATCGAACAGCCGACAGAGTGGTGCTCTGGCATGGTGGTCGCACCAAAGAAATCTAAGAATGAAATCCGGATCTGTGTAGACCTCTCTCCCCTCAACGAAGCGGTGTGCAGGGAAAAGTTTATCCTCCCGTCTGTGGACCAGACGCTAGACATGCTGTCTGGAGCAAAGTTATTCACAAAACTGGACGCCAATATGGGGTTTTGGCAAATCCCATTATCAAAAGACTGTGCCCATTACAACACTTTTATCACCCCATTCGGGCGCTACTTCTTCAACCGCCTGCCATTTGGTATTGCCTTAGCTCCTGAATATTTTTAGAACCGGATGGTGACGGAGGTGACAGAAGGCTTAGAAGGAGTCGTCTGCCACATGGACGATGTCCTTATATGGGGTTCCACACAGGCAGAGCACGACACACGGGTGCACGCGGTTCTGCAGAGGGCACAGGTGGCTGGCATCACACTGAACACAGCTAAGTGTGAGTTCAGCAAAACCAATGTGAAATTTCTCGGATACATCATCTCAGCAGATGGGATAAGCCCAGATCCAGAGAAGACACGTGCCGTACGTGAGATGGATCCGCCGCACAACATCAGTGAGCTCAGGAGCTTTCTGGGCATGGAAAATCAACTAGGCAAGTTTGTGCCCAACCTAGCTGAAAAAGATAAAGCTCTCAGGGACCTGCTTTCAAAGAAGAACCTGTGGTATTGGGGGCCTGAGCAGCAGAGGGCATTCACCAGCCTCAATCAAGAGTTAGCGTCCACTCCGGTCCTGCAGTTGTATGACCCAAATAAAGAACTGAAAATCTCAGCCGATGCCTTGTCGTATGGGCTAGGCAGCGTACTTCTGCAGAAATGCCGGGAAACCTGGGCACCGGTGGCGTATGCGTCCAGGGCGCTCACAAGCACAGAGCAGCGCTATGCTCAAGTGGAGAAAGAAGCACTGGCCCTGACCTGGGCATGTGAACGATTCAGCGCCTTCATCACCGGTCTCCATTTTGAGCTGGAGACAGACCACAAACCCCTCGTGAGCCTGCTGGGCAGACAAGCGCTGGATTCCCTCCCACCTAGAATACAAAGATTCAGGATGAGACTCATGAGGTACAGGTACACAAATCAAGCACGTCCCAGGGAAAAGCCTCACTACAGCAGACACACTGTCACGGGCGCCGCTGAAGAATGGTGAGACTGATGGAGATGGCTTGATGGAGGAAACAAACATTTATGTGGACTCTGTAATTGCAAACTTACCAGCAAGTGAGACCTACCTGTCCAAACTGCGGGAGCAGCTAAGTGCAGACAGTGTGTGCGCCGAAGTGATGAAATACTGCATCGAAGGCTGGCCAGACCACAGTAGATTGGATGCGCTGGTAAGACCTTACTGGACTGAAAGGGCTGTTCTCAGCACTCACAATGGGCTATTATTGCGGGGTTCTAGGCTAGTTATCCCTTCAGTTATGAGGAATAGGGTGCCAGAGAAAATTCACGAAGGGCACCAGGGAATCGTTAAATGCCGTGAACGAGCCAAACAATCCGTGTGGTGGCCTGGGCTAAGTAGCCAGATAGGTGAGCTGGTGTTGAAATGCACAGCGTGCGTTAACTCTCTGAGGTCCGAAAACGCGCCGGCGCGTTTTGCAGGTTTTTTTCACATTGCAGTAAAACAGAATTAAAATACTCCGTCATTTTTTGTCATAGAGACATAAGTAATATATCAATTGAAACTATTGAAACTTTAATTTGTATACACTCAGTGTAAAAACAAAATATTGTGCTTTTTGTAAAATAAAGAAAACTAACATGATGCGTGATCTCTCCTCTCCCTCTGAACGAACTCCAATCTGATAGTTCTCAGAAAATGAACTGTAACTTAGTGAATACTAATCACAAAAAAATTACACTTATGTCTAAAAAAACGTTGAAATGTCAGGTTTTAAATCGTGTAAGACAAATCGAAAACAAACATTCTGTGTTTATGTAATCTGTATGAAAAAAGAGCCATGTCAGAAGTCCGTGATTCAGCTCATTACCCACTAATGCGGCCACGCCCACGGAGCCAGCGCTATTCACAGGCAAATTCAGAGGCAACACATGCATGCAACGTCTCAATCGTGTATTTATTGTCTTGAAAAGTGTTTATCTGGATGTAAAAGCCATGGTTAGCGACCTCTGGAAGACATGCAGTTAGTTCTTGTTTACTTTTCTTCTATAGATGAATTTTAGATGAGTTTTTGTTTCTTTAGCGCCCTCCGGCTGCAGTATGAATTGAAAACACCATTCATGGAATAGCCTCTTCTTCTTTAGATTAATTTGTAGACTAAAAATGCACAGAGAGCGCCCTCCGACTGCAAGTATGAATTGAAAACACCAGCGCTCATAATAATGACAATGAATATTAAATAAATATAACTCCTCTGTATAGAAAATTGACATAAACATATGAGAATCCAATATTTCTGAAAATGTGCATGCTTTTAAACTAAAAGCCTATATTCAGACTCTTTGCATCACAGAAATACATTATATTTTAAAGTATAATATAAAACCATTACTTTATATTGTAATAATATTTTTCTCTATGTTTCATATACCATGATGAGCTTGAGACATCACAGAAGGTTTTTTTCACAGCCTACCTGACTGAAATGCCTCATTAATATGCAAGTCATTTCACCTCATTACTATGCAATTCTTTTGTCTTCTCAGGTGAGAATGACCCATTATTCATCATTATCCATGATGATTCACACCTCCACACATACGGTGTTTCTTGGCAAAAAGTGTCTTACAAAAACTAAATCAATATCTTGTTATATATGAAGGAGTATGCAGGATAATCTTTACATAATTTTGGAGCAAAAACTCTAGTCTACAACCTCCAATACCCTAAAGTATTGTAAACACAGATTTACTATACTTTTTTTGGCCTTATTTCAGTGACTTAAGTTTTTTGTTTTTTCAATAACCACGCATAAATGTTATTCCTTCAAAAACACAAACATGTACATACATGTTCCTCACATATTATGGTGGCCTAGTTTGTGCTGAATACAGTGTAATGACACTTGTGTCATTAATATGTTTATGAACAACTGAAAAAAGCACAAATGTCAGGGCATGTCAAAACTTCTCCAGGCCCCAAATCAGCCTCAGACTCCAGAGGGTTAAAGAACGTGCCAATGTGACTGAGCCTCTTATGCCTTCCAAGCTACCCGATAGGCCATGGCAGAAGCTAGTGGCTGATTTGTTTACATTGAAAAACAAATACTACTTGCTTGTTGTGGACTATTTTTCCAGGTATGTGGAGGTGGCCCAGCTGAGCCCAACAAGAAGTGCGGATGTGGTAAAGCACCTCAAGTCAATTTTCACCAGGCACGGCATACCGGAGATTCTAGTCACGGACAACGGGCCTCAATTCACTGGGGCTCACATGACAGCTTTCGCCACCGAGTATGAGTTTGAGCATGTAACGAGCAGCCCAAGATACCCTCAAAGCAACGGAGAGGCTGAGCGTGCCGATCAAACCATCAAAAAAACCTGCTAAAGAAAGCAACTGACCCCTATCGTGCGCTGCTGGCTTACAGGAACACTCCTTTGAGCAATGGCTTCAGTCCGGCTCAGCTGATCATGGGGTGCCGCCTGCGCACAACAGTGCAAGTTCACCCGGCGGTGTTGGAGCCAGCCATCCCAGACCTTCAGTCATTGCAGCGTCAGGAAAGAGAGAACAGATGGATGGACTCAAGCAATTATGACCGCAGACACAGAGTGAGAAACCTCTCTGACCTGTCACTAGGAGATCAAGTGTGGATTACAGATACAAGATCTACAGGTACTGTGACATCTGCACATGAAACACCAAGATTTTACCTGGTCAGTGGATCAAAGGGTACTTTAAGGAGAAATCGTCGTAACCTTGTGCCCATGTCGGCAGACAACAGCAGTAAAACACTTGAACATGCTGCAGGGGTTGACCCGCATGATACTTCGGCAGACACTGGTCAGGTATCTTCGGAGGGGCCTCCGGGCTCTCCTCAAACTGTGAGAACCAGGTCTGGCAGAACTATCAAAAAGCCAGATAGACTGGACCTGTGAGAACTCAAAAGAAAAGAAAAGTGGAATGTGAAAAAAAAAAGTGAAATGTGAAATGTTCGGGGGTGCAATGCAGGGTGGTTTGTTTAAGTGGTCTTATAAAGAGGTTTAATGGGAAGTTTAATCCTGTTGAGTGTTAAATGTTTATGGAGGCTACTGCTACCCCTTTTCCACCAAGGCAGTTTGAGTGCTGGTTCGGAGCCAGAGCCTAGTTTCAAATCAGTTCTTTGTCTTTCGACACACAAAGCACCAGCTCCGAACCAGGAAAAGTGGTTCGTAAGTAGCACCAAAACATTGCTGGGCTAGAAGTAAGAACCGTTTGCGTCAGGGGCTGGGGGCAAGCTTACCGTGACCAACAAGAAACTTATGACCGCCATTTTTGAAATAGCATCTAATCGAGCTAATAGCAGCTCGATTGTAATCTCCGTCTATATAATTACGGCGAGCCGTGTTTGGATGCCGATGTAGGTTCGCAAAGCCATGAGCATCAACAGTAGTGAACATCCGCGATTGTTGATAGAAGGCTTGTTCGAGATGCATCGGAGCAGCACGGACCGATTCGGCGGGAGCGTTTGTAGAGCATACGACTCCTTGTACTTTTGGATCGTTCTCGCGGTGTTTTGATGACATGCGCCGATCGCTATGCGAGAAGCCGATGCATCTCAAACGAGCCTGGTATATTTGTGTTTGGCGCTGCTGCTCTAGCTTTGCTGTGGAATATGAGACGTATACAGTGACGGAAGACCTGGCTCTGTGCTGGCTCTCTAGCCCGTGGAAAGGCAAACTGGTTCTTAGAAGGCTCGTCAGTTGAACCAACTCCGAACTGGCACTAGCACTAGCTCTGAACTAGCACCCGGTTCGTGCTGGTGGAAAGGGGGTATGTGTGTTCAAAAAGAGCTAGATACCAAAAGAGTTCATATTCTTGAGTGTAATCTGGTTTCTTATTATGAGTTCTCTGGAAAGGAAAGTGTTAAATAGGTCTGTAAAGAAACGTGTTATAGTAGACCTGATTTCAGTGTTATAAATGTGAGATTAAGAGTTTGATGTAACATGGGGGTAAAAGATGTAGGTCACAGATTATTGCTTTTCAGAAAGGGAGATGTGGTGTGATCAATAATAATGTTATATGCCTGGGCACTAGGGGGCAGTAGAGGGCCTTCCTAACAAGATAGCGGATCTACAGGTTCGTCAGTAAATAAATAAGTGTTATGCCATGTAAACGAGCGCTGCTGCATCTTTATTGAATATATTAAGAACCCAACACGACAGGGTAGAGGCATCCATGTTTGACGGAGCCCGACACCTCACCCACAATACTTGACCAGCTGGGAGCATGATATCCTTGGCACCTTTCTTAAGCGTCCTTGCTGCATCACTGGCTTTGCTGTCTGAATAAAGTTGACAAGAGCTTCAACTGTTTATTTGGGAACAGATATGGCATTGCTAAGAAGCCTGGCAAGTACTGGCACTAGTCTCTCTGGTTTTCCACAAATTAGCACTTACAAAACATTAAAGCCAATCAATGGTTTATCCTTGGGGTTGCTGCTAATGAGGAATGGGACACTAATGGACAGGTTGGGGTCCAAATTCCCTGGCAAGTTCACTGTAATAGCTACCCACCCATCATAGGGAATGAGACTACCATTTGCAGCAATAACCTTCAGTTCCTCCTCCCCTAAGATCTCAGAAACTGAATACTGAGGTCAGGTAGGTACTCTTCTTTCCAGGCACGACTGACTATACTGACTTGGGACCCCGAGTCGAGCAAAGAAGTGACTGCTTAGCCATTTAGATAGCTCTGAACTAGGGACTTTTCCCAAGCAGGCTAGCAACCGCTCTACCTTTAGCTACACGTGGTGACTGGGGAGGGGGCTGAGCTACTTGGTTACAGTGACTTAATGTGCTTGTTGTTACTGGGGTTGAGGGTGAGGAGGGGCATGTTTTGTCATTGTTGACCTCACTTTCTAGCCGGCCACTAGATGTCCCTCTCCAGTGCCCGATTGGAGTTTCCCTGTCTCTTTGGTCGCTTTAGACAGCCTGCTGCACGGTGTCCTTCCTCCCCACATGTGAAACAGTGTTTACAGTCTTGTCTGTCTTATTCCACGCAGCTTGGACAACCATAGGGTTTTCCACGTCTAGAGTGTGTCCTATTTTGGCTGTACTGGCGCCCATTGTGAGTTAGCTGTTGTTGGTTTTGTTTTTGCATGGTCATCCAGTCTGGTGTGCTCCTCTACTTTGGTCGTGAGGTCTCTCAGAGGATCTGGTTTTGTTTGCTTTGACTTGGACCCTACACTCTCTGACTTTGTGCTCGGTGTCTTTACCACATCCGACTCGAGCTGTGCGGTGTGCACACTCGTTACAGTCAGTCAGTGGAACGAGCCGAGTCTTTTCATTCTCTCGTTTTCTTCACTAGTGATTTTCATCACATGACGCAGAATCATCTCATCAGTGACCCCACTGTTTGTCAACAAAGGTTTGAGCTCTCTGCGTATGTCAGTGTGTTTGTGTCCAAAGCCTTGGTACACAGTATGTAGGAAAACATCTTGCACTGTAGCTGTAGAGTATTTAATGGTAGTGTCAGCCAGTTTTGATGTCAATAGGATGTGTTGTTTTAAGCCTATCAAACGATAGAGAAATTGTTGTTGTGTCTCGTTCTCATCCTGTTTCGTACACATCAACTCTTGGAATAACTCTGTGCTGTTTTTTTCTCTTAGGTGAGTTTGGAGAAATCCCTTGAGTTCAGCCTCTGCCATGCTGTCTTTGTTTATCAACATCTCTTTAAATATGCCTGGTCTTATGATTTTGAGCACACCACGAACAATCTCTGAGTCGGAGAATCCTTCTTTGATTCCATCATCAATTTGCCTACAGACATTATTGTAGCTGATATCAGAGGATTGATCACAGATCTGCCCGCCATGCACTTTGAACTCTCTCCGTGAAAGGTAACTGAGTTCCCTTAAGGGCACCATCCCCTCGCGAGCCGACTGAGAGGCATGCTCACCCGGTGGGTTTCTGTCTGGTTGCCTCAACAGGACTGAGGATGAGGGCATATGTGTCTGTGACGGCGACGCATGTGCTGGCATACACTGTATTAGTTTCTTTCTAAGCTTCTCATAGCTAGCGAGCGCTTTAAGCAAATCACCGTTCGACGTGTCAGGTACATTTAACATTGTAACCTTAACCGAGCCTGAATCGGGTTCGGCAATACCACTAGGCAATGTAGTACTGACTAAGTAGGTGTGTGTCGATTCTGCGGGTGAGTGTCTGTGGTGATTTCGGGGGTGTTTGGATAGTAACAGAACCCTCAGCAAAATCAACAAGATCATCAAGTTTATCACCACTCTGCCCAGTATGTAACTCAGAATCACCCTTTACATTTAGAAATGACATAACATCACGACATCTTACTATATCATCAATAGTATCTTTTAACATTAGCAACTGAACCATCCTCTGTTTCAAGTAACTGCTTACTGTACATGAACGAGTTGATGTGATCGTAGCATTCCTTCTGATCTCTCTCCACAAGCTCTGACTGGTCCACGTCCGACACTGGATTCACCGCTCTGGTGACCCAAAGAAGCTCTTCAGCAGTCAAGGTGAGTAGGCTCTTCCTAATGTCCCACACTAGGCTCTTCCTCCCACCACTCGACATGATGGCTCCTCGTCTCCCTCACGGCTGGCAACACAGTTCGGTGATGGTGCAGTCGGCTCTGGATCGCAGGCCTCCACTCGTCCATGATCGCAGTCCCCACGGCTGGACAGGCTAGTTGCTGGTCAGCGTTGTCATCACTCGGCTCCCGATCCAATAGGTGGCGCCGAAGTATCCCGGACGAGCCCCCAAGAATCTGTAGTGGGTCCCGGCTAGGTCTCCACTGGCAGATATAGATAATCCTCTGATAGGAGTGCTCTGGAAATATTACAAATATTGCAGAGAAATCAGTGACGCAGGACAACAGTTGCTCATTCTCCATTCACTCGGATTATGAGCTCATCTTGCACTGCGCATCGCTAAATGTCCCAGTGTGACGCTGCTCGCGGTTACTGCCACCCTGTGTCCATTTTAGGAAATACATGTCATTATGTGCTTTTCCCCTGATCTCTCATTAGTTCAATTATACAAATCAGAATAAAATAAAATACTATTGCAATAAAAGGAAAGGAAACAAAAAATAATAATCTCAACGAAACTTATTTTGTGAGTGTCACAAACACATATTAAGTTCTAAACAGTGAAAAACTACACAGCGACTGTGACGGTAATCCATGCGACCCCAGTGGATGAATCAATGTCTTCTAAAGTGAAACGATAGATTAGAAAAATACTAATAATTTAAATTCTTTTAACTGTTAACAATCACAGACCAACTGTCATACATGCTGGGGTTACAATCCACTTATTATATGGACTCTCTGGATTATTTTCTTAAAAACCTTTGTGTTTATGTGAAGAAAGAAAGTCATATACATCTGGGATGGTGAAGGTGATTAAATGATGAGAGAATTTAAATGTTTTTGGGTGGACTATCCCTGTAAAGTCTAATATTGCACTCCATTACGGCATAATGTACCCACCCAGTCACTGTTTTGTCACTTTGTATTGTAACAGGAACTGTTCAAATGATAATTTTTATGATTTAAAATATATATGAATTTTACACGTGTATTCTGTATGTACTTGGGCATTTTTATAGTAATGTATATCATGAGAATATTGTGCATTACATGAATACTATGCACATAGTTTTGTGGGTTCTGGTCTTTCCTGTCACAACATAATTGCATCCAAGACTTTCACGTTGATACTTGTGTTTATGCTGTAGTGACAAAGAATGTAAATGTATTTGAATTGATTCATATTTTCACTTATTCAACTGGTTTTTATAAAAGTCACAACTGGAACTGTTGATGAAATGTATTTCCAATTTTAAATGTTAGATGATAATGTTAACTAAATAAAATGATCAGAATGATAAAAAATGGCAACAAGAACATTCTTTGTGTGGAATATGTACTGAAATGCCCTTTGAGGACTATGCCGTCTGACAGCAAGCCACGATTGTAATTTTCATATTGTTTGAATTCTTCTAAATTAAGTGATTATTAATTGTGAATCGAAAATCACACTAACCATTGTTAGCAATATGCTCTTACACCAGTAAGAGCATATTGCTAACAATGGTTAGTGTGATTTTCGATTTTGTTCGAAATGACGTCACATCAGTTCGTTCTTCGATTTCGTTTGAAGTATACTGGGGCCTTAAGCCGAGTTCAGACTGCACGATTTTAGCCCCGATTATGGCTCGCCGACAGGTTTTGAGAAATCGCCGACAAATTCCCGAAATCACAGGCAAATCGGTGCTCGTTCACGCGAGTGACAATCACGCAGTGTGAATGAGCAAAGACGCGATCTGAGAGAATCGCCGATGAGTCGCCGATGCCCGTGAGATATTTGGCATGCTAAATATCTGGACCTGTCGGCGATTCAAAATCCTGCTGTGTGAAAAGTGTTCTGACTGAAAACTACATCGGCGATGACCGACAGCCAATGAAAGAGCAAGATACAGAGCAGCGGGGAGTTCGGGGAGGAGTTATAGACCACAATATCAGCAAGCATGCCAAGCATCCATATTCTTCTTTTCTTTTTCTTGTTTTCGCTGCAAATCAGCGCACAGGCAATTCGTATTGCAAGCTTCTTGTGGGCTACCATTTTTAATAATAATCCCAGTCTCACGTGAGAACTCCGGTCTTGCACGCGTGATATCACGTTGTTTCCTTGTCACATCTCGCGTGTGTTTGGCTACGAGTGTCTCTGCTGTCACTGAAACGATGGGCTATCCTCCTGGAGTACTGTCTCTTAGCCTCACTGATGCCGCGGGATAGGTTGGCCCTGGCTGTTCTCAGGCCCACCTCATCTCCAGCTCTGAATGCAGCGTTCCGCGTCTCCAGGAGTCTGTAGACCTCCCCTGACATCCACGGCTTCTGGTTAGCCCGGACAGTGATGGTTTTTGTGACTGTTACATCCTCAATACACTTGTTGATGTAGGCAGTGACAGTCTCTGAGTACTCCTGGAGGTCAGTGGTGTTATTGTAAGTGGCAGCCTGCTTAAACATATTCCAGTCAGTTGTATCAAAGCAGTCTTGAAGAGCATCTGACGACCCTTCCGGCTACACCTGAATCTGTTTCTGAACTGGTTTGGCGACTTTAATGAGCGGTCTGTATGCAGGCATTAGCATGACAGTGATGTGGTCTGAGGCACCGAGGTGGGGGAGGGGGAGGGCTTTGTAAGCTCCTCTCTGTGTGGAGTAGACAAAGTCTAAAATGTTTTTATCTCTTGTTGGAAAATTAATGTGTTGGTGTATTTTTGAAAACACACTCTTTAAGTCAGCATGGTTGAAATCCCCAGCTATGATGAGAAAAGCATCAGGGTGTGCTGTCTGCTGCTCACTGATGTGCTGGTGCAGTTCATTTAGTGCCTCACTCCTGTTGCTGTTGTTGTTGTTCGGGGGAATGTAAACCGAAACGAGCAGTATGGCAGTATATTCCCTCGGCAGATAGAATGGCCGGCACTTAATAATCATAAACTCCACCAGGGGTGAGCAGTGTTTGCAGATCACAACAGCATCGCGGCACCACGCATGATTGATGTAAACACAAAGCCTGCCGCCGCGGGTTTTTCCTCCCGCGACGAGAGCCCTGTCCGCTCGATAGCACGTCAGCTGGTCGAGCTGAATAGCGCAGTCCGGAACGCTGTTGCTAAGCCACGTTTCCGTAAACACAAAAACACAACAGTCTCTTACAGTCCTTTGGGTTGAACGTAGTAATCGGATGTAGTCCAGTTTATTGTCCAAAGAGCGTACGTTAGCCAGTACGATGGTGGGGATAGATGGCTTGTGTGGGTTAGCCGTTAGCCTAGCCAGGATACCTCCACGCTTACCCCTCTTCTGCTTCCTCTCACACCGCTTGCGGCGCCTCCGCTGTGGGCGAGGTGCAGCAGTTGGGGTCGGTGACGATGTAGGCCTCCGGAGCAGTCCGAGATCTCGCAGTTGTTCCGCGTGCGCGGAGTTTAACTCTTAAAATGCGGTTCTCCCGACATCCAGCAGAAACTCATGACTGTATGCGCTCTTAAAGACAGGTAGAAGCGATGACGACGTACAAAAACACTGCGACTCACAAGACAAAAAACACGAAAACAACTTCAGGCATTTTGGCATTTCCTTCTCCCCAGTCTTCCTCCAGACTCTGGCACCTTGATTTCCGAATGACTTTGGACCACTGAGCAACAGTCCAGTGCTGCTTCTCTGTAGCCCAGGTCAGGCGCTTCTGCCGCTGTTTCTGGTTCAAAAGTGGCTTGACCTGGGGAATGTGGCACCTGTAGCCCATTTCCTGCACACGCCTGTGCACGGTGGCTCTGGATGTTTCTACTCCAGACTCAGTCCACTGCTTCCGCAGGTCCCCCAAGGTCTGGAATCGGTCCTTCTCCACAATCTTCCTCAGGGTCCGGTCAACTCTTCTCGTTGTGCAGCGTTTTTTGCCACACTTTTTCCTTCCCACAGACTTCCCACTGAGGTGCCTTGATACAGCACTCTGGGAACAGCCTATTCGTTCAGAAATTTCTTTCTGTGTCTTACCCTCTCGCTTGAGGGTGTCAATGATGGCCTTCTGGACAGCAGTCAGGTCGGCAGTCTTACCCATGATTGCGGTTTTAAGTAATGAACCAGGCTGGGAGTTTTTAAAAGCCTCAGGAATCTTTTGCAGGTGTTTAGAGTTAATTAGTTGATTCGGATGATTAGGTTAATAGCTCGTTTAGAGAACCTTTTCATGATATGCTAATTTTTTGAGATAGGAATTTTGGGATTTCATGAGCTGTATGCCAAAATCATCAGTATTAAAACAATAAAAGACCTGAAATATTTCAGTTGGTGTGCAATGAATCTAAAATATATGAAAGTTTAATTTTTATCATTACATTATGGAAAATTATGAACTTTATCACAATATGCTAATTTTTTGAGAAGGACCTGTATATATATATATATAATATGTGTGTGTGTTAAACCCCTAACATTAAAATTTTACTCAAGCATTTCATGATGAATAGACCGTTTTTATAAATATGAGCACTGGCGTGGATTTAAGCGTACGCACACTATAAGATCAACTCTTGCTCCTCTGAATCTCAACCTGTAAGTATGATTAATAATCAATGTTTATATTTTCTATATTTTCGTTCAAAATTCGTAGTTTTGTATGTTATGTTGTGTAACGTACATCCTCTGTATGTCTCCTGCTAACTCCTGTAGTTCTGCTATTCAGATGTGGGTCCAATATTGTCTAAAAATGTGTCGATTAATACAGCTTGTCTGTCTTATTACTTGGAATGATCAAGGATTGTTTACAAAGTGCAATGTATCATCAACTATTCACATTTGTGCTCGGCTATGAGGGAGTTTACAACATAACTGTGGGCTCGGTTTGCTTAAAGTCCCTGTAAAGTCATTTTAAAGTATGTGTTCTGAGTTTGTCATACCGCAGAAAAATGTGTTATTAACCACCCAGCCAAATTTGAATGATAAGAAAAATCTGAAAGTAAATTAAATAAGTCATCAAACTCTCGAAAAAATAGGCAGCGCTCTCTGCTCTCAAACGCTGGGAGCGTGTCTACTGTCGGCGCTGAAACCACACCCACTCGCGAGAGCTACCATCTCATCAACTGACTTATCTAATGAGTCAAACGTACTGATGATGCATATAAAAGTATCATGTTAGAGGGTTGCAAATTTTAGTAGAGTTATTGTGGATAGAGTTGTGACGTTCGCGAACGAACCGATTCTTTTGAACGGCTCATAAACATGAACGATGGGAGCCGAGTCGCGGCTGGGTGGGAGCCGTTCTTTCTGTCGTTCTTTTTTTCCTATGCGTGTTTCACACAGATGCACACAAATTAGCTCCTCCGCGAGACAGAACAGTTATAGGGGGAGGGGCGCACCCAGCGCAGGGGTGCTACTGCCTAACAGCATGATGATAGTTGTGCACGCATCCTTCACGTGAGTACTCCAGTGGAAAAAAGTAGGTATTGTATGAATAACATAAGTCAACGTAGCTTTACACATACACACACTTTATACTAAAGGTAAATCCAAAATAGTGATGTCACTGTCTAAGCAGAGGGATGTTGTGCAACTCTATGGAATATAGTCCACACATGACAAATAAGGTAATAATATTTCAGAATAATTCAAACTCAGATATTGGTGTGTGATATCTGAGTTTTAATTATTTGACTACAAATCTCACCTCATCATTCCTCCCAGTGATTATTTCCAGGATAAACTGAGATGCCCCCAAGCTGGCTTCTTAAAACTGACTAAATATTTAAAAAGAGCCAAAAGAGCCGTTCTTTTGAACGGCTCTTTGAAAGGAACGGATCGCCAATATCCAAATCCCCTCAAAGAGCCATAAATCCCATCACTAGTGAGCAGAGCCCCCCAAAATATCAAAAACTCGCAAATGTTCCCCTCCACGGAAATGTGAGCCAATGTGCTCCCACTAAAGCACCACAATGCTCAGCAAGGGTAATATCTGGTGCGGGCTCCTCCCACCCTGCTTTTTTAAACCGTCGAGCCATTTCAATTGCACGTAATGTAAGGAGAATCCGCCCCATCACCAGATGACCGCAATCCCTGTGTAAGAGGATGTCACCGAAGCCGATAGTATGTTGAAGGCCAGTGGTAGTATTCGTGTGAGATTTTTATGAACTTCCTGGAAGCTAAATGAACAAACCCTTCATCCCCTGCCATTGCGGGTTGATTCCTCCACAGGACAGGGTAAGCTCCTCTTCTCCTGCCCCCCTTGGCCAAAATAAAAAGGTTAAATAAAAACGCCAATAGTGGAAAGCATATCCAGTATTAAGTGACTTCTTCTCAAGGCTTGCGCATACAAAACAGTGGCGTTCCACGCAGAGACGCAGCCGAAAGAGCCAGTCCTCGTTAGTATAGTGGACAGT
>RJVU01053352.1:45922-66460 GCA_003731715.1 Anabarilius grahami | reverse complement strand
TTAAAGGTAGATATTTACCCTGCATCCAATGTTTAAGATCAGAACTGACGAGTTTGTGTCCGGGAAGAGCCTTTAATCGGCCGAAGTGACTCTTCTAAAGCGATACCGGGTCTGCGGCGAATGAAATAATTGAAACTATAAGGTAATCAGAATAATCAAAAATCTAAATTGAGTCATAACTGATTAATTTCTAATTGGAAGCACAACCTAAGAATAAGAATCATTTGAAAATGGAGTCAGATTAAACGAGTGAAATTAAGTAAACTTCACAGTGACGCTGAAAAGGCATACACGCGTTAACCTTCGCCCAACGCCGTCGGACTCCGTTTTTGGGCCGATGGGGGGTTCCTTACACAAGGTAAGCAAGTATTTTCAGTGTCAATGTAACGTAAACTTTTCTGTGTCCATGTCCCCGTTGCTAGTTTAGCAAAAATGACCATGGCTTACCGTGGTAATTCTGTGGTTAGCATGTAGCCGCCCGCGGATATCGCGACAACATCTAACTAGTTTAAAGTCCGTGTAAAGTCAAAATAAATATGTGTTTTGAGTTTGTCAGACTAAAGAAGAAAGTGTTATTAACCACCCAGCCAAATTTGAATGATTAAAAATAACGATAAGTTCATGAAATTAGGTGTCAAAATGGTTGAAATGCTTTTTACACATCGTTGAGAAATACATGTATGACCTATTTAATGTGTTTAGAAGAAAATGACTGAATTCACTTTACACGGTCTTTAAATTCTATTTTTCATAAACTGTGCTGTACTTATCTCATTGTTATAATACTGGTAATAATACGATAAGTACAGTGCAGCTAGTGGCGACTTCATGCCGCATTAAGGGGGTCCAACACCAGACGAGAAGCGCCGCACCACGCCACGTCTAGGACAACTCGGGGTTATCGCGTACTTTGTCAGTTTATGGCCAGCAATATTGTTATGTTTAAGCACATTGTGGAATTAAGATAATGCCAGTACTATGTTATGATTATACTGTATAATTAAATACAACCGTTGCTGAGTCTGCAGTCTGAACACTTTACCTCAGAGCGTCCGTTAACTGAATGAATTGAGAATATCACCTGAAAATCCAATAACATCAGCAATTTTCATTCAAGCCGCTGATTTCTGTAAATTAATGTAGCCTAAAACTAAATTTATATTGCAGCACATGGCGAAGTCAGTATATATTAACAACGATTTGAGACAAATAAGTGTAAATTTAATATAAGACTATGTACATGGCGCTGCAGGAATTTGAACAAGGTCCTGAACCGTTGCTGGGCGCCGTGGGCGCGGACAGACGCCGAATGGCGCTGCCGGTGTGTGTACACTCATAGAGAATAATGTGTTTGAATTTTAAATACTTGTCCGGTGTGCAACCCTTTAGCTGCGGCTAGAGCGACGAGACAACACAATAGTTGAGTAAAGCAGACTTGACTTGACTTGACTTATGTTAACCAGCTACGCTGTGCTTATCATATTATACAGTGCTCTACTGGCTTAAGTAGTGAGAGTTAAAGAAGCGTGTCAAGTCTTCAAATTGTTGCTAACCTCTATTGCTATGTTTTCTCCAGGTCATTATAAATGGACAGCTTTGTCGCTGATAAGCTAACTGAGTGGCGGATGTCTGAGCTGATAGAGAATTTTAGAGGTGAGCGTTTTACTCTTAACTGCCCTCATATAATTTCTCTATACCTCTATACTCTCTATACCTATACATTTTTCTTTAATATGGCTTAAATGTGTCAGTGCAAGATTTTGTGACAGTCACAACTTCTTTGACAGTGGGGAATGCATATCTATAATAACCCTTATAGTTAAAAGATACTTGTGCCTTGTCTTTAAGCTGTTATGCATAATAATGGGCCAGATATTCACCTTTGCATTAATGTCATTATTACACTTGTTAATGAAAGAAAAGATGGACAGTATAGACTGTCATTCACACAAAATGGGTAATGCTGCAAAAGAACCACATTAGTTAACTAGCAAATTGGGCCATGTTTAAAAAAAAAAATAGCATTCCCTTAAAAGTGATTATTTGTTAGCTTGATAATCAAAGAGTGTCTGGTTAGTGGTTCACAATTGTCTCGACTTATTAACAATACTCATGTTGTCTTGTTTTCTGTCTTTCAGGTGAAGACAGAGATGAGGAGGCATTTCTTCTCTTAGATGAGGACACTATCAAAAATCTTGTCCCTCAAGTTCAATCCAGTTATTGAATGTTGTCAAATGTTTTAGAGAGAATGAGTTGTTTATTTTTCAATTTTTTCGAATGTCTAATGTATTACAGTGTGACCTAAAATAAATAGGTCCAAGTGTGTGTTTTTTATATAGAGTTTAATTTAATTAAATGCAATAAAAATGTAAAAGTGTTTGAAGTGTGTAAGTGCCTGAAGTTTTATTTTCTGAAATAAGGCATACTGGCATAGTAACCCAAGTTAGGTTATTTTTGACCTTTGGTTAAAAAGGAACCTACTAATTTCTGGGTTATTTCAACCCAGATATTGGGGTTGTTCTTTTGACCCAGAAGTTGAGTTATATTAACTACAATGTTGGGTTATTTTAACCCAACATTTGGGTCAGGTATTTAACCCAGAAGTTGGGTCAAAAAGAATAAATCATTTTTCTGGGTTGAAATAACCCAGAAATTAGTTGGTCCCTTTTTAACCCAGGATTTGGGTCAAGAGGTGCAGTCGTTGGTCTACACCAATGACTGCACCTCTAAAGACCCCTCTGTCAAGCTCCTGAAGTTTGCGGACGACACCACAGTCATCGACCTCATCCGGGACGGAGACGAGTCTGCTTACAGACTGGAGGTCAACACGCTCAAGACAGTGGAGATGATCGTGGACTTCAGGAGAAACCCCCTGCTCTCCCCCCACTCAGCATCATGAACAGCACTGTGACTGAATGACAGTGGACTCAGTGGAGTCATTCAGGTTCCTGGGCACCACCATCTCACAGGACCTGAAGTGGGACATTGACATTGACTCCATTGTGAAAAAGGCCCAGCAGAGGTTGTATTTCCTTCGCCAGCTGAGGAAGTTCAACCTGCCACAGGAGCTGCTGAAACAGTTCTACTCTGCCATCATTGAATCCATCCTCTGCACTTCAATTACCAAATCTGACCTCAGAAGACTACAGAGGGTAGTCCGGTCTGCTGAGCGAATCATTGGCACAACCCTCCCCACTCTCCAAGAACTGTACTTATCCAGAGTGAGAAAAAGGACAAAGAAGATCACTCTGGACCCCTCACATCCAGCACACTCCCTCTTTGAACTGTTGCCATCTGGTCGACGCTACAGAGCCCTGAGCACCAGAACGACCAGACACAGGAACAGTTTCTTCCCTCAGGCAATCCATCTCATGAACACTTGACAAACACGGAACACACAACACTATTACACATTATTTACTTAAATCACTTATATTTCAAATTTGCACACATAACTGTACATACAATTGTCTATATTATATATATATATATATATATTTTTTTTTTTTTGCACTTTGTCTATCTTGTAAATTTGTATATTATTTTATTCTTTTTATTATGTGTCTTATCTTGTCGCTGTCACTCTGTTGCACTGTGGAGCTTCTGTCACTAAAACAAATTCCTAGTATGTGTAAACAACATACCTGGCAATAAAGCTCTTTCTATTCTATTCTATTCTATTCTATTCTATTCTATTCTAAATAACCCATTATGGGTTGTTTTTGAACCAGGAGTTTTTAGTGTGTAGACCATGATAGCATATTAATGCATACTGGGTACATTGCTTGTTGGAATGTGTACACCTAAGCTCAGATGGGGTAAGCTAGTTACCCTCAGTAAACTTTTAGGGTTTAGTGCTGGTCCCATTTTTAAGCTCGGGTCTTGTATATGACCACTGGCTGGCGCCACATGGTGCTAGAAGTAGTAGGCCTTGCAAGGCCTCCTTTGTACCCTCTGTGTTGGCCCAGCTTGGTTGGTTATATCTAGACTTATTCCATGGTTGAGTCTTGTCTTATGACTCACGCCACTATTGGCCACGCCCACCTCTGTATGAGTAGGCCCTAGGTCAGGCCTCTCACAGAGTTCTGTGGCGCAGTGTGTGCTTCTCTTACCTAAGGGGTTTTCTCAAGTACTTGGCGTGCTGGCTGGTCTTAGTCATATAGCTACCACTGGCGGATGCCTCCTGATGGCTCCTTTCAGTCTGCATATTGGCACAGCTTTGTGTGGGTTTCTATGTGACTCATCACCATGGATGGGTCATGATTGCCACTAGCTGACACAGCGTGTTTACGGGTTGTAGGCCTTCGCAGGCCTCCTATGTATCATGCTGGAGTTTGGCTTTGTACTCCTCTCGCTTAGAGATTAAAAGGTGCTTTTACTGAGTACATTTTCTGAGTGGCTTGCCTCTCAAGGCGAGCTCTTGTGTTAAAACCAACTGTTTGTCTGGTTTTATGCATTTGCTTCCTTGAGCTTGGTTTCCTTTAGCTCTAGTTGAGCTAAGTAGCTACCTTGTTTGTTACTCGGTTCAATTTTGCTCCTAGAACTTTAGTGGCCACTAGCTGATGCCACGTGTGACGGGTAGGCCTTAAGGGCCTCCTTTGGTAGCATGCTGGCATATAGTGTTCTCTCTGACAATTTTACTTAAAGCAGTAAAAAGGTGTCGCTGGTTGGCCAGGGCTCGGGGTGACTGATGACTGATGGGCCATCCTAAATACCACCATATGAATTGGGTACTTGGTGTGATATTAGTTCATTTGTAAGAACTTTAGTTATGTTGTGGGCCCCTTCTGGTCAGCCTCCATGACTATGTGCCTACAGTATGGTCTGTCTGTTAGGTTGAGCTTCGTACTTCCCTTTGGGTTGACTGTGTAATTGTGCTTGGCTCCATAAGCTGGTCATTGGTTGTAGACTTCTATGAAGTCTCCCATTCAGTGCTTTATCAGACACGGAGTAGATCCAGACGTTTGTCCAGACATTTCGGCATGCACTCTTCTTTAGCATGGCAGTGTGGGTATATCGTTCCCCAAAGCGTATTCAACGCAGAGTTGAGTTCCCTTCGAAAAAGAACGTCTCAGGTTACGTATGTAACCATAGTTCCCTGAGAACACATCATGGTTCGCACCTTAATGACGTCATAGGCTGTCGCTGGCCAATAGGATTGGAGTGTTGTGATTCTTGGCATTTCGAACACCTGGTTCCCCAAAGCGGTAAAACGCAGAGTCTCATTCCCTGTTCTCAGGGAACTATGGTTACATACGTAACCTGAGATGTTTTGAGGCACTCCCTGTAATGGCGGTCCATATATGCCACTGCAGTAGACACTTCCTGCAGTTTAAGGTTAATGATTAATTGATCAATCATTTAAGTGATGATCGATCATGGGAATTTGTGTAAATGAATGCCCCTACTTCAAACCTCAATAATCAACTTAATAATGGCAGTAAATAAATTTCACCCAAATAAAACAGAAATGAAACAAACTTTAACATGTATTTGTTAAATATAAAGGTGTTTTGTTGTTATTTCAACTAATTTTGTCATCCCATTTTAAAACAATCTGAAACTACAAAGTAATGCAAGTAAATACATATTTGCAATGCTTTTCTTTAGGATGGTCATGGTGACTTTGAGGAACTGGAACAGCACACACACTGATCATGAATGTGATCAGTGTGTGTGCTTTCTTTTTGTCAAATTGTCACATTTTTTATTCAGAAAGTACTACAGTCATGATTTTTGGTTTCAGACTAAGTTGTTGTCTTCAATAGGGCGACGCACCACCAAAGTGAGAAAGGGACGGATTTTTCAACCACAGAGTTACGCTAGCTGTCACTGCTCTAGGCTGTTTGTTCTGCCTCTGGATATAATCCAATCAGCGTCGAGTCACGTTCAGTGGAGTACTGCCTCTTTTTGGGCGATTTCAGTCTGGCGGAGATTTGCCCCGAGTGCTCCCATAGACTTCCATTCAAAAAGCGTTTTTTTCAAACAGCAGGCACTGCAATGCAATCTCTATGGGTTCCGGGAGGGCTAGCACTAACGTGCCTTCATCATCATACGTAACCTTAACTTGTGCAGCGATTGGTGGAAACAAACATACCTCTATTAATAATTTTTTTTAAGCTGAAGTGACATCCAATAATTCCTCAGTGCATTATTTACAAATCACAGACATATTCTCCATCTGTAAATGTTAGAAAGTCTAGAAAATATTTCCATTTTGCAGTCAGGCGAGGACGAGCCTTCAGCAAGCACAAACTTCCGTGAACGAGCTGTTGTTGAAAATTTGTTTTTGTTGTCGAACATAATTATTATTACTCGAAAATACAACTAAGTGTTTTTGTACGATAGCTGTGTAAAGTGACTGTTGTAGGGTAATCAAAATAATAATAATAATTAGTCTGTTCTTTTGTTTTTGTTTATTTTCATTTTTAGTTCAGTGTATTTAACTTCTGCTTTAAAAAACATCTTGTTTTAATGGCAAATTAAAGTGAAATTACTGAACCTAAACACAGGAAAAATGCTGATAAAAATGCTACTTTTAGGAGAAAATTTCAGATGGCACTTAGAGGCTTTTGCATCTGAAGTCTTTTTTTTATAATTTTGAATTCTTTAAATGAAGAAATATCAATTCCCTGACAAATATCAGAGCTATTTTACATACTGAATTAAATTTATTCTCCAATATTTCCAGCTCGTCTGCCTGTTCCTGTCATCAGCAGAGACTGTTCACAATGTTCTTCATCATCATGTTCATTGGTGTGTTCAGCTGTGAATGTGGGTCATGTGACTCTCTCCTGGTTCAAAGGAAACAGTGTATTCTCCAGCATCAGTGTGTCTGATCTCAGCATCAGTCTCTCTCTTCCTCTGGAGGTGGAATATCAGGATAACAACACCTACAGCTGTGTGATCAACAATCCCATCAGAAACCAGACCAGACATCTAGACATCACTCAACTCTGTCACACATGTGCAGGTATATCAGCAACACTATATATATATATATATATATATATATATATATATATATATATTTTTTTNCAGAACCACCAGGCAGAGATGCAGACAGCTCTTCCCTCGGGAAGAGTGCCAAATGAGAACAGAGTAAACAACAGACAAACACACAGCAGTGCCCTCAAGCACTGTGTATGCGCGCTCCTCTCCAGACAGAGAACGCCCAGAAAAATATGTACATCCAGTGTCAAACCCTTGGACACGGATAAACACACTCTCATGAACGTTCGTAAGGTATATATAAAAAACCCTACCGGAGTTGGTATAGATGCAATCAGACAGAACAGGACCGAAAGACGATGAGATGCTGGCTGTCTCTCCAGGCGCTCCTTTATACTTCCGGGTCGCGCCGTATGACGTCATAGGCTGTCGCCGGCCAATAGGATTTGGAGTTTTTGGATAGTGCTTTCAGACACCTGGGTCACGTGGCGTTCCCCAATGCGTTTCGAACGCAGAGTGGAGTTCCCTTCGAAAGGGAACTTTATAATAACTCACGCTATGAAGCATTAGTTTAGCATTATTAAAATAGTCAATTCATCATTTATAAAGCATTAATAGAAATTCATAAGTAGTTTATAAATAGACCTTTAAATGTAGAAATGATAAATTGATCATTAATAAAGTCTGTATTATATTATTTACAAACCAGTTATTTAGAAGCTGTCAGTGGTTCATAAGATCATAGAAAGTGTAAGTAAATTATTAATAAAATATTTAAATGCACATTTATACATCTTACTATTTAGACATATAGTAATAGTTAGTCAGTGTGTTAATAAATGTTTTATTAACATGTATTCCTACTTTAATTGATGATTAATTCAGGTAATTATAAAACATTTAGAAGTGGTCAGTTAATTATTTCTGTGAGCTCATTTAAAAGTGAGGACTATTTATGCCTTGGAAAGCTTTTATTAAAGGAGGTTTAAAAATAAACCTCTGCAATGTCACAGAAAATAAAAATTCCTGTACACCTCCAGAAAACTAAATGAAACTAAGCCTTTGCAATGTGATATAAAAATAACTTTTTGTAAAGTGTAAACATTTCTGAATACAACACTGGATTACAGGAGTGCCAAAATACAACAAATAAAGTTTTATAAAACAATAATAATATATTAAAATATTTCACAGTGTCAAAACTACCGGAGTACTAACTTTGAAACATCAGAGAACAGCAGTGCAGAGGATTACTTTTTATCTCATTTGCTTTCCAAAGCATAAATAGTCCTCACTTTTAAATGAGCTCACAAAAATAGTTAACTGACCACTTCTAAATGTTTTATAACTACCTGAATTAATCATGAATTGGAGTAGGAGTATGTTAATAAAGCATTTATTAACACACTGACTAACTATTACAATATGTCTAAATAATAATGTGTATAAATGTATGTTTAAATAGTTTATCAATCATTTACTTACACTTCCTAAATGATCTTATGAACCACTGACAACTCCTAAATAACTGGTTTGTAAATAATGTAATACTTAATTTAGAAATGATAAATTGATCATTTATAAAGTATGAAAATACAATTATTAAAGACATTATAGATATACTTATAAAACAAGAACAAAACATTTATAGCTGTATTTATAAACAATTTATTAATGTCTATTATTGTTTTATAAATGATGAATTGACTGTTTACTAATGCTTAACTAATGCTTCATAGCATGTAGTTATAATAAAGTGTTACTATTTGGGTTAGTAAAGGCAAAATGCACAAGATCTAGTACCTTCAATGCCCTTAGATGGTGATATCACTTCTTTAAATCAGAAACAAACTGCTGCAGAAAAAGTGAGCTGCCATGAAATATGTAATTTGTAATTGCATTACTCATCACAAATGTACTGGAGTAAAAAGTGCATTTACTTGTTCGGTGTAGTCAAGTTGTAGTAGTATCTTCGATACTTAGTACAACTACAAATTAGCCAAAAAAGATACTTAAGTTCAGTAACTAATTACATTTACTCAGGTACTTTACAGCTCTGTTAAATTATAAGAATGGATAAAATGCACAAATGATCAGCATCATCACAGAATTCTCCATCATTTTATCATATTCTCAGTAACATTATCTGGTGAATTTAGTCCACAGATGTAACAGGATAGTAATTCTCTCCTCACCATAGACAGAGAGATTGATCGTGTTGATCGTTGTGTCTCTGGAGACTGTATAAAGTCCAGAGTCTGTGGTTCTGCTGTTGATGATGGTCAGAGATCCAGTCTGATCCAGTTTCAGTCTGTCTCTGAATCTCCTAGCAGCAGCAGTAGTATTATAAAACTTGCTCTCTTTGTTTTTCTTCACTTTAGCTATGAGAAACTCAGCAAACTTCCACTCGATCTCTTCATCTCTGTGTTTTTGAGTGAAACTAGAGTTCAGAGAGACTGATTCTCCCTCAGTCACTGACTCTGACTTCACTGCATCAGCAACAAACACACCTGAACACAAACACACACACCACATTTGGAGTTTTTCAAGTATTTCTGAAGGTTTAGTCTGATAAAACTTGACAATATTAGAGGAAAAATTAATAAAGATCAGATTGTATGTGGAGAAATGATCATTTAAATTGAACTGTAACCATAAAAACACTCACCAGTCAGACTCCAGGAGAACAACCAGAAGAAAATAAACATATCAATCATCTTTTTTAACAGTTTCAGAAATGTTATAATAATCAAGTCCTGCACTCTTGCGTATGTCGATTGTTCTGTCAGTGTGTAATGAAGATTTTTAGAGAAATCCAGCAGATAAAGTCGTCCAGTAGCTCCTCCCACACAGACTGACCTTTTCAGTAATTCTTTTAAGTTTCACAACTTTTTCTTTCTCAAAACAGAATTATTCTGTCATTTCATTCCTTTTGGATCTTGACGGACACATCCCAGCATCAGAAATAAAAATGTCTCTAAATTTGATGTGATGTTGTTCCTGGAGAGCCTCTGAATGTCTGAACGTCTCGAGTCTGACACACTCACTTCAGTTCATCAATCTTTTTAAGAGTCTCTGACCACTCGTTTTAATAAAGGATAATATTTCAGTCATATTATTAGAAATAGTTCCCATTCTCTCCTTCCTGTAGCTCATTTTGAGAAGGCATGGCAGGATCTGAAGGAGGAGTTTAGTTTCACTGAACCTCTTTACAACAGACCCGCAGATTCATTCGCTTTAAGAAACGTTTTCACGAGTGTCAGGATACGACTATTATCACAATTCTGTTTCAAACTATTTCATAATGTTTGTTTTCATCTGTTTGTGCTTGTGTCAGGCTGGTGAGTATTTTATAGCCTCACCTCACTTTATTTGATCATTTAAACACATTATTCCATCATTCATTAATATTTTCCAGTTGTATAAGATTAATATAGTCAGATATTTGTGTTGATGCTGCTCCTTTCATTGACTGTATATTGAAATGAGTGAAGAATTAATTTGAGTTATTATGTGTGTTTGTGTTCAGGTGTGTTTGTTGCTGATGCAGTGAAGTCAGAGTCAGTGACTGAGGGAGAATCAGTCTCTCTGAACTCTAGTTTCACTCAAATACACAGAGATGAAGAGATCGAGTGGAAGTTTGCTGAGTTTCTCATAGCTAAAGTGAAGAACAACAAAGAGAGCAAGTTTTTTGGTGAAAATGCTGAAGGGAGATTCAGAGACAGACTGAAACTGGATCAGACTGGATCTCTGACCATCATCAACAGCAGAACCACAGACTCTGGACTTTATACAGTCTCCAGCAACAAAAGAGACACGATCAACACGATCAATCTCACTGTCTATGGTGAGGAGAGAGTTACTGTCCTGTTACATCTGTGGACTAAATTCACCAGATAATGTTACTGAGAATATGATAAAATGATGGAGAATTCTGTGATGATGCTGATCATTTTATCCAGAAGATCACAGTGATTTCTACTGAATCTGCTTCATTCTGTCATGTTTTCAGCTCGTCTGCCTGTTCCTGTCATCTGGAGTAACTCTTCATCATCATCTTCATCATCATCATGTTCATTGGTGTGTTCAGCTGTGAATGTGAGTCATGTGACTCTCTCCTGGTTCAAAGGAAACAGTGTATTCTCCAGCATCAGAGTGTCTGATCTCAGCATCAGTCTCTCTCTTCCTCTGGAGGGGGAATATCAGGATAAAAACACCTACAGCTGTTTGATCAACAATCCCATCAGCCATCAGACCAGACATCTCAACATCACTCAACTCTGTCACACATGTGGTACTTCACTGGCACTCTTTGTCTATGTATTTTTCACAAACTAAACAATATTTCTATTTTAACATTTCTCATTTCTTTTCTCACAAGAGTGTTGTGGCTTTACTGAAGCTGTGATCCGATTGGCTCTCTCTGCTCTGGTGGGCGTGGCTACTGTGGTTGTTCTGGTTTATGACATCAGATCCAGAAGTCTTCAACAGAAGAAGAGCGTCCAGAAATATCCATCAAACTCTGAATAATCAGATACTCAGGGAGATGGAAATGATTCAGAATGACTGAAGATATTATATTACATGGAATCCTTTGAGTAAATAGCATTTATGAATATATATTAGGGATGTAATGATACAATAAAATATCGTGGTATCGCGGCAGCAAAATTTTCTCAATATTATCATGGTCACATGACTGTATGAAACAATACGTTTTCCGGGCAAAAAGTAGTTTTTTTCAGCCGGTTCCAAAAACTGTTATGGTGTGATGGGTGGGCGAAGTGCAAGGAGCGTATCCTTTAATATACACGTCTTACATCATAAATATTATAACAATGAATGCACTGAAAAGCCCTTGCGCTACTCATATACGCCAGATATCAATGCAGAGAGAGGGAGGTGCACAAAGTCAAGCTTCATGATTAATCTTAAAAAGATTGCGTTCTCAATTTCATCACCCACATTATCTAATTCCGAAATGACAATGATTCGCCCGTGTATACAAAAATAAAATTGCAACATTAAAATGCGCTGCCACTAATCTAGAGAGAGCAGTTGTCATATTTAGATAAAAACAATCTTGTCAAACACACAGTATCATTATTTCTGTTAAAAATGTTCCAGTTATCACAGAAGTTTACAAAAGTTTATTATTCAGATAAATGCTGATGTCTACTTTACCGATCAAAATAGGATAAATCACTTTTTCAAAGTGCTTCAAATAACGACTGTATTGATTACATTGTTACGCCACTAGGTGGCAACAAATTACTGTTAAAAATGTATCTATCACTGAATCATTCTTTCAGAAACAAATGAAGTCTTTATGAATCCAACTTACAAAAATATAAAACCTGTCTGGATCTTACATGTGTGTTCAAGCATCTTATTTGTGTTAAATTTGTGGTAACACTTTACAATAAGGTTCATTTGTTAACAGTAGTTAATGTATTAAGGTGCCCTAGAACCCTTTTTCACAAGATGTAATATAAGTCTAAGGTGTCTCCTGAATGTGTCTGTGAAGTTTCAGCTCAAAATGCCCCATCGATTTTTTTTATTCCGTTTTTTATCTGCGTATTTTGGGGCATCATTATAAATGCGCAGATTCAGCGTGCTTCCCCTTTAAATGCTCGCGCTCCCCGCCCCCAAGCTTGCGACTCTATAATACATTGCGTAAACAAAGTTCACACAGCTAATATAACCCTCAAAATGGATCTTTACAAAGTGTTCATCATGCAGCATATCAGATCATGTAAGTATAGTATTTATTTGGATGTTTACATTTGATTCAGAATGAGTTTGATAGTGCTCTGTGGCTAAAGCTAACATTACACACTGTTGGAGAGATTTATAAAAATGAAGTTGTGTTTATGAATTATACAGACTGCAAGTGTTTAAAAATGAAAATAGCGACGGCTCTTGTCTTTTCTTGTCTTGTCTTAACCACATTTAACAGTACATTAGCAACATGCTAACGAAACATTTAGAAAGACAATTTACAAATATCACTAAAAATATCATGATATCATGGATCACGTCAGTTATTATTGCTCCATCTGCCATTTTTTGCTATTGTTCTTGCTTGCTTACCTGCATAAAGTCTGTTGATTCAGCTGTGCACAGATCCAGACGTTAATACTGGCTGCCCTTGTGTAATGCCTTGAACATGGGCTGGCATATGCAAATAATGGGGCGTACATATTAATGATCCCGACTGTTACGTAACAGTCGGTGTTATGTTAAGATTCGCCTGTTCTTCGGAGGTCTTTTAAACAAATGTGATTTATATAAGAAGGAGGAAACAATGGAGTTTGAAACTCACTGTATGTCATTTCCATGTACAGAGGGCTCCTTTAACTAACATGAACTAACCATGAGGAATACATTTGTTACTGTATTTGTTCATCTTTTTTAACCTTAATTAATAAAAATACAGCTATTCATAGTTTGTTCATTTTACTTCACAGTGCAAATGTTAACAAATAAAACTCTTGAGAATGTTAAAAAAACATTAGATGTTACCTTTGTCAATGTCCGACTCGTGCAATTTTTTTATTTTATAAAAGGGGGTTTTAGGTCATTTAACCCATCTCATACTATACCCCATACCTTTAAACAACAGTTATGATTAGAGGATAAACAAAAGAGGACAGGATATGACATGGTACACCATTGTAATGTTCAATCATTGTTTAGCACTTATGGCACTTTTCTTCATTTCTTTTCTTTTTTTGAATATCACAATAAATATAGTATCGTGGAGTTTATATTGAGGTATTATTGTATCGTGAGATTTGATATTGTTACATCCCTAATGTAATGGAATGTAATATATATATATACACACACACACACACACACACACACTGATGAATCATTACATTATGACCACCTATCTAATAACATGTAGGACCTCCTTTAGCCTGCAAAACAGTGGCCAGACAGTGAGGCATTGATTCGATAAGGTGGAGATAGATAACATATTAGGTGGTATATTTGGTTGCCAGGCGGACTCATTGCTCCAGGCTGGGGGTGGTCATAATGTAATGGCTCATTGGTGTGTATATGTATATACATGTGTATATATATGTAAATCAGTAGATAATTTATGTCACAAGAAAAGAAGGATGCTTTGTGTTTCCAGACCTGTAGTTACAACATCTACCAGCAATAGGATCTACTAAAAAGACATATAGGCCTACTGTGGAAATCCTCAAAATTTTAAAAATGTTTTAAAAGAAAAATATTAAGAGGAAACCATTCCATGAATACACATAACCTTCACTCTGAAAAACATTAAAAACATTCAATCACAGTTTTACCTGCTGAGACAGAAAATAAAGGAAGCGCTTACCAGATGCTGCCATCTGGTAAGCGCTTCCGTAGTCTGATGGCAAAAACCGAGAGACTTAGGAGGAGTTTCTTTCCCCAGGCCATCAGACTCCTGAACTCATAACCTGCCTCTTAACTTTTTCATGTCTTCACTTAATATGCACTTTATCAGTAAGATAATTCATAATTCACTACCTCACATTGACATACTGAAAGTGTTAACCTGTTTGCACTTTTGCCTCTTGTACATTCCTGTGTATCTTAATATTTAAGACTACAGTATAATGCACATATGCACATTGCCTCTTGCACATCCCTGTGTATCTTAATATTTAAGACTACAGTTTACTCTCATGCACATTATTTTCCATTCTATATTTAATTCTACAGTATACATCTTTTTTTTTTCATATTTTATTCTTATATTTTTATTGTTTACTTTTATTTAATTCCTTCATAGCTATAGTTATGTATATTTTCATCTGTGTTGTATTCTTTAATAATTGCACTGTCCATGGAGCGGACCTGACTCTCATTTCACTGCTGGTTATATATGCTCTATATAATTGTGCATGTGACAAATAAAACTCTTGAATCTTGAATCTTAAAGTTTGTTGATATCAAGACTAGGATCTGGGGCCTGTACCATAAAGCCAGTTTAGCTGGTTAGCCAGGCAAGTTTCAGTTTAGTTTGTGCCTATTCTGGGTTTTAGGTACCATGAAAGTTCATCGCCATAGTAACTTAAGCTGCACTAACCAGGTTTTGTTCTGAGTTAGAGATCTCAAACTGAAATTGGACCAATCAGATGTGAGCAAAGTGACACAAGTCACTCCTCCAGTTTCTCATGCTCGAAAGTAAAGGTCACTACATAGTAAAAAAAATAATATTTAGTTTAATAAAATTGTCTGGATAAGCTTTAATGATAATCACTTATCATTATTTTAAATGATTTATATTTGATTTCTATAATTATTATACCCATAATCCATTACACACAAGCAATTTTAGTTTAACAATTATTATTAAGTATTTAATTAAAATGAATATTAATATATACAGATGATGTGTAATAAGCTGTAGAAACAATGGATAATGCTTTAAAAATAACTGAGTGTCTGAATATTATCTACTATAACAACTAACTTCACCAATTTTACTTGCACTGTTAGAGCAAGGTATTTTCTTTTATTTGTCCTCTTTCATATTTACTTCAGTGTAAATCGGTATAAATTCATCATATACTTTAATCTCTTGATCTTTGGCAAAAGATTTTTGAATCTTTACAAGGTATGTGATTGGCTGTTCACCACTGATGTCACACATTCATGTGCACATGCTCCATGAACTCAGGATCTAAGCCTGAGTTGACAGAAAGTTGATGATCAGCGTTATAGTACCAACAAAGCTTGATTGGAGTGGTTTGGTTTTGTCAACTCGAAAATAAACCTGTAACCCTGAGTTTGTTCAGCTACCATCATGGTACAGGCCCCTGGCTGTGACACATAAAATAATGTGTTGTTTTCTATGTTCAGTCACTAGTAGGTGCTACAGGGTCTGCATGAGGGACTCAATGTCTGAGAGAATCGTTTTGATTCATCTCAATTTTTGGCAGAACAACACGAGCACAGATGATGGTTTAGACCCTGTAGCACTCATTATATTTCATCATTCTATAATCTTCAAAAATGATAAAAAGAAGCAAATGTAATTGTTCAGTATTAAAAACAAAATTTCCCATGCACTGGTCAGTTTCTGCTCTGGTTTTCACACTTCATCTCTCTCTCACACATTCACATGCAAAAAAGCAGAAGTAACTGCAGCTTTTGACACTTTTAGCTCTTGAGAGCTCCAGTGTCATGAAAGAATGCTTATCAATGTTTATGTTATCAGAAGAGCATTAAACCAAAGTGTGTAAATCATTAAAGTGTCTCTAAACAAGGGGTGTCCAAACTTGTTGCTGGAGGTCCACTGCTCAAATCCAGTTAAAATTAAAACAAAACTAATCAAGTATTTCAGACACACTAGAAACTTCTAGGCAAGTGTTTGAGAGGAACTAAACTCTGCAGAATGTCGTTCATCTGGGAGCCAGTGGCAGTTCTAGACCACGGTAACTGGAGAAACAGAAGAAAGAAACCCATGCAGGTTTGGAGTGACACAAGGGTGAACTAACACTTTAACCTATTTTCAGGATTATTGGAAGTCATTTTTACTGGGTCATGTATCACTGCTATCTCTACATGTGAACTAAAGTAATTTCAAGTAATCTTCTATTGTGTGATAATGATGAGGGGTTACATAACACACTTTTAATATCTAAGCACTTTTGTGCATCAGTGTACTTGACACAACACAAAACAAATTGATAACAAAATACACACAAAAAAGCTGCTGTATAATCTTACAAATAGGCCTATCACAAAATCAACCTAGGAAAATGTATTTATCTGTATTATTTTATGTTATTTTATAGCCTGTATCTGTTCTCTGATTGTAGACTCTTTGCAAACTTTGCATGGTCATGATTGTTCAAGTTATAACAGTACGTCATGAGTCATGACATAGTGTACTACGTCACCGAAGTTAACACTTTTTGGAAGTACATTGACTGCGTATGGCTGTCACACTGGAAGCTTTATAAAGTTTTAAATAAGGAAAATTGTTTTACACAAACGCATTGATTTGCTTCAGAAGGCCTTTATTAACCCCCTGGAGTCATATGGATGATTATTATTTTTTTATTTTTTTGTGGATGGATGCAGTTTTTTTTGTATTCTAAATTTGCCCACCCATTCACAACCATTATATAGATATTTTTTTAATATAAATATGATTGTGTTCGTCTGAAAGAATATAGTCACATACACATAGGATGGATTGAGGGTGAATAAATCATGGGATAATTTTCATTTGTGGGTGAACTATCCCTTTAAATATTTTTTATGTTATCATCTCAATAAATAGCATTTTTTCTGAATAAAAATGTCTGTAAAAACAGTATGTGACCAGACAAAAAGATGTTATTTTGTACTACATAATGAAATAAAAAAGGATATCTGTCGAAATTTGTATTATATTGTTTATGTATGTATTTATTTATTTTGTAGTTACTACAAAATATAGAGCAAAAAGGAGCAATAAACTACAAAAAGGGGAGTAAATTACAGAGCCCCGCACATGACATGCAGGAAAAAAAATAGTAGGCTAATCGTGCACATGATTTATAAATCGAGGGAACAAAATAGAAAAGTGATTTTCTCCCTGCATGTCGTGTGGGGCTCTGTAGTAAAGAGGTATAAGTCTCAAAGCAATAAAATATAAAGATTTTGAAATAAATTACTGCATATAAACATTTTACACTTTAAAACATCACAGTGAGAGAGATATGAAAGAATATGTTCACTGAGCAGGTGAAGCTCAATCAGGTTCAATCAGGCTCCAGCAGAGAAATACAAAACTGTCTGTACACATTACTAACAGAACAATCTACAAACATACACAAAACAAAAGCACTGCTCAGAAGCCCTGGAACAAAATATTAATTTCTCTTTTTTGAATGATTTCAACACATTGTTGGATCTCTGGTTTTTAGAATGCTGGCAGCCCTTAAACAGAAGCACATTTCTATCAGTGTCGCATGACGACTCCTGCGTACACCACATCCTCCTCCTCTTGAGCTCTCTGTAAGAAAACACACCACAGATGTAGTTATCAAGAACATTACTGAACGTTTATCATAATTTTAACTTATACACACAAATACACATCTAGATCAGATCAGACTTTAACTGAAATAATACACACACATACAGATATAAAGTTCCTACCGATTTCTGTGCTTTTCGTTTGTAGAACGTCGGATCAGCGTACGTGATTTCTTCACCGCTCTGAACTGCTTCAACAAAAAATGACAATTTGAGAATTATTGTTGCTTTTTCTGCAGCACTGATTTCATTATTTTACTATTATAATACAGTGTTGTGGGATGCTTGATTCTGATTGGTTGAAGTGTAAAGTATGAACCATGGTTTTAATAATGAATTAAACAAACAAACAAAAAAAACATGAATCATGTAATTAGCCATAGTTGTTGTTGTTATACAAATGTGCCAAAACAAACAAACAAACAAACAAACAAACACAGTTTTACTATGATATGAGTCTATAATAACCAGATTAGTCTGCATATCAATGGCTCCATTACTAGCGCATTAAAGAAATAGTTTAGCCAACAAAATAAATTCTGTCATCATTTGTTCACCCTCAAGTTGAAACTTACATACTGTTCCTTTAAGAACTTGTATTTTTACAGATATCTCAGCAGTAGGGAATACTTGCCCTCTTGGTGTGTTTTCCTGCAGATCCAGAAGATCCCGACTACAGCTACAATCAACAGAGATCCAGCAGCAGCAGCAGAGATCAGTCCAATGATCAACGAGGATACGCCTTGATACAGAGTAGACACAATGAAGGGTTAAAGAGAATGAATCTGTCAATCTAACCTTCAACAAACATTCTGAACTTCAGAGATCAGTTCAGCAGATATATCAGCGCTGTCGTACCCGCAGCACATGGCTGACAGAGTTCAGTGATGTTGAGATGTTGAGTCTGGTTTCTGATAGGATTGTTGATCACACAGCTGTAGGTGTTTTTATCCTGATATTCCACCTCCAGAGGAAGAGAGAGATGGATGCTGAGATCAGATACACTGATGTTGGAGAATGAACTGTTTCCTTTGAACCAGGAGAGAGTCACATGACTCACATTCACAGCTGAACACACCAATGAACATGATGATGATGAAGATGTTGATGAAGAGTTACAGCTGATGACAGGAACAGGCAGACGAGCTGGAAAATGTGAGAGAATATGGATAAATGTGTATTAATGAAATAGATGAGAAACCAAGACTGAAAAATAAAGCATTTTAAAACAATCTGATATTGAAAGAACAGCGTACTGCTTGAGATGAATTAGATGTAATTTGTGAATAAAGCATTGAAATTCTCAGTTATATATTTGAGAATATTTTTATTATGCCTCATTTACAATCCTGCTGTAATTAAATTTGCAGGACTATTGAATAAAAGTTATTCAGCTGCATATAATGAATAAATGCAATGAAATTAGCCTTAACAAAGGAGTCAGCAATGTTATTTCAGGTCTAACATTATTAATATGCTTATTTTCTTAAAATCTATATCCAAAACTGAACACTAAAGAAACACCCAAATCATCAAACAGGATAGTGATTCTCTCCTCACCATAGACAGTGAGATTGATCGTGTTGATCGTGGCTCTTCTGATGCTGGAGACTGTATAAAGTCCAGAGTCTGTGGTTCTGCTGTTGATGATGGTCAGAGATCCAGTCTGATCCAGTTTCAGTCTGTCTCTGAATCTCCCTTCAGCACTTTCACCATAAAACTTGCTCTCTTTGTTTCTCTTTACTTTAGCTATGAGAAAGTCCCCAAACTTCCAGTTGATCTCTTCATGTGTGTGTATTTGAGTGAAACTAGAGTTCAGAGAGACTGATTCTCCCTCAGTCACTGACTCTGACTTCACTGCATCAGCAACAAACACACCTGAACACAAACACACATACTCTAGAGAGTCACCAGATTTGAGTTTTTCTCACTTTGAAACAATCATTGGATAGGAAAAAAACATAATGAACAAATGTTTATATTAGTCTAATAACACATGAAAACGAAAGATGAATAATAACAGAATGGGTTGTTTGTGGGCAAATAATAATAATAAACACAGAAATAAAGCCATAAAAATACTTACCAGTGCGACTCCATAAACACAAACAGACGAATATAAACATGTCAGATATGTTGTTGTGTCTAGATCAGAAAAGGAAATCCCAGCAGAAATGGTCTAATAAAGGTAGAAAGTGTCAGAAGATCAGGAGAGGACAGTGCTGTGGGTCTGTAGTGAAGCTCAGAGTGAATAATAAGCTCCTCTAGAGCACTTCCCTTCAGAGGCTCTGTGGCTTCTCACTTATATGGGTTTCATCTACAGACCTATTTCAGTAAAAACTTTTACTACCTTCATGTCTGTTAGTAGGGCGAGTGTTTAGAGCACGCTGAAGAAGAACAGTGTCCAGTGTGTACAGTAACACGGTTATAATGGCTTCTGAAGTCTTAAACGGTGAAGTTTAAGAAGAATTACTACTGACTGATGTTCCCATTCCTCCCAGTTCAGTGTTATAAAAGATTGCTTTAAAAATACTGAAGTTTGATAAAATG
>RJVU01053352.1:4154-30268 GCA_003731715.1 Anabarilius grahami | reverse complement strand
CCACTTTTATGTTGACTGTGGGCTTCCCTGCAGTTGTTGGAGCCATTGATGAACTCATGACACATCATTGCTCTAACTGTAAATGAGGAGACATATATCAATAGAAAAAGATTCTACACCATCAACACTAATTTGTGATAATTTTGCACAATGCAAAGCTATTGCTTTTAAATAAATTTAAATATTAAAACGTTTGTGTTTTTTTAAATTATTGTTTTTATAATAACATTAAATGATTGGTGTTGTGCTGCTGTGACTTCACCCTTCCAAGCTCACTATTGGCTGATTCAGAGGTTGAGGGCGGCCATTTTGAGTTGACATCATTGTAGTCCTTAGTTCACAACACTTAAGTCAGCACTTAAGAATCCATCTTATACTTTACTAAAAGTTGCTTTTAGCTTCTTTATAAAAGTCTCCTACTCTTAGAAAAGTCCTACTCTTTACCAAGAATATTTTGACACTTAAGTCAAAACTTAAGACTATTCTTAAGAGCATTTCTGAGAAGTTTTATACATATGGGCCCAGGTAAGCGACGCACACACACCCAGCCATCCACGTGATGTAAAAAAAACGTGATTCATCAGATCAGGCCACCTTCTTCCATTGCTCCGTGGTCCAGTTCTGATGTTCACATGTCCACTGTTGGTGCACAGGGGTCAGCATGGACACCCTGACTGGTCTGCTTCTATGCAGCCCCATACGCAACAAACTGAGATGCACTGTGTATTTTGATACCTTTCTATTAGAACCAGCATTAACTTCTTGAGCAATTTGAGCTACAGTAGCTCGTCTGTTGGATCGGACCACACGGACCAGCCTTCGCTCCCCACGTGCATCAATGAGTCTTGGCCGCCCATGACCCCGTCACCGGTTCACCACTTCCCTCCTTGGACCACTTTTGATAGATACTGACCACTGCAGACCAGGAACACCCCACAAGAGCTGCAGTTTTGGAGATGCTCTGACCCAGTCGTCTAGCCATCACAATTTGGCCCTTGTCAAACTCACTCAAATCCTTACACTTGCCCATTTTTCCTGCTTCTAACACATCAACTTTGAAGACAAAATGTTCACTTGTTGCCTAATATATCCCATCCACTAACAGGTGCCGTGATCAAGAGATAATCAGTGTTATACACTACAGTTGTCAGTGGTCATTGTTATGCCTGATCAGTGTATGTATATATATATGTAACCTTAAATTCATTATTTTATTTTAGTTTCAGTTTAATTCATTATTTATTTTAGTTTGTTAATTCATGGTTTTATTTTAAAAAGGGAAAAGAAAGAAAAATAATTTTGATGTGGATGTGAAGACAATAATAAATGATTTAGTAATGTTTTCATGTATTTTCACGTGTCTTATGCAGAGTTATATTTCTATATTAGTTGGGAAGTTATTTTGTGCCTCGGCCCCTTTAAGGGAGCGCACTTAAGAAGAGAGGAGAAAGTGAAAGTGAAAAAAGTGAAAGTGAAGTGACATGTGGCCAAGTATGGTGACCCATACTCGGAATTTGTGCTCTGCATTTAACCCATCCAAGTGCACACACACAGCAGTGAACACACACACCGTGAACACACACCCGGAGCAGTGGGCAGCCATTGTTGCGGCGCCCGGGGAGCAGTTGGGGGTACGGTGCCTTGCTCAAGGGTCTCAACTCAGTCGTGGTATTGAGGGTGGGGAGAGCGCTGGACATTCACTCCCCTCACCGACAATCCCTGCCGGACCTGAGACTCGAACCCATGACCTTTGGGTTACAAGTCCGACTCTCTATCCATTAGGCCACGACTGCCCCAAGAAGAAGCGAGTTGTACGAGAGTGAGTTAGGCAGCTGTTCATGCTGATATGCCGATACTTCTGATTCTAATTAAAGAAAGAAACGTGAATTATCACCGTTGTAACCCGTGTTTTATTTATGTTATCCACGCCGAAGAGACTGGAGTGTTCACAAAAGAAAATAAGGGTTACAGACTGGTGGCTGCGGTTTCAAGTTCACGAGTTTCTGGAAGTTTCGCGGCAGTGGCATTCAACTAAGACGGCGCATTTTTCAATGCACCGCGAAGCGTTGTGGTGAGTGAACTTTGATGAGACATTTAGTCCGTTTAAAAGAGACTATTTCATCGCTCGCGCCGTTTGAAGTTAAACAGTGTCTAAATCTACGGGAAAATGTCTATTGATTCTCGCGTGCTTCCCGCACGTTCTTCGTCTCCCAACGAGAGCGATGATGACGAATTGGACACAACAGCTCGTCGTACAGAGAGTGCGGCTTCGGCTAATCACACTACAAAAGTGCTGCACTTCAAAGTCGATCTTCCACCGTGTTTCCATGGGGACGGTAGGGACAAAGACAGTTTTTCCTTATGGAGAGCTCGCTGTTAAGGCTTGTGCTGATGCACAGACACACGATTTGGCTGCCATTTTGCCTACGAGGTTGAGTGGAGATGCTTTAGCTTACTGGCTCTCCCTGGCTCCTGAGATACAACAGAACTATGAACTGTGTGTTGCTGCATAAAATGACGTTTTTGGAAGGAAGCAATTTTTGCTGCATTTTCAGACATTTGTGAATGCCAGACCACGAATGCCCAAAGAGCCGTTGGAAGTATTTGCTGCTGAGATCCCAAGACTTGTTTTGGAAGCATTTCCTAATTATGGTGAGTCTGCCATTGCTATGGAAAGATTTAGACGGTTCATAGCCGGTCTTGACCCTGTTCTTCAAGCAAAATGTCATGAACATGGTGCTACTAGCCTAGAGGAAGCTTTAGCCATTGCTTGTATATGGGAACGGGCACAGGAAGTTCTCAGGCTTGCACCCCTTTCCACTATTAGTCAAAAGACCAGTCTGACACCGAACACATCTACAACTTCACCCAGCGGAGAATCGCTTTCTGCTATGGTGTCCACAAAGACAGCATCAACGGGGGACATTTCTTCTGAAATCATGACGGCAGTAAAGCAACTAACTGCTGATGTTAAGTCTTTCAGGATGGAAGTCAGTCAATTAAAGAAACAGCATGAGCAAAGTTTTCAACATGCTTCCTCCAGACAGAGAGGCTACTCACCAGAACGTGGATCGCTACTTTCCACTCTCATCTCCAAGAAGATACCCATCATCACCTGCACCGTCTCCACATCGAGATCGTCACGGCAGCCCATCTCCACATTATCAAGATCGTCACGGCAGCCCATCTTCGCATTATCGAGATCGTCATGTCAGCCCATCTCCGCATTATCGAGACCGTCTGTCACCACTTCATCGTGATCGTCACATCAGTGCTTCTCCACATCGAGGTCGTCACATCAGTCCACCTCATCGAGATTGTCACGCCAGCCTTCCTCCACATTATGATGCTCAACATGCCAGCCCTTCTTCTTATCATCGCAACCAACATGTTGGCCCCACTCTACATCATCGCGATTGTTATGTCAGCCCGACTTCTGATAATCGAGATCATGGCCTACATCATGCCTCTCATCATCAGGAGCGTCGTACAATAGAATGGCCCTCCAACAGGTTCTCTGGTGAGAGATATGGCCTACGATCATCTACTGACCGTCCACCCTCATCTGGTGATCATCATGTCAGTTTCGTCGACGAGGATGCTGAACTTCAGGGAAACGGCTGGTAGCAGGTACTACGGGCCAGGTATCTGCTGAATTTATGAGCCGGCCCAAACAAACTGAACTGGTAACACCTGTCATTCCCACACCTTATGTTTTTGCTATCCTTGAGAACATTGCTGTACAAGCATTTGTAGACAGTGGTTCAGAAATATCTTTGATCAGCGAAACACTGAGAATGTCAATTCCCTCGCTAACAAAAAAGCCAATTCAGAAATCCTTTCTCTTGGCAAAATCAGTGACTATCTTGATACTCTTGGTATGTTACCCATTACTATTAGGCTTGGTGAGGAAGTGTTTTCACATGATGTTCAGGTGGTTAGGAATGCAACACAGCCAGTTATCCTTGGGTGGGATTTTCTTAGCAAACATCATGCTGTAATTGATCTCAGAGAGAACTATTTAAAATTGTGGAACTGGACAGTTCCTCTCTTGTGTTTGCAGGATATAGTCCCTCTTCGGAGTAGTGCTGTGACTTTAGAGCCCATTCTGATCCCTGCCAGGTCACAGATGAATGTTTTGGCAAAGATTCAGCCCAATATTGGCAAAAAGATTTCACATGCAATTATGTTGGACTTTTAGACCCTGAAAATCAGACAGTACCAGGTCTATTTGTAGCACGTACAGTTACCTCTGTAAAAGCAGGTGTGACTTTTGTTCGAGCCATGAATCCGACAAATGAGGATTGTCATGTTCCCTGTGGTACAAGGCTTGGTGAGTTTCATTCCTTAGTCACTCAACCAGGTGAAGAATACACAATGTTGGAACCCACAGTAGCTCAGATACAGACACAAATTGAGCCCTGTCCAAAACCCAAAGTAGACCTCAGTCAGTCTGCATTGGACAGAGAACAACAGACTCAGCTAGAGACTCTGATTTTCAAATATTCCGATGTTTTCAGTGCAAATGATTATGACTATGGTCGTACAGATTTGGTCAAGCATACCATCCGTACTGGGGATGTACAGCCAATCAGGCAGAGGGCTTACAGAACATCTCCGCATATTCGAGCTGAGATAGATAGGCAAGTTCAGCAGCTCCTTTCGCATGATGTCATTGAGGAAAGTTGTAGCCCCTGGGCTTCCCCTGTCATCTTAGTGAAAAAGAGAGATGGCAGTTATAGATTCTGCATTGATTTTAGAAAGCTTAATGCAGTCACTGTAAAAGACTCATGCCCCTTATACCGACCATCAGACGCTTTAGACAGCTTGGCAGGTGCATGCTGGTTTAGCACAATGGATTTGTCCAGTGGATACTGGCAAGTTGAGCTAGACTCGAATGATAGGGAGAAAACCGCATTCAATACAGGCAGTGCATTATACCAATTCAAGGTTATGCCGATGGGTCTTACGAATGCCCCTCCAACTTTCCAACGCCTGATGGAGCTGGTGCTTCGTGGACTTCATTGGAAGGTTTGTCTTGTTTATCTTGATGATGTGCTGGTGTTCAGTCGGACTTTTAGTGAACATCTTAACAGTCTTGAGGAGGTTTTCGGTCGCTTCCGTTCAACAGGTCTAAAATTGAAGGTTAACAAATGTCATTTTGCTCGCAGTGAAGTGTCCTACCTGGGTCATGTAGTATCCAGCCAGGGTCTGCTGCCAGACGCAAAGAACCTAGACAAGGTCCGGTCATGGCCTACCCCTAGGACTGTCACAGAGGTGAGAGCATTTGTTGGTCTATGCTCCTATTATAGGAGGTTTGTCAGAAATGTTGCTGTAGTTGCTGCACCCCTTCATGCTCTGACCCAAAAAGGTCCTGTCTTCAAATGGCCGAGTGAATGCGAGGAGGCTTTTAGATCACTGAAGCATGCCCTCACTACTCCTCCCATTGTCGCTCACCCTATATTTACACAGCCTTTTCTACTATACACTGATGCTTCTCATGACTGTGTAGGTTCAGTGCTTGCGCAGATGCAGGATGGGAAGGAACGCGTAACTGCGTATGCCAGTCACACTCTGACTCCTTCTGAAAAGAAATGGTCCACCTATGATCGCGAGCTGTGGGCTGTGGTGTGGTCTGTCTGACATTTCCTATATTTCTTGTCAGGGGCCCCATTCAAAATTATTACCGACCACAAACCCCTATTGAATCTCAAAAAGGCCTCAGTTGATAATGATCCGACTGGTAGAAGAGCACGTTGGATACTTGAAATGGATGTGTATGACTTTGCCATTCTTCACAGAGAAGGAAAGCAGCATAGTAATGCTGATTCCTTGTCGTGGCACCGTAGCTTACCTGTGACAGAAACAAAAGCAGTGCAGTGTGTAAGTTCCAGCCATACTACTGCTAAAAAAGTCTCCTCTTCTGTTGAAGTGCCAAATGTTTGTGGAGTTCTTCCTGACGTGAGTCCGACACTGTCCGTTGATTTGGCTGAATTACAAGTTCAGCAAAAGGCTGACTTTTGTCTTAGTACTGTCATGAGCTGGAAAGAGAACGGTAATCAAAGACCACCATTAGGCAGACTGAAACGTTCCCCAGTTACACTGAGGAAATTCTGGCATGAATTCCCCAAATTATCTGTCCAAGAGGGTATATTGTGTCGCAGAGTAAAGTCATCTCCTCATAGCCCTCCTGTTTACCAAGTAGTCTTCCCTGAAGTACTCATTCTAACTGCTCTTAAGTGTTTTCATGGGTAGAAGTTTAGTGGTCATTTGAGTGCTGAGCTTACTTTGTTGAGAGCCAGGAAAATATGCTATTGGCCTTACATGTCCCGTGATATCCAGAAATTCTGTGCTGAATGTGTATCCTGTCAGTCATGTGCTTCTACCACTCCTCATGAAAGGGCCCCATTGTAGTCCATTAATGCAGACAGACCCTTTCAAAGAATTGCTGCTGACATCACTGAGCTACCTGTTACTTCACTTGGGAATAGGTATGTTTTAGTTGTAATGGACTGTTTTACTTGTTTTGTCAATCTGTACCCCCTGAAAGATCAGCGTGCGACAACTGTGGCACAGTGCATTTTTGAGGATTACATTAAGCAGCACGGGGTCCCTGAGGTTGTCCATACGGACCAAGGTAGACAGTTTGAGTCAGATTTGATTAAACATCTGTGCAGTCAACTTGGCATTGAGAAAACTCGTTCCTCACCCTACCACGCCCAATGTGATGGTATGGTCGAAAGACTGAATCGAACATTGAAAGACCAACTCGCCAAGTACATTTGTGAAAGTGGGGGTGAATGGGATAAATATCTGCCTCAAGTGGAACTGGCCTATAATTCCAGCGTTCATTCCAGCACTGGGTTCTCTCCTTTCTTTCTTGCACATGGCAGAGAACCACGACTACCTGCCGATATCCTTTTGAACTGTGGTCCTGCTATCACTTCCTGTACACCAGGCACCCCTGCAGACTATGCTCATGATGTGACCACACGTTTATCATATGCTTTCAAGGATGCTGCTGTGCGGTCCAGTGCAGCTAAACTCAATCAGAAATGGCAGTATGATAAAAAGACATTTTTCCACCCACATAAACCTGGTGACCTTGTGTTTTTGGATGATCCAGCTCAAAAGCAGAATAAACTGGCTCCTAAATGGAAAGGGCCATATAAAATTCTGAGGAGAATGGACAAGGATGACACCCCTGGTGTAACTTACGAGATTACGGACCCAAGAAATCCACAGTCAAGAAGGTGGGTGGTCCATCACAATCGCCTAAAGCCTTACAAGGGTTCTTCTTGGAATTTACCTGCCGTTTCCTCTCCAGTATCTGTGCCTCATGTTGTGAATAATGCTGAGGCCCCTCACTCAGTTTCCCTCACTGCATTGTCTGGAGCTTTGCCTTTCCGACCCCCTACACCACCTTATGTGCCTAACCAAACTGCAAAGCAAATTGTTTGCGGGTCAAGTACTGACTGTTCAGCTCAAACTCTTTCTTTGTCCAGGCCAGACTCTGTGCCAAGGCCAAATGTTTCCCTTACGGATTCTTAGGGTCAGGAGCAAGACAATTTACCATCAGTGGACCCACCTCAACTGACTCGTAGTGGCCGCATGTTTAAAAAACCTGGAAAGTTTAAAGATTTTGTATGTTGATGCACATATTTTGCACATGTTGATATGCACATATTGTTTGTCTGTGCACTCTACTTTTGCTGTACTGTATAATGCACATATAGGGTTTCATACAGCACTGTGTCATAGAAATGTGATATAGCATGAGGAATGTGTTCTAAGGTTGTTGTGGAGTAATTTGGTAAATCACACGAACAAATTTTGATGCAATACTGCACTTATGCACTCTTATCACGTTAGTATGTTGTTGCTATGTAACTGAGTTAAAGTTATACAGGATTATTTTGAGAAACAAGGACGTTTCTTGTTAAGCAGGGGACGACTGTAACCTTAAATTCATTATTTTATTTTATTTTAGTTTCAGTTTAATTCATTATTTATTTTAGTTTGTTAATTCATGGTTTTATTTAAAAAAGGGAAAAGAAAGAAAAATAATTTTGATGTGGATGTGAAGAAACTAATAATTGATTTAGTAATGTTTTCTCGTATTTTCAAGTGTCTTATGCAGAGTTATATTTATATATTAGTTGGGAAGTTATTTTGTGCTTCGGCCCCTTTAAGGGAGCGCACTTAAGAAGAGAAGAGAAGAAGCGAGTTGTACGAGTGTGAGTTAGGCAGCTGTTCATGCTGATATGCCGATACTTCTGATTCTAATTAAAGAAAGAAACGTCTCGGTTATGTATATAACCTTTGTTCCCTGAATAGGGAACGAGACGCTGCGTTGTCGCTATGGGAACGCCTCTGCGTGATGTCGTCATGAAGCACGTATGAAATCTGTCCAATCGGGAGACGGAACGTCATAGGCGGGTGACGTCACCGACCAGGAACTATAAAGCCGGCCCGAAAACACTCACATTCAGCTTCTGAAAACTGAAGCAAGTCGCTTATGGGCATGCCGGGAGTATGGCAGGGCGACGCAGCGTCTCGTTCCCTATTCAGGGAACTAAGGTTATATACATAACCGAGACGTTCCCTTTCAAGGGAACTCGCGCTGCGTTGTCGCTATGGGAACGACCATACCAACGTCGCCATATGAGCAAGTGACCATTCGTGTGAAGCCGAAGCGCACAACTCACAGTAACACCTGCGCCCCTGGAGTGGAGCCGAGGTCTAATTCATAGAACCTCACAAATGTGTGCGGTGAGGACCAGCCTGCCGCATCACAAATGTCAGTAAGGGAAACCCCCGAAATAAAAGCCTTAGAGGCAGCCATACTCCTAGTAGAGTGAGCCCGGACAGCCAAAGGTGAAGGCTGTCCAGACGCCTCATAAGCAAGTGAGATAGCCTCAACCACCCACTTGCTCATTCTCTGCTTAGATGCCGGTAGACCCTTTCTAGGTGCACCAAAACAAACAAACAGCTGTTCAGCTTTTCTCCACATGGCAGCTCTGTGGACATACGCATCTAATGCCCGTACTGGACATAGCAGATTCAACTTTTCCTGGTCCGATGACGTGAACGGAGGAGGACAGAAGGCTTGCAGCACTATAGGTCTCGCCGTATTAGTGAGAACCTTAGGAATATAACCCGGTCTAGGACGAAGAAATGCCTTCTCATTGCCAGGCGCAAATTCCAAGCACGATGGAGCAACCGACAGAGCTTGAATGTCCCCAATTCTTTTGAGAGACGAGATAATGATAAGAAACACTGTCTTAAGTGTCAAAAACTTTTCTACCACCTCTTCGATAGGCTCGAAGGGGGCCATAGACAGGCCTTGTAACACAATGGCCAGATCCCATGTCGGAACTCTCGTGCGTACTGCAGGTCTCAGCCTCAGAGTGCCACGAAGGAAACGAGTCACATGCGGGTGTCTCCCCAAAGAGACTCCACTGAAAGGAGCGTGGTAAGCAGCTAAGGCCGCCACGTACACCTTTAGTGTGGAAGGGGGTTAACCCTGCAGAAAATCTCTCCTGTAGGAAATCCAGCACCGCGCTAACCGGGCAGTTAACTGGATCCCACTGATGATTTTCACACCAAGAAGTGAATAATCTCCACTTCAAGGCATAGAGTTTCCTCATGGATGGGACTCTGGAATGGAGTATGGTCTCAACAACCTCAGTTGAGAGACCGGAATCTATGAGCTGTGCTCCCTCAGAGGCCACGCCCACAGCTTCCATAACTCCGGGCGGGGATGCAGTATTAGACCGCCCGCCTGAGAGAGAAGGTCCTTCCTGATCGGGATCTCCATCGGAGACCCGTCGAGGAGAGATACCAGGTCAGAGAACCAAACTCGGGCCGGCCAGAACGGGGCCACTAGCAAAAGACGGGCCCTGTCCCGGCGAACTCTCTCCAGAACTCCCGGGAGCAGTGCGATCGGGGGAAAAGCGTACAGCGGTAGCCTCGGCCACGGCTGTACCATAACATCCAGCCCAAGAGGTGCTGGGTTTGACATGGAGAACCACAGTGGACAGTGAGTCGTCTCTCGAGACGCAAACAGATCCACTCGGGCTGAGCCGTAGTTCTCCCATAAGAGCTTCACCGTCTCGGGGTGAAGTCTCCATTCCCCGGGCCTCGGCCCCTGCCTCGACAGGATGTCTGCTCCCACATTCAGGTACCCCGGGATGTAAACTGCTCTGAGGGAGAGCAGTTTCCCTTGGGACCACAGGAGGATCTGATTCGCCAACTTGTACAAGGGGCGTGACCTCAGACCCCCCTGATGATTTATATATGAGACCACCGATGTGTTGTCTGATCGAACTAACACATGATGGCACCTGAGGTCTGGGAGGAAATATTTCAGTGCTAGAAATACCGCCATCATCTCCAGGCAGTTTATGTGATACAAGAGATGATGGTCCTGCCACAGACCTCGAGCCGAGCGACCACTCATGATCGCCCCCCAGTCCGTGAGGGATGCATCTGTCGTTAGCGTGACGCGACGACTGAGAGCCCCCAGCACAGGTCCCTGGGATAGAAACCAAGGTTGCTTCCATATGACTAGAGCACGTAGGCATCGCTGCGTGACTCTGATCGTACGAAACGAATTCCCCCTCGGTGAGAACCCCTTGGTTTTGAGCCACCACTGAAGTGGTCTCATGTTCAGCAGGCCAAAAGGTATCACGTTGGACGCTGCTGCCATAAGACCTAACAGTCTCTGAAACTGTTTGACAGTGAGTGACTGGCCTAGCTTTATGTTCGAGACAGCATTGAGGATTGATGTTATGCGAGCCGGGAATAGCCGGGCACACATAGTCACCGAATCCCATACCACACCCAGATAAGTGGTCCTCTGAATTGGAGAAAGCACACTTTTCTTTGCGTTTAATCTCAACCCCAACCTTCTCATGTGAGCGAGAACAACATCTCGATGTTGAACCGCCATCCGCTCTGATTGAGCCAGAATCAACCAATCGTCTATGTAGTTCAAAATGCGGATGCCCTGCACGCGCAAGGGCGTCAAAGCCGCGTCTACACATTTGGTGAAGGTGCGGGGTGACAGTGCTAGGCCGAAGGGAAGAACCCGATATTGGAATGCTTCGTCCCCGAAAGCAAACCTTAGGAACTTCCTGTGATGCGGCAGGATTGATACATGGAAGTATGCGTCTTTTAGATCTATCATCACAAACCAGTTCTCGGACCTGATCTGTGACACGATTTGTTTTATTGTCAGCATTTTGAACTTGAGCCTTGCTACTGTTCGATTGAGCTGACGCAGATCTAAAATTGGACGCAACCCCCCGTCTTTCTTTGGCACAACGAAATAGCGGCTGTAAAAACCTGACTCCCTGCTGGGAGGAGGGACCCTTTCTATAGCCTCCTTTCGCAAGAGCGTCTTTACTTCCTGTGCCAGGACCAGAGCCTGCTCGGGGCCTACCACCGTGGGTAGGACCCCGCTGAATCGGGCTGGGCGTGTTTTGAACTGAATCGCATACCCCTTTTCTATTGTGTGCAGGACCCATTGAGATACTTTTGACAGATTTTTCCACTCTGACAAAAAATCCACTAAGGGAACCAGCCTCTCGAGGCTGGCCTCTGGTGGAATATGGGCAGCCAGCACAGTGCCCTGAAGCGGAGCCCCGGCAGGGAACGACTGGCTTGGCTGCAAAGAGGGCGTGCCACCCTCGGGTGACACGCGGGGAACTACTGCGCCCTGACATTGTGGCAGGGTTGGCAGAGCGCCCCCCTGAGGGCACCGAAGACAAACGGGCACCGTAAAAAGAGGTGAACACCGCTTGACTCCGGGGGGAACCACCCTCAGGATCCTGACCGTTCTGGCGTCAGGATTTCTTTGACGAAGCCCTCTTAGCGGCAATGACGGCCCTCAGATCCGTCTTGCCCTTCGAAGGCTTCGCCTGAGAGTGTTGCCCCGCATCCCAGCTCCTCGAAGGGGGAGTACGGGTAGCAACGCTCTGCTTCTGGTGCTGTCTGTGCTGCGAGGAGCTTGTACTCGGCTTCGGCTGCTCCCGCCCAGCAGCCGAAGGGACTTGGGTACGGCGGGGAAGAAACTGCTGCAATGCGGCAGACTGTTTCTTCGCCTCCTGAAACCTCTCGGTGACGGATGTTATTGCGTCACCAAAGAGACTGGAAGGATGAAGTGGGGCATCCAAGAGAAACGTCTTATCTCTATCCTTAATCTCAGTGAGATTAAGCCATAGATGCTGCTCCGTGGCCACCAGGGCTGCCATAGAGCGACCAACAGACTTGGCCGTCTCCTTGGTGGCACGGAGGGCTAGATCAGCAGATAGACGCAACTCCTGAATGAGGTCTACACCCACTTCATCACTTTCCCCCAAGTCCTTCAGCAGGTCAGCTTGGTATGCTTGCATGATAGACATCGTGTGCAAGCACGCCGCAGCTTGACCTGCTGCCGAGTACACTTTGCCCACAAGCGCTGATGTTGTTTTCAGTGGCTTAGTGGGCAACGTCGGGGCTTTAAGGGATGATGCCACCTGCGGAGAGAGATGGCTCGCAAGCGTCTCTTCCGCTCTTGGCAACGCCCCATACCCGTGTTTTTTCAGACCAACCACATTGCTGTAGACGGAAGTCTGAGGTGTAAAAACACGGGTAGATACCGGTCTCTTCCACGACCTCGACACCTCGGTGTGGAGGTCGGGAAAAAACGGTAATGCCCGACATGGAGGCTGAGCAGATCTAGACGGTAAAAAGCGTTCATCAAGTTTGCTCTTTACCTTTTGCTCTTGCTTCTCGGCTGGCCAATCAATGTTCAACCTGGCAACAGCACGAGAGAGCACCTCCAAAAGCTCCTCGCTCGCGGGAGAATGAAGTGGCGAGTCTTCAGATTCTCCCGTTGCCACGATGACCACATCCAGCTCCTCAGAACTAGACGCCATTAGCGTGACTGTATCCACCGGAGCGGAAGAAACCGCAATGCGTGCTTCCTGCCTCCGGATAGACACATTGGATGCAGCAGGTGAGGGCAGAGATAAGGCTGGGCCCGTCTCTAACCCCTCTGCTACATCCATTTGCGAACCCCAGGACATAAGGCGCCGCCCTGCCTCAGCAGAAGCGGGACCCGAGCCCTGAGGAACGCGAACCGAGCCACTCTCCTCGAAGAGGGCCCGGCGGGAGCGCAGTGTTTTCAGCGGTAGCTGCTCACAATGCACACAGGCAGCCCCCTCGAGAGCTGCCTGGGCATGCTGCACTCCCAAACAAACAACACACATTCCATGTGTGTCCCCACCCGGGATAAAACGCGGGCAGGAATGCACACACTTCCTGAAAGTTTGTTCACTCGCCATATTTCTTTTTTCAATGATACAGACAACAGTAAATAGACAGACAAGATAACACGTAGCGCTTGCTGAAGACACAGAAGCTGAATGTGAGTGTTTTCGGGCCGGCTTTATAGTTCCTGGTCGGTGACGTCACCCGCCTATGACGTTCCGTCTCCCGATTGGACAGATTTCATACGTGCTTCATGATGACATCACGCAGAGGCGTTCCCATAGCGGCAACGCAGCGCGAGTTCCCTTGAAAGGGAACGTGAATTATCACCGTTGTAACCCGTGTTTATTTATGTTATCCACGCCGAAGAGACTGGAGTGTTCACAACAGAAAATAAGGGTTACACTTATAAGAAAGCTCTGTCTAAGCTCTGCCCCAGCACAGGTTGTGTCGAGCTATTTATTAGTCTGGCTGTTTGATGAGAACTAGATTAAATGTAGTTGCAATAAACTCTGTAATAATCCGTACAAATGTATCTGATATATAGGCTACTGTTGCGCAGAGCTGATTCTGTAGCTGAGAACTGATGGCGCGGCTTGATCTTTGGTTGACCAGTCAGCAGAAAGGGGCGTTTTATTTCCGCCCATGTAGAAATCGAATATTCAAGCCGTTTATCCATTTTGATTTTTTTGTTTTTCCTTTTGGTGGATTAGAACAAAGTGCGATTAAAACAAAAATAAAAATATGAAAAAACGACTCGAGATTTGTTTATTTATGCTCATGAGGAGGATCGAATATGTGATAAATGAATGCTTTCTTTGTTTTTCCGTTTAGAAGACAAAAACGAAAAAATAAATTATACGAAGGTACTGGGACCGTCAATCCACATGTTGTCAATCATGATATAATCACTAAATTAAGTAATTTAATTCATTTGTATTCTAGTTTTTTTATAATTCCCTAGCAATAAAGTAGGTCACACCAGCAACTTCAACTAAAAGCTTCATTTGAAATTATGATTTTCTATTTAAAATTTCTGATAACTGAAAAGAGACTTTCCATTGGCCTTTCTTCATTAATCTTCAGGAAATAGGAAGAAGGAAGTCAAGTGATGTCATCAGTGTGATTGTTTATTTCAAAATAAGAGATTTTTGTTAAAGGTAACACCAGTGACACAACTCCAGGGGACCACTACATTCATTACATATTTTATAATATTTATTTGGCATTTGTTTGTTTTTTTTCATTTACATCATATATTTGATAGTTATGCATACATTATTGTATTTGAAATGGTAGAAAAACCTGTTTCTGAGCTCAAAATAAAGCACTTTCCCTCTGTACATGACTGTGGGGACGAGCACTTTTGTGGTGTTTGGAATTTTTATAATTAATTAAAAAACAAATATTGCCACATTGATGGCTCAAGAAGGTTTAATTGTTCAAATAACATATTGTTTCATATTAAAATATAAAAAAATTGTAATTCTAAAGTGTTTTTCAAGTGTAATATTTCTGTAAAGTCTAGGGACAGAAAAGTGGACAATCTCTAGAATGACCCAACTATGCTGCACGATTAAGTTGTTTTTCGAAAAGAAAAGCTGCAATTTTAACATGTTCAAGCATCCAGAATTATAGCCACGTTAACAACGTTTGTAAGAAACCAAACCATTTGTAAATCCGTCAAGATTTCAGCGAGATAAGTGTATTTGTGTTCGTGCAGATCACGCACCTTACATCAGGTACCACAGAGCCCAACAGAAAGCTTGCCTGTGACAAGATGGCCGCCGGTGATGATGTTAGAGACTCCGCGGTAAGACATCTAGCCTTTATTATGTAGAAGACTGATGATTTTGCCTGCGCTGAGATCAGTGAAGTGAAAGGTAAAGTGACACACATTGATAACCGAGTCAGCGTGGCGGAGAAAAAGACGAGCCTACTGGAACAACGAATTACTGAGCTGGAAAACTATGTGTGACGGTGGAACCTGCGACTCTTCGGTGTGGCTGAAAACAAAGATCAGAGCGTCCACCAAGAGGTTATAGCCTACAAATCTGTCAGTCCATCCTGCCGGAACACAAGGCCAAACTCCCTGATGTTACTGATTCAGTGCACCGTCTTGGCCAACTAAAGAAAGGTGCCATCAAGCCTCGAGGGATAATTATACAGTTTAGTGCCCGTTTTTACCGCAACGCTGTCTGGAAGGCTGCAAAGAAGTCCACTTTCTTGCAAAATGGTCCGTGTACATTTTGATAGTTTGTTTTCCAATTTGAAATGAAATACGCAGAAACGAGAAAACGGTCGTTTCCCGTTTTTTCGTTTGTTAAAAAAACTTTGTTGTTTTTCGGGTCACGGATAGAAAACGGAAACATGACTTCAAAACTCGTTTTTCACATGTGGGCAGTCATTACACGCCCCTTTCAGCCGATTGTTCTATCAAATCTGAGCCAGTGGCGTCATCTTCAGTTCGTTCAACAAAATAACAGTCCTCTGCCGCTATATCAGTAGATGTCATTAATCGGCTTTCTTCTGTGCAACCTAACGCGTATTTCACAGAAATATTTATTTCAGAAATGTTAATCAGCACACAGACTGTTGTAATGCTGTTTGTAGTTTAATATGCATGTTGAAACTGCGCTACCCACACAGAGGAGCAGATGAAAAGCACAGATTTAAAAAAAAACGACAGTTTTTATTTTATTCTATTTTGAATAAATAGAATAAATAAGTAGTGTAAGCAATTTTGAAAAAACAAACAATAGCTCATCTCTCTCTATTTATTTATTTTGCATGCTGAATATAGGCTAATGTTAATAACCCTTTGTTAAAAGATTGAGGGAATATGTAAAGATCAAACATTAAAGATAAAAATTACAGCTACATAGGTATTTTAGTTATGGCAATAATAATATATAAATGTTAAGCCAAAACGAACTAATTTAAAGCTGAACTGAAATAGAAACCGGCCTTATAGCTACCTCTCTAATTTGACACAAATCCAAATGTTTCAATATTCACGATTTGGAGGCTAAACTATATTTATTATTTAAACGCTTTTATTGTACATAGACTACTTAAAATGAGCAGTATAACTTTTTTATATATTTGGTTGAATGTATGTTATTTTGACAGTTAACAGGCTGCGATGTCAAGTTACTAAAACTGATGTTGTGTGTGCGCGTGAGGCGCCGACGCGTTCACTTGAATTTTCTTATAAAAGCGGAAACAACTTAAAATACTTCGACATTTATGGTCAAATATATGTAACACCATTCGAATCTGTGAAGGGTTAAATAGGCCTATTTTTGTACACTCACAATAAAGACAAAACATTGCTCGTAAAATAAACAACGAAATTTTCTGCCGTCTCGGTTTCCTTTCTGTGAACTTCTCAAAAATGAACCGACACACATAGGCCTATTGTCGCATTTTTCCCTCTTTCATTTTGGTAATATGTTAATTATTTAAGTGAACTAATTTCGCGCATAGACATAGGCCATTTATTCCTTTTATATAATTGAATCCTTTTTTTCTCCGTTCACAGAAGCGCGGCAGGTGCGTGATGATGATGAACCCTCATGTTCTGTTGTTTATTCTGCTATTTGTTCATGTAGGCTAAAACTAAACCCCTGAGATTTTTTTAATGATTCACAGACATTTATCAATTCTAATTTCGTTTAATTCTAATTTAATATAATCTTGTCGGTTAATGAAACGATGATCGCATCAGTTGAAAGTCTGGGGGAAAAAAACTGAAATTATATTGAGAATGCAACAATAATTTTCGTTTAGTTTAAGTTTTTCAAAACATCCACAGAACTGCATACAGTAAACTTCCCCGCTGTTTAAGCCATGAATATTTACAAAATAAAATAATTACAAAGATAATAAAATAATTACAAAGATAATAAAAGTTCCCTTTCGATACTTCACTCGTACTGCGTATGGGGAAAAGTCTCCCTTTTTCCCCGTTACTGAAGCCTTTTTCAATAACGCAGTGTAACTGCATCGTCATTGGTTCACTCATAGACAAGTCGTTGAACCAATGACGGCGCAGCATAGCTGCGTGGCCTATGGCGACAAAGCGCGCAAACTTTCCCGCCGAAAGGGGCGGGGTTAAGGGCTATATAAGCAGGCGTTTCGCCATAGGATTTCAGTCCTACTCCTTCAGTGACGACAACACATCTCTTCGCTGATCTCCGTTTGAAGCCGAAGAAGCTCGCCACCTGGAAAGAAGCTCTCGCCCGCGTCTGAAGAGGCTCCTGTAGCGACCCAGCTGAACTCGCCGGTCGGAGACAGCGCCGGCACCCTCGCTGACTGCCGCCCAGAGCGCCGTCCTCGAGACGCCCGCCTCCCGCCTCCCGCTTCCCGCTTCCGGCTGCCGTCTCAGCGGGTCTCCTGCCGCCATCCGGCACGCCTTCTGAGAGCAATTTCCCAGCGGTTTATTGCCGCTCTAAAAGGGCGGTTTCCAGTGGTTCTACCGCTCTAAAAGAGCTTCCCGCGGCCCTCGCCGCTCTAAAAGAGCCACTCAGTCACCGTTATAATGGCGGGGGCGTTGCTACAAATGCCGCACCACTCTTGTGGCACGTGCAGAGCCCCTCTGCACGACAGCGACGGACACAGCGAGTGCGTCGCGTGCCTGGGCAAGTCCCACGCCGAGGGCGCGCTCGCTGGAGCCTCATGCCCGCACTGCGAGTGCATGAGCCTCGGTTCTCTGCGCTAGCGTGTCGCCTTCTTCACTGAAGGCGATTTCGCCGCTCGCGCCCTCCCGTTTCCTTCCTCCCGTGAGCCGGCTAGGAAGAGACAGCGGGGTAGAGCGACCCAGCGCCCGGAGTTGTGCGAGCTCACGTCGGCCCAGCCCCCGCGTGCCTCGCCTTCTCCAACCAGAGAACATTCTCCCGTCATGTTCTCCCGACCTGACCAGCGTCCCGCTGCAGATGTGAGCGACCTCGTCTTGTTTGGTGGATCTGACGAAGAGCCGCTCGACGACTCCATGTCTCTCGCGGCTTCTGAAAGGAAGGATGGGTTGGCGAGTCGGATGACCCCGCCCCGCCGCCGCCTCTGGACCCCATTGAACACGGCCAGGGTATGGATGCCGAGCTCTTCTGCATCCTATCCAAGGCAGTGGAAGAGCTAGACCTCGAGTGGGCCCCGCCGGAGGAGCCATCGCGTAGCTGTTTGGATGAGTGGTTCCTGCCCGGCCGCCGCCAGGCCCCTCGCCAGCGCTCCGCTCCGTTTTTTCCCGAGCTGCACGAGGAGCTTACGAAGTCGTGGCGCGCCCCGTACTCTGCCCGCCTCCACACGACTCACCGTTCAGCCCTCACTGCTGTGGACGGCTCAGAACAGAAGGGCTATGAGCATCTGCCGCCCCTGGATGAAGCTGTGGCAGCTCACCTCTGTCCTCCCGCGGCTGTGGGATGGAAAACGAAGAGAGCTCTTCCTTCTAAGCCCTGCAGGACCACCTCCACCCTGGCTGGAAGAGCCTACACCTCTGCAGGCCAAGCTGCTTCGGCGCTCCACACCATGGCGATCTTCCAGGTGTTCCAGGCCAAGCTCCTCCGCTCCTTGGACGAGTCCGGCATTGATGCACCCGCCTTCAAGGATCTGCGCAGCGCCACTGATCTAGCCCTGCGGGCAACGAAGGCCACAGCCCAGGCCATCGGCCGTTCCATGGCCAGCCTGGTTGTGCTCGAGCGCCATCTTTGGCTCAACTTGACTGAGATTAAGGATCTGGATAATACGGCCTTCCTGGACGCCCCGGTCTCTCTTTCTGGTCTTTTTCTGCCAGCGGTGGAAGGGTTCACCGAGCGCTTCACTGCGGCGCAGAAGTCGTCTTTCTGCCCACTTTCTGCCCAAGCGCTCTGCTTCTGCTTCAAGCCGCCCCAGGCCTGCGCCGGCTCAGCAGAACAAGCCAGCTCCATCCGCCGCTCAAGCAGCACCACCTAAGGAGCATCGCCAGCACTCGCGCCCTGCAAAGCGCCCTCCCTTCCCAAGACGCCAGGGACCCCGGCCCAAGATTGTGCTGGACCCGGTGACTCCAAAGACGTCCTGATCTAGCAGGAAGGAAGAGGTTTGGGGAATGTCTCGTTGCGACCGGACCACCCCAAAAGGTTGGGGCGCTCTTTGCGAGGGCAGACCGACCTTCGGCTCGTGGTCCCACGAGGAGAGCCATCTCCATATCAACTGCCTCGAAATGCTAGCAGTGATGAAAGCCCTTCAATCGTTTCAGGCTCACTTGACGGGACCCCACGTCCTACTCCAATCGGACAGCATGACACCTGGCCCAGCACACTCCTTTACGCATTTCCCCCAATCGCGCTGATCCCGCAGGTTATCAGGCGGATCAGGGAAGACAGACACAGAGTCCTTCTAGTGGCCCCGCTCTGGAGGAGCCAGGTTTGGTCCTCAGAGCTGTTCAGGCCCATCCATGGCCCATCCCCCTGAGACGGGACCTCCTCTCTCAGGCGAACAGAACGATCTGGCACCCACAGCCAGAGCTCTGGGCTCTGCACCTCTGGTCCCTCGATGGGAGCCGAATTACCTCCCCGGGGACGTACTGAATACCATTTCCCAGGCGAGAGCCCCGTCCACGAGACGCCTCTACGCCCAAAAATGGTAGGTCTTTGTTGATTGGTGCTCTTCACGCAACTTAGACCCCGTGGAGTGTGACGTATCTTCGATACTGTCTTTCCTCCAAGAGCGCTTAGACCTGGGGCGCGCCCCTTCTACGCTCAAAGTATACATAGCAGCCATTGCGGCATTTCATGCTCCTATCGCTGGCCAGTCAGTGGGTCGAAACAGCCTTGTGGTGCGTTTCTTGAGGGGTTCTAGGCGATTAAATCCACCTCGTCCCCTCACTGTTCCCACTTGGGACCTTTCACTGGTCCTTAGGGCTCTTAAGGGAAACCCCTTTAAGCCGCTGCGTTCAGTTGACCTCAGGCCTCTGACGCTAAAGACCGCTCTGCTGCTCGCATTAGCGTCTGTCAAGCGTGTTGGCGATTTGCAGGCCCTCTCTGTGAGCCGTGCATGCCTCGAATTTGGGCCTAATGACTCTAAGGTCGTACTGAAACCCAGGCATGGCTACGTTCCCAAGGTGCTCTCTACTCCGTTTAGAGCGCAGGTCATCTCGCTCTCTGCTCTTCCTCCGTCTGCGGACGAACAAGAGCTGGAGTTGCTCTGCCCTGTCAGAGCATTGAGGATCTATGTGGAGCGATCACAGCCCTTTAGGCAGTCGGATCAGCTCTTTGTTTGTTTTGGTGGCCACACCAAGGGGTCTTCGGTCTCAAAACAACGTCTCTCGGGTTGGTTAGTTGACGCTATTAATCTCTGTTACTCTGTTCCTCTTTGGGCGTTGAATGCCCCATAGGAGTCAGGGCCCATTCCACTAGAGGAATGACTTCCTCCTGGGCCTGGTCCAATGGAGTTTCCATTAAAGACATCTGTGAGGCGGCCGGCTGGTCTTCGCCGTCCACGTTTGTCAGGTTCTATCATTTGGACGTTCCGACCTTACAAGCTCGGGTCCTCTCGGTGTGACCAGGCGGCCTCTCTCGAGCTCCGCCTCACGCCAATTCAGGAGTTATCTCCTCTTGTAGTGTAACAAGGGTTAACGACGGCTTCGGCCTTCTTATTTGTTCTTATGGTCCCCTCTCGGTGTCCAAGACAAGTTATGTCGTTCCCTACCGTGGCACGGCGCGGTTGAATTCGTTCCTCATATGCAGTACGAGTGAAGTATCGAAAGGGAACGTACTCGGTTACTAACGTAACCTCGGTTCCCTGAGATACGGAACGAGTACTGCGTTACTTGCCGTGCCACGAGGCTGCGGTTTCAGTGTCGTCGCTTCAGTCGATATGGCCTGAAATCCTATGGCGAAACACCTGCTTATATAGCCCTTAACCCCGCCCCTTTCGGCGGGGAAAGTTTGCGCGCTTTGTCGCCATAGGCCGCGCTGCAATGCCGCGCCGTCATTGGTTCAACGACTTGTCTATGAGTGAACCAATGACGGTGCAGTTACACTGCGTTATTGAAAAAGGCTTCAGTAACGGGGAAAAAGGTAGACTTTACCCCATACGCAGTACTCGTTCCGTATCTCAGGGAACCGAGGTTACATTAGTAACCGAGTACGTTCTATATTTAATATACGAGTGTTTTTGTTTTGCGGTTGTCCACTAAAGCAATCGACGCAGAATCGCCAATTTCCATTAAATTGAAACTGAAAGTAAAATGTTCAGGGCCATTTATAGCTAATTCATTCAAAAGTGAAGAAAAGACAGAAAAGTTGAGGATAGCAAGTAAACTGTGACATATAATAATGTTCACTGTGTTTATAAAAGTGTTTAATTTAAGAGATAAAATATGCATGGCCATTTATAAGCTAAGGAAAACTAAAAAGCCCCCCGATGGTGATACCGTTATGAGGTGTTGTCACATGTCAAATAGGAATAACAGTTTTATTAGCCTATATTTATTTCATATTTGTCTTTTTGTCCATAGGCCACATATCGTGAAAATAAATGTAACACACACACCACCACCAACAACAACTATTTTGTGTTAAGAAGCTGCTCTTAATTTTTTATCGATGACTTCGCAACGCATTAGTATTGCTGTGCATTAATAACACTGAAAATATGAAAATATCTTCTCCGGGGCAAAGGATCGCCATAGCCTTTCGACGAAACCCAGCACGGAGTTTATCGTGGCCATGGTGATAGTTGTCACTGTGCGCCACCTAGTGGATAGCCTATTTTCTAATATGACTGCATTGTCTACTGCAAGGAATGCGTCTGCTAAATTATTGAATTTAAATGTATAAAATGTAAAAAAAAATATTAAAATAAGAAAAAAAGAGTGCAGTAGCCACTGATCTATAATAGAGAATAGTCGATCATTATGTATAGCCTATTGATCGGTGGTAGTAGGCCAAAGGATGTCATGCGCTTGGTAACAGATGTAGAGGCATTTACATTTTACATTTTAAAGGCATTTACATTTTACATTTTAAAAACACAATGACAGACTTAATTAAATTTACTGTAGGTTTTTTAAACTTTTTTATCTGTGCAAACATATTTCTGTGAAATACGCGTTAGGTTGCACAGAAGAAAGCTGATTTATGACATCTACTGATATAGCGGCAGAGGACTGTTGAATGAACTGAAGATGATGTCACTGGCTCAGATTTGATAGACCAATCGGCTGAAAGGGGCGTGTAATGACCGCCCACATGTGGAAAACGAGTTTTGAAGTCGTGTTTCCGTTTTCTATCCGTGACCCGAAAAAACGAAAATCGAGTCAAAATCTTGTTTTTCCGTTTTTCTTTAACAAACGAAAAAACGGGAAACGATCATTTTCTCGTTCCTGCGTATTTCATTTCAAATTGGAAAACAAACTATCAAAACGTACACGGACCCAAAACAACAAGCTACGTTTTGCCGAAGACCTGTCCCCAGCAGTCAGAGAGCGAAGGATGCAGCTGTGGCCACTGGTGGCTAAAGCAGGAGAACAAGGCAAAGCTGCTTACTTCATTGGAGGTCGAGCCTTTGCCAACGGGGCTAAACTGTTTCCAGATACCTGATTATGGTAAACGTCACAACTGTCAATATGTGCCTTAAGTCGAGTTAAGCTATAATAGCCTAAATACTCATTTTTCACTGTGTGTATATTTTTCTATCTGTTCTGAGAAACGCTATATTTTTCAACTAGTTTTATAAAGGTTGTTGAGCTCTTTAATGACACTCAACTGAATGTGCAGCTCCTTACAGTAAGGTTAAAGTCTAATTTCTTCCAAACTTTACCTCTTATATTGTTCTATCAGTTGTTGTTAATACGTCTTTATCTATCATTACTCTCAATGCAAGGCGTTATTTTTGTTTCTCAAGCAGCACAAATCTGATTTCTGTTTCATTCAAGAATCACACTCAATTCTGGACGATGGTAGATTTTGGAGATCCCAATGGGGGAATGATCTGTTGCAGGCTCATGGGTCTGAACACTCTGCTGGTGTTGCGACTCTAAAATATAATTTTCCAGGGACTATTCTGTTATCTGTCAGTGATTCATGAGGTCATTTTATTTTTCAAGTATTAGTATTAAAATGAACTTTTTTTCATTTTAGCAAATGGCTGCAATATAACAAAGAGTGAAAATTTAAGGGGGTCTGAATACTTTCTGTACCCACTGTAGATAATTGGCGACCTATTTCATTACTAAAAACTGACTACAAAATTTTTGCCACAATTATTGCAAAACGATTAAAAAATGTTTTAGACCCTATTATTGCTGAAGTCCAATCAGGATTCATGAGAAAAAGACACATCTCAAACAATATTTGGCTTGTCTTAGATATAATTGATTATTCATTTTTATGTCCTGATGATAGTTATATCTTTTTCTTGGACTTCTATAAAGCCTTTGACACGGTAGAACATAACTTTATTTTCAAACTATTGAGAAATTTGGTTTTGGTGATTTTTTTTGTAAAGCTGTTAGAACAATGTACTGCAAAGGCAATAGCTCTATTAGACTAAAAAATGGGACATCCCCTAGATTTGAGCTGCAAAGAGCCATCCAACAAGGCTGTCCTGCCTCCCCCTACCTTTTCATTTTATGTTCTCAACTTCTTTCCACCCATATTAAAAATAGTACGTTAAAAGGAATTTCAATTGCTGAAAGAGAAGTTATCCTCACCCAACTTGCAGATGATACTACGTTATTTTTAAAAGATGCCAACCAAGTGCCAATCGCTATCAAAACAATAGAATTATTTTCAGCAGCTTCTGGACTCTGCTTAAATCTGAAGAAGTGTGAACTTTTTTCCCTTAAAGAAAGCGACACCTCCCAGATCTGTGGCATACCAATCAAAGATAAGATCACTTATCTAGGGATTACTATAATGAAAAATGAGGAGGAGAGATGCTCTGTAAACTTTAATTTGATTAGTGATAAGACAAAGAAAAAGCTTAATCATTGGCTGCAGAGGGATTTATCCTTGAAAGGATGAGTATTGTTGACAAAGGCAGAAGGTTTATCCCGTCTTACATATGCAGCTATTCCTTTGTTTGTCAACAAAAAGCTCTGTAATTCTATTGGCAATTTACTTTTCAATTTTATTTGGAAAAACAAGACGCATTATGTGAAAAAATCTGTTATCATGAACACCTTTGAACGTGGTGGTTTAAACTTTCTTGATTTTACAACCCTTAATAATATATTTTTTTAATTAATTGGATAAAGAATTTTCTACAAAATCCCACATCTACATGGAATTTTATACCTAACTATATCTTCTCTAAGGTTGGTGGTCTAGAATTCTTACTTTTATGTGATTATAAAATAGAAAAAATTCCCTTAATTTTATCTAAATTTCATAAACAAATGCTCTTAGCATGGTCATTAATTTACAAACATAATTTATCCCCACATAGGTGCTTCATCTGGAATAATCGGCTTATTAAATTCAATAATAAATCCTTATTTTATAAAACTTGCTTCAATAATAACATAATTCTAGTGTCCCAACTAATAAATGATAGTGGATTATTCTGAATTCCTTAACACTTTTGGCATTCCAATCACCCCAAGAGAGTTTGCATTTGTTATGGGTGCCATCCCATCTGGTATTTTAACTCTCTTAAAAGGGGCTGGAAAACCAGCTTGCCTACCAGATCTGGACCCTAAGTTGACCTCAGTTGGTAAATTATGTTTCGCAACCACAATGAGGAATAATAATCGTAATATTCGCTCTTTATTCCAGAGAGAGGTCACAAGCATACCTAATGTTGTTTCCTATTGGTGTAACTTTGTTGACAACCTGAATTGGCGAAATATTTGGAACCTTCCTTACAAATACCTCCTTACGAATAAAGTAAGAGAAGTCTCTTTCAAAATCATACTTAGGTATTATCCCGCTAAGCATTATCTCCTTAGGTTTAAGTCTGACATATGTGTTAACTGTTCTTTTTGTGGAATATGTCCAGAAACAATGGTACATCTGTTCTGGCAATGTCCCTATGCCATCACTTTCTGGAAAGATCTGTCCCGATACATTACTGTTAAACTTATTGCTGATTTTTCTTTGTTATGGAAAAACTTACTGTTTGGTTTCCATGATTACAAGAATAAAAAACACAAGGAAATATACCTAATTAATTTATTGATCATTTTAGGGAAATATCACATTCACAAAGCCAAATTTAGCAATTCTAAACCTTCTTTTATTGCTTTTGGTAAGGAGACGGAACAGTACATCAATTCCATCCATGATTCAAAAAATAAGAAGTCTGCTAAAACCATTCAGTTATGCTCTATCTTTAATGTATTTATTTGAAACTCCCCCTGGCTCTGCTCTTGTCTATTATTTGTTGTTTCTGTATTAATGACTCTATTTGTGTGTTCTTACTGTTTGTATTGTAAAGATTTGATAAAAAAAGCCTTTATTATGTATATATATGTCCACCAGAGCCTGTTTTTCAATGGCTCTGGTCTCCGCCATTAATCAAGCTCTAAGAATATGTTGTGGTGCGTTTAAAACATCTCCCATTGCAGCCATGCAGGTAGCAGTTGGGGAAGCTCCTTTATACCTTCGAGGGTATGAAATTAGAATGACTTATTGGGTTAATTTAAAAGGACATAATAGAGTCTCATCCAGTAAAGGGGGTGGTTAAAGAATGGGAGCATGGAAATAAAAACATCAAAAGCTTTGGATGGATTGCTAAAAAGGAAGCACAAGAAGTTGGTACTGCAGACTGTGATGTTAGCCCAACTGTGATAGTATCCAGAATTCCATCGTGGATTTTTCCTATGCCTGTTGTAGATTTTCAAATACAAATACAAATTAACAATAAGAAAGATACCCCTA
>RJVU01053327.1:0-11879 GCA_003731715.1 Anabarilius grahami | reverse complement strand
TCTCAGGAGGGAGGTGGACTGGAGGAGGACCAGGGGGAGGGACGGTGGGCCAGGACCAGAAGGCCAGGGAGGAGCCGGAGGAACAGACCACGGGGGCTCTAAGAAGGTCGGGGTCCTGGCTAAATGCCAGGGCGGTGCTGGAGGAACTGACCAGGTGGGTTCCAGCAGGTCTGGATTCCTGGCTGTGTGCCAGGGCGGTGCTGGAGGAACTGACCAGGCGGGTTCCAGCAGATCTGGGGTCCTGGCTGGAGGAACAGACCAGGCGGGTTTCAATGGTTCCATCGGCCTGGGCAGTGGCGGCAGGGCAGAAAACCTAGGCGACGACGGCAGGGCAGAAGACTTGGATGACGGCGGCAGGACAGAAGGCTTGGATGGCGTCGGCAGGACAGACGGCCTGGATGGCGTCGGCAGGGCAAGACGCTTAGGCGGCGGCAGCGGCAGGGCAGACGGCTTGGGCGGCGGCGGCAGGGCAGGTTGCTTTGTTGGCGCCGGCAGGGCAAGGCGCTTAGTTGGCGTCGGCAGGGCAAGGCGCTTAGTTGGCGCCGGCAAAGCAAGGCGCTTGGGAAACCAAAGAACAACCTCTAGGGTGGTCTCCGGGCCTTGAGGGGCAGAGGAAGCCCTTCTCCTCCTCTTCCTCCTCCTATGAGGGTGAGGCGGCGGCTCTGTGCCTACCTCATCTGTAGGCGCCGAAGGGGACCCACAGGCTGGAGCGGGCTCTGGAGCGGACCCACAGGCTGGAGCGGGCTCTGGAGCGGACTCACTGGCTGGAGCGGGCTCTGGAGCGGACTCACTGGCTGGAGCGGGCTCTGGAGCGGACTCACTGGCTGGAGAGGGCTCTGGAGCGGACTCACTGGCTGGAGCGGGCTCTGGAGTGGACTCACTGGCTGGAGCGAGCTCTGGAGTGGCCTCCAGATCTTGAGGGATGGAAGCCTTCCTCCTCCTCTTCCTCTTTTTACGTGTGGGAAGCGGAGACTCAGTGCCCACCTCCTCTGTGGCCTCTGGAGCGGATCCACGGGCTGGAACGGCCTCTGGAGCGGACTCACGGGCTGAAGCGGCACAAGGTGAACAAGGTGTTGCCCAATGGATTCTACGGGAGAGATATCTTACCAAGTCCCAAAAATCCAGGTCTTGAAGCCCTTCCATCTCCCATTGAGGCAGGGGGTCCCTTAGGCACTCATTAAATAAATCCTTAAGGGCCGCCTCATTATACTCAAGCCCCACCGCCATTGTCCAAAAGAACTGTGCGAAGCAGCCTACCTCCCATTCTCCCTGCCGCAAGGCCCTCACCGCCCCAAACAAAGCCACACGCTCCCTGCTCGTGGCTGGCCGACGAACTCTGAAGCTCATGCTGCTGGATCCTTGCAATGGTGGTTTGTTCTGTCATGGATTGCACACAGACACAAGATGTTAGGATCCAAGCGCAGCATTTATTGTATAGGGTAATCCAAAGTCGTACTTCCAGAAACAGGCAAGGGTCAAACTTCACAGTAACAGTCCACAAAACAGAAAGCCAGGAATAGAAAGTGCACGTAACAATACATACAACAAACCACAACCAGGGACAGAAACAACTGAGACTAAATAGACAAACTAATGAACAAACACAAAACAGCTGGGTGCAATGAAACGAGGGTAATGAGTCCAGGAGGTGAGTTATGGGTAATGAAGTTCAGACAGGTGACAAAGTCCAAAGTTTTTGGTATGTATCCTAGTGATAAAGATGAATTAACAATATTAAGAAGAGGATCTATGACCTCTGGAAGCATCTCTTTCAATAGCTTAGTCGGTATAGGGTCTAACATACATGTGGATGATTTTGATGATTTAACAAGTTTAGACAATTCTTCCTCTCCTAAAGCAGTAAATGAATTGAATTTTTCTTCAGGGACACTACAATGCACTGTCTGACACAATACTGTAGTAGACGGTTGCATGGTTATAATTTTTTCTCTAATATTATCAATCTTGCAAGTAAAGAAGTTCATAAAGTCATTACTGCTGTGCTCTTTGGAAACATCAGAAGTTGAAGCTTTATTTCTTGTTAATTTAGCCACTGTATCAAATAAATACCTAGGGTTGTGTTTATTTTCTTCTAAAAGTTTTGAAAAATAGGCAGATCTAGCAGTTTTTAAGGCCTTTCTGTACTCTCTCTCCACGAAATGCGAAATACTTCTAGTTTTGTTTTCTTCCAGCTGCGCTCCATTTTTCTAGCTGCTGTTTTTAGGGCCCAAGTGTGCTCATTGTACCATTGCGTTGGATTAATTTCCTTAATCTTTTTTAAACGTAAAGGAGCAACTGAGTCTAATGTTCTGGAAAAGACAGAGGCAATAGTTTCTGTTGCAACATCGAGGTCTTCTAAGCTGTCTGGTATGCTAAGGCGATGAAACTGATCAGGAAGATTATTTATAAAGCGATCTTTAGTGGTAGAAGTGATGGTTCTACCATATTTATGGCAGGGAGGCAGTTTAGCCGCTTTAACTAAATGTAGTATACACGAGACTAGATAATGATCTGAGATGTCGTCACTCTGCTGCAGAATTTCAACGGCATCAATATCGATTCCATGTGACAATATTAGATCTAAAGTATGATTACGACAATGAGTGGGTCCTGACACGTGTTGTCTAACACCAATAGAGTTTAGAATGTCTGTAAATGCCAATCCCAATGAGTCTTTTTTATTATCTACATGGATATTAAAATCACCAACAACTAGGACTTTATCTGCAGCTAGTACTAATTCTGACAGAAAATCAGCAATTTCTTTGATAAAGTCTGTATGGTGTCCTGGTGGCCTGTATACAGTAGCCAGCACAAATGTCAACTTACATAATGTTACGTAAAGCACCATCACTTCGAAGGAATTATATTTGAAAGACTTCTGGCTGATACTGTAAATATTACTATAAATTACAGCAACACCTCCCCCTTTGCCTTTCTGTCGAGGATTGTGTTGATAATCATAACCTTGAGGGCTAGACTCATTTAAAGTAATGTAATCGTCCGGTTTTAGCCAGGTTTCTGTCAAACACAGCACATCTAGATTATTGTCTGTGATAATATCGTGGTTTTAATAAAGTGCTTTTGAAGAAAGTGATCTAATATTTAACAACCCAAGCTTTATCATTTGTTTATCATTATTATCTCTATTTTTTATTTGTTGAACATCAATTAAATTTTTACCATTAAATGGGTTTGAAAGTTTTTTGTTTTTACTAATTCGAGGTACAGATTCGAGGTACTATGTGATAATATCTAGGTGTGAGAGTTTCTATGTGTTGGGAATTATCTGACTTCTGTAACGTGAGGCAGCTAGTAGACGGTCGGTTTAGCCGGTCTGTCTGCTTCCTGACCTGGGCCCCAGTTTGTCATGTTTTAGTTCTAAGACTATGTGCCATATTACTAGAGAGAAGAGCAGCACCATCCCGAGAGGGATGAATACCATCTCTTTTCAACAGGTCAGGTCTGCTCCAAAAACTTTTCCAATTGTCTATGAAACCTATATTATTCTGCGGACACCACTTAGACAGCCAGCCATTGAGTGATGATAATCTGCTAACTATCTCATCACTCCTACGAACAGGAAGGGGACCAGAGCAAATTACTTCTCCTGACATTGTACTTGCGAGTTCACACACTGGCGAAGTCGAACATCATTTGTGCCAACGTGAATAATAACTTTAGAGTATTTACGATTAGCATTAGCCAGCACTTTTAAATTTGCTTTGATGTCAGGTGCTCTGGCTCCCGGCAAACATGTGACTATGGTGGCTGGTGTCTCTATTTTCATGTTCCGTGTAATAGAATCGCCAATAACTAGGGCACTTTCAACAGGATTCTCAGTGGGTGCATCACTGAGTGGGGAGAACCTTTTTAATGTTCTTACTGGGCCGCCTCACCGTTACCCAAGTGCCCTGCTGCGCGGGCTCTACAGCTGGAACCGAACAATGTACAGAGTTCACTAAGCTAGTCGCATCCAAAACGGTATCTGAAGCCCCTGCATTCTTACTATCCTCAATTAAAGTTTGGATGCGTGTCTCTAATTCTGAGATTCTCTCTGTCAGCCTGACTATTTCCCTACATTTATGACATGTAAATCCCTCGTCGCTGACAGAGAGAGCTATACTGAACATGTGACAAACTGAACACGAAATAACACTGGGAAAGGATGACATGACTCACCGTGTTTGTTGACTGATCCAAGTTACCACAGCTGTTTGATGAACGCGTTGAAAAAGGAGCGCGCAAGACTGATGACAAGTTAACAAGCTAGCGAGATGCAAACGCGTTGTAACAGCGATTTAGATTCAAAGATTACAAGCTAGCGACGTCAGTTTAATGTGGTAGGCAATAATAATAACATAAGCAACAATGAATAAAAGTAAGAGATTCAATAAAAGTAAGAGAAAACAAAGCTATATGGAGATGCAAAACACCAGCAGCGAGGCAGAGCGTCCTTTCTGCCTGGAAGAGGACGTGTGTCTAAATCGTCCTAATGCACAGAGAGGAAGAAAGTTTGAGTGTCCAAAGATTCTCCAAGGATCACAGTTGGAGAATTGCAGAGATTAGTTGAGTCTTGAGTTTCAGAAAGCCTAAAAAAAATTATCAAACAGAACCTACATCCCCACAAGTTGTTCCGGAGGGTTTCAAGAAAAATACTCTGCTCTCATCCAGAAACAATCTCCAGCATACTCAGTTGTCAGACAAGACTGGAACTTTAAACGGGACCGGCTTCTATGGTCAGATGAATCTAAAAAAAGCGTTTTTTGGCAGCAAACCCACCAGATGGGTTTGGTGCACACATGGATAAAAAGTACCCCATGCCTATAGTTAAATATACTGCTGGATCTTTAATGTTGTGGGCCTATTTTTCTGCTGGAGGTCCTGGACATCTTGTTCAGATACATGGTATTTTGGATTCTAGCAAATACCAACAGATAAAAAATCAAAACCTGACCGCTTCTGCTAGGAATCCAATAATGGGCCGTGGTTGGATCTTCCATCAGGACAATGATCCAAAACAAACATCAAAACCACCACAAAAATGTGTCAGTGAGCACAAAATGAAGCTTCTGCCATGGTCGTCCCAGTTCCCTGACCTGAACCCTAAAGAAAATTAGTGGAGTGAACTGAAGAGAAGAAGCACCAACATGGAGCTGGGAATCTGAAGGATCTGGAGAGATTCTGCATGAAGGAATGGTCTCTGATCTCTTGTCAGGTGCTCTCCAAACTCATCAGGCATTATAGGTGAAGACTCAGAGCTGTTATCTTGGCAAAAGGAGGTTGCAAAAAGTTTTGAATAAAAGGGTGCCAATAATTGTGGCCAACGTGTTTTGGAGAAAAACATTTATTTCATAATGTGATTTTCCCCCCACTTTCAATTCTTTTCCTTCAATGAAAGGTGTGTTGCCATTAATGGTGCGTTCACACCGGACGCGAATGAAGCGGTAAGCGCGAGTGATTTACATGTTAAGTCAATGCAAAGACGCGAATTGACATCCTGCGCCGCGATTCGCGCGAATGACGCGGCGCGAATTGAGTGATTCGGGCGTTTGACGCGATTTGTGCGAACCGCGCAAGTTGAAAAATCTGAACTTTGGCGAATTTCCGTGCCGCGTTAACCAATCAGGAGCTTGCTCTAGTAGGGACGTGACGTAGCGAGCTGAGGCAGAAATTCGAAACAACATGGAGCAGAAAATCATCGTTGGCTGTACATCTTCATACATTTATAGAAACAGAAATAAAAAGGATCGTGTTTGAAAGAAAGTGAGTGAGGAGGTCGGACAATCTGATAAGTTGTAAAAAACGATCTTTACTCAATTTGAGCTATATATATATATATACATATTAAGACTACAAGCCAACTAAAGACGACCAATTGAGCTTATTCGCTGTAATTTACAATTATTTCCCCACCGACAAGTTGTGTTTATTCATAGGAAGTGTGCAGAAAGCAGTGGGAGAGTCTGGTACACATAAAGGAGCGGGAGAGCCCCTCTCATGACGCGAATTCGCGTCTGTTGTGAAGGGATTTTCACGCGCGAATGAAGCGAGTAAACTCAAAATGTTCAAGCGTCTAACTACGCGCGAATAGCGCGATTTATTCGCGCAAGTCGCGTCCGGTGTGAACGCAGCGTAAGGCAAAATGTTAAGGACTTTTATTTTGATATTGATGTAGATCTGGAGTTCGGGGCTAGAGGTTATTTCCTGTAAGGAATGAAGGAAGTTGACAGTATGTGTGTACATGCAATCCATCTGTTGTTAGCGCTAGAAGCAATGTCGTATGTACAAAATTCATTATGTTAATAAGTTGATGTTACAATAATGTTTAAAAGAAAAGACCAAACATAGTTACAGTGTTTATTTACATGCAGATACAGATATATTTCATTAGACAAAATTTGTTACAACATTCAAACTTTTTTCCTTTGTTACAGTTTTCACTCTGTCATGTAAGATGATGTTGAAAGCCACAGTAAACAGCAAGAAATCGCTCAATACGATTTTCGTAATTTTGTATCAGAGTTAGCTGGCTGTATAGCTGCAGTTGCTACACTGCAGTGAGGACAGTATTGTAACGATGAGGGAGTCAGAGTAAGATCCACATGCAAGGTTTTATTAAATGTTGAGCGTGGTCGTACAGGCATGGTCAAAAAGGGCGAACAGGAACATCAGAGACAGGCAGGATCGTAGTCAAAGTACAGGCAGTGGTCAAAAGGCAGGCAGCTATCAATCACAGAACAGGAGAACCAGACAGGGATCGGGAACAGGAACCGGAACAGACAGGGAAACAGGGAAACAGGATAAACGCTTGGAAATGTAACACTGGGGAAAACAAGACCTAGCCCTGAGGTGATGTGTGTATGAGTCTTTTATAGTCCGTGTAATGAGCTGCAGCTGGGTGTGGTGATTAACGAAGAGAGAAGATGTGACTGGCCGAGAGCACTGCATGAAAAGAGCTGTATCCGGACAAATATGGGATGGGAAATCCCTGCTAAATTTGAAGTTTCCCAAATGTATGAGGCAGACTGCTTGGAAAGGTAATATGCGAATGTAAACTCTGTAAAACTTCCAGAAACCTGATGTATGTGGATGTATACAGGAATCGGTGAAAGTTTCCTAGGAATTCTCCCAGCTAGCTGCGAGGAGTGGTGGCTGTGAGGTGTGAAGGGTTTTCATATGTTAATGAATAGTCATTGTGTGCCTATACTAGAGCAAACTTTTCATTTTACAACAAACTTAGGTAATCTATACAGGGGACCCACCAACATATTTTAAGATGTAAATTTAAAGAAAACACTTTTTTTTCTCTTTTATAATTGAGTAATTCTTATTATCTGTGTCACATTTGACCCTGAGCCACAAAACATAAGTAAACTCATAAGCAGCACAAGTAGGCTAAGTTTGTAGCAATAGCCAACAATACATTGTATGGATCAAAATAATCGATTTTTCTTTTGTTAAAAATCATTAGGATATTAAGTAAAGTTCCATAAAAATAATAGTAATGTAAATATGTAAATATATTTATTGGTGTCTGTGTGAAGATCACTACATTTATCAAAAATATATGTATCATTAGTAGCCTAATATGTGTTGCTAAGGACTTCATTTGGACAACTGGGGGTTTTCTCAATATATATTTTTTTCTCCATTTTTTTAATTGTTGTATCTCTGCCAAATCCACTCATAACAGAGTTCCGGCCATTATATCGGTGACGTAAGGGGATGCAACCAATGACATTACAGTATCCTTAAAATCGCGCGAAAACCATTTAAATTGTCGGCATTGTGTACGGAAGTCATTTTTACGAATTGCGACTTGGTGAAACCGACTATTGTTTGTGATGGCGTGTAAAAGAAACCTGAGTTTTACTACTCCCGTGAGTAACAAGGGTTTGCAACCAACATCAAGCCCACTGAGCATAAACGATTTGAGAAACAGCTGATCTCCGGTCAGAACGCTTTGTCTCATCAGCTTGAGGGTTTGATGGAGAAGCAAGCTGCAAACACTGCTCTTCTCGAAGATGCTATCCAGCGTCTTGGTGCTCTTGAGCGAAAGTTTGACGAGCAAAGACCGCAGGAAGAACAAAGACCGCAGGAAGAGCCAATTTATAAAAGAGTAAAGAGGGCACATAACGTGGGCATTGCGGTAAGTTGAGTTTTATTTTAGCGGACAATATATTAGTAACAGTTAAATTATACATCGTCTTGACTAAATTATTTTTGACCCTTTCGTTGTTGTAGTTGTCCGGCCTTTTAAAAGTTTGTCGCGTATGTACACGACGTCGTTTGAAAACTCTTTGTTTCCAGCCAATGTATGTGTGCATGTATTAAAGCATTTTTCATTCAATGTTACAGGAAGCTGTAAGGCGCCTCCACAATTCGGAAAACAACCCACATAAATATGATCCACAAACGGGGTAAGACTGCTGTTTTTCTGCTATGTTTATTTGGCCTTTGTGGGCCATGCTGTTTATGGGGTTTTACGTATTTCTTTCAAATGTAATTAATGACACACTACTCTCTTTCCACACAGAATAAGTTCTCCTCGTAACCAAGCAGTCATGACTTATCTGCTAGAGGAACTGAGAACAACTTTTACAGATGCAGACCCTGAGTGTATACAAGGTAATTTTAAAATGTTTGTTTAATTATTTTAATGTCCATAATTGTGGTCTCTTATATTTTGTCCATCTTATAATTTGAATAGTGTAGTTTCTGTCACTTATCTGAATTTTCTTTTATTCAGCGTGTTGCAAGACATACTTTGAGACACTTCGGAGAAAGTACAATTTGTCTCAGCCAGGAAAGTCCCAGCTAAGAGATGCCATTAAAACAGGAGCTAAAAACCGACAAAGGAAAAGACGAGTAAGTCTAGAAATTCATCAAGTTGTCTTTAAAGGGATAGTTCACCCAAAATTTAAAATCACTGTTATTTACTCACTTTCATGTTATTACAATTCCTGTATAAATGTTTTTCTTCTGATAACCACAAAATAAGATATTTTTTAGGAATGTTTGAAATCAAACTGATCATGACTCAATAATAAAACCAACCATGATTGGTTTAATTATAAACATTCCTTCAAAAATCATCTTTTGTGGTCATCAGAACAAAGACATTTATACAGGTTTGTAACAACATGAGAGTGAGTACATTATGACAGAATTTTCATTTTTGAGAGAACTATTCCTTTAAGTTTGATACATTTCTGGGTGTTTTTTTAGTGGTTAACACATTGTGTGTTTTGCAGTTGCTGGATTCCAGGTCCAAGGTTGTTCAAACAGATGCAGAGAGAGAGCTGATGTCTGATGAGGAGGATGCCATTGTTGATGGAAGGCCAGTGCGGATTGTGAGGTCTCCATCTCACAGGAACCCACAATTGTCAGAACTTTGTCAGCAGCTTCAGCGCAGATTGAAAGCAGACATGCGCTACACTCTTTTACATCATCAGCGTGTTAAGGCTAATGGAAATGGACATGATGGACCTTAATTTCTTGAACTTTAAACTGCACTGGCTTTGCAGTTTTAATAATTGCACCACAAATTGCACATTTGTTCACTTATTCTCTTCTGTATACTTATTAGGTTAGATTTATTTAGTTTCATATTCTGCAACTTATTTTTTATATATTCTTTGTGTTTGCTGTGTTTGGTTAAATTTTATAAAAGTACTTTGCTTTGTGTACATATTAAGTTACATTTATTTAGTTTTATATTCTGTAACTGTTATAATATTGCTTGTGTATAATATTGCTATTTTTCCTATTGCTTTTATGTTTGTCAGACGTGTTTAGCTGTTGCACTCGTGTCTCGCGTCTTTTGGAGCATCTCACCCATGAAACGGCATTCTAAACGTGGAGCTTAAGTAAAAAAAAAAAAAATATATATATATATATATATNTGGCACTCAAGTAAAAAAAGTTCAACTCACGTCTAATAACTTTGCTTTTTTTCCCCATTCCACTGCCCGCGTCTCATTTTTTTCAACGCAATAGCGCATTCCTGAGTGAACAACAGCCACTTAGCGATGTGAGAGTGGTTAATCAGGCACGCCATCATGTGGTCGGATTTTCTTGTCTTAACGGTTGTCATTGCTGAATTGTCAACATATGTCTATTTATAATGTTTGCTAACATTTTTATTCAAAACCGCAATTTCTCGATTTAAAAATAATAAAATCGTGGCAAAACATAAAATTCGAATTAATCGAAAAAAATCAGAAAAATCGCCCAGCCCTACTGTGAAATAGATTTCTTCATGCCTTAAAATAGATTAAATGTAACTCTACAACCTTGCTTCATTTAGTATAGGCGGAATCATCAATATGCAAATTAGCCCCGCCTCCACTCAATCTCACAAGCTCAGAATACCTGATCCACTCGGTCAATTTTACTGTAGAAAACACTGCACAATGGCAAGTGGAAATATTGGCTTAATCATATGTTTGAACCAGAAACTGATTCAGAAGAACTAGAAGAGGGAACAGGCACATCTGTTGATGTATCAGAATAGCGATGCGTTTTGTGCATCGCTCTCTACAACGTAGGACACATAATGGGACATAATGAGCTGCCGTTCTGACGTAGAACCTGGAAGCGCTACACTGTGTCTACAACGTAAACAGAGTAGGAGAATGACGGAAGAGAATAAATTGTTGAATAAAGTAGTTATGTTCTTGTCACTTCATAAAATTAAGGTTGAACCACTGTAGTCACGTGGACTATTTTAATGATGTCTTTTCAGGGCCTTGAAAGTGGACATTAAATTGCTGTCTATGGAGGGGTCAGGGAACTATCAGATTTCATCAAAAATCAATTTGTTCCGAAGATGAACAAAGGTCTTACGGGTTTGGAACGACATAAGGTAATTAATGACAGAAATTTCTTTTTGGGGGGAACTAACCCTTTAAGAACCTGCAATAATGCTGAAAAAGTCAATAACTAAATAAATAAATCTCAAATCATTGTGTACTTTTTGCCTTTTTATTTTCTTAAACTTTTTTTAAATTGTGTGTAAATACCTATGTCTGTAATGTAATATTAATAATTAATGGTTTGGCCTTGTACCATGCTAAAACGTTACTTGAAATTTGAAGGTGTCTCTCAGCCTGTCACTGAAAGATAAAGTAATAATAATAATAATAATAATTCATTACATTTATATAGCGCTTTTCTTGGTACTCAAACCGCTTTTTACATATGGAAGGGGGAATCTCCCCAAACACCACCAATGTTCAGCATCCACCTAGATGATGCGACGACAGCCATATTGCTCCAGAACGCCCACCACACACCAGCTTATTGGTGGAGAGGAGACATAGTGATGATGCCAATCAGTATAAGTGGTGTGTCTTTTTCTTTCCTGGAAAATAGGCAAACATATTGATGACTCATATTGTGTCTAGTAATATGTATAAATTTGTGTCCAATTTTGTGTCTTTATAGAATGAGAATGTCACTCTTTCTTAATTATAACATGTAAATAACAAAAGCATCAGCACTTCAATATGTCATTTCTGTTTTCAGTATTTCTTTAAAGTGATGTAGATCCTCAGCCATGACACAAGACATACAGAATAAGCAAAACTACCCAGGAACACGTTTTGGCTTTGAACACCACGTGTGCTCCAGTATAAAACAGAGAGACAATGATCCAAATGTTCAAATGTGAACAGTCTCAGAAAACAAACCAGTAATACAGACAATTTCCAAAACATTCACTCTCTGTCCTTCTCTTTTACTGATGATTCTTACTCTTACTCACACATTAGATCAGAAGTTGAATCTGTGTTAATTCTTCCTCTTCTGTAATTTTTCTTCAAAATGGATGTTTTCTTTCTTCCTTCCATTCTTTCTTTTTTTTTTTTTTTTTT
>RJVU01053127.1:14296910-14330891 GCA_003731715.1 Anabarilius grahami | reverse complement strand
GAGTATTTTGAGTCTCTTTCACACTGGTAAGAAAAAAAACGCGGTGGTATCGCCGGCGTGACCGTCAGACCCCAGAGTGTTAAGGGCCCTCCTTTTGAACCACTCCAGACTGCCGACTTATGTCCCCTATCGCTAAAAAACCACCTTATTGCTAGCCTTAGCATCGGTTAAGCGAGTGGGAGATTTGCAGGTGCTCTCTGTGAGCCCCTCCTGTCTTGAATTCGGCCTAACGTCTCCAAAGTCCTCCTGAAACCAAGACATGGATATGTCCCGAAGGTCCTATCCACCCCTTTTAGGGCACAGATGGTCATTCTTTCCGCACTTCCTCCTTCCCTGGATGATCAGGAGTTGAACCTACTCTGTCCCGTCAGGGCCCTGAGGGCCTACATCGATCGTTCTGCCTCTTTTTGTCAGTCGGAACAACTTTTTGTCTGCTTCAGTGGCCGCACGAAAGGTCTTCGTGCGGCCACTGAAGACCAAAGGTCTTCGAAGCCCAGGTTATCCAGATGGATAGTGCAAATAGCGCTCGCTTACTCCTCCTTAGGCCTGCAATGTCCTATAGGTGTTAAAGCGCACTCCACAAGAGGCATGGCCTCTTCTTGGGCATGGTCCACTGGCGTGTCCATCACGGAAATTTGTGAGGCGGTCGACTGGGCCTCGCCGTCCACATTTGTCAGGTTTTATAACCTAGACGTTCCTGCGTTGCAAATGTAGGTTCTCTCTGCATAAGCCTCAATAATGTGACCAGCTTATGAATCTCGTCTACGGCCCTGACCAAGTCCGGGTAGTTATGTATTTTTCTGTTCCCTATATATGCTCAAGGCCCCATGGGGTTCCTAAGCTGTATGGGAATGGGAGGATGACTACAGTGTTCCCGGCTTTTTCCGGGGTGCATTATACTATGTGCATCCACTGCAAGCCCTTCTTCGTCCCCGTCCCTCTAAACATCGGTTGCATCTTGCTTAAAGGCAGATGACGCAGTATGAGTGTAGTATGTAAGTAATTAGCAAGATTTTAAAATCTATACGATGTTTAACAGGAAGCCAATGCAGTGTTGACAGAACTGAGGTAATATGGTCATACTTCCTAGTTCTAGTAAGAACTCTAGCTGCTGCATTTTGTATGAGCTGTAGTTTATTTATCAGGCGAGCAGAACAACCACCCAGTAGAGCGTTACAGTAATCTAGCCTTGAGGTCATGAACGCATGAACTAACTGTTCTGCATTTTTCATTGAGAGCATATGCCGTAGTTTAGATATATTTTTAAGATGGAAGAATGCGGTTTTATAGATGCTAGAAACATGGCCTTCAAATGAAAGATTGGTATCAAAGAGCACACCCAGGTTCCTAACTGACGACGAAGACTTAACAGAGCAGTCATCAAGTGTTATACAGTATTCTAGGTTATTACGTGAAGAAGTTTTTGGTCCAAAAATTAGAATCTCTGTTTTTTCTGAATTTAGTAGTAGGAAATTACTGGTCATCAATTTCAGCTATGCATTCTGTTAATTTTGTGAATTGTTAAGTTTCGTCAGGGCACGAAGAAATAGAGTATCATCAGCATAACAGTGAAAACTAACACCATGCTTCCTTATGATATCTCCCAAGGGTAGCATGTACAGAGTGAAAAGCAATGGTCCTAGTACTGAGCCTTGCAGTACTCCATATTGAACTTGTGATCGATATGACATCTCTTCGTTTACTACTACAAACTGATAACGGTCAGATAAGTATGATTTGAACCATGACAATGCAATTCCACTAATGCCAACATAATTTTCGAGTCTATTTAAAAGAATATTGTGATAAATAGTGTCAAATGCAACACTAAGATCCAGTAGCACTAATAGAGAGATACAACCACGATCTGATGATAAGAGCAAATCATTCGTAACTCTAATGAGAGCAGTCTCAGTACTATGGTACGGTCTAAATCCTGACTGGAAATCCTCACAGATACTATTTCTTTCTAAAAAGGAACATAGTTGTGATGATACTGCCTTAGTATTTTTGACAGAAAAGTGAGATTTGAGATCAGCCTTGTAATTCTCTAGGATCAAGTTGTGTTTTTTTATTAAGAGGTTTAATAATATCCAGCTTAAAAGTTTTTGATACGTATCCTAGTGATAAATATGAATTGGCGATATTAAGAGGAGGATCTATGACCTCTTGAAACATCTCTTTCAATAGCTTAGTCGGTATAGGGTCTAACATACATGTTGTTGATTTTGATGATTTAACAAGTTTAGACAATTCTTCCTCTCCTAAAGCAGTAAATGAATTAAATTTTTCCTCAGGGACACTGCAATGCACTGTCTGACGCGATACTATAGTAGACGGTTGCATGGTTATAATTTTCCCTCTAATATTGTCAATCTCGCAAGTAAAGAAGTTCATAAAGTCATTACTGCTGTGCTCTTTGGAAACATCAGAAGTTGAAGCTTTATTTCTTGTTAATTTAGCCACTGTATCAAATAGATACCTAGGGTTGTGCTTATTTTCTTATAAAAGTTTTGAAAAATAGGCAGATCTAGCAGTTTTTAAGGCCTTTCTGTACTCAATCATTCTCTCTCCACGAAATGCGAAAAACCAGCTGCGCTCTATTTTTCTGGCTGCTACCTTTAGGGCCCGAGTGTGCTCTTTGTACCACGGCATTGGATTAATTTCCTTAATCTTTTTTAAATGCAAAGGAGCAACTGAGTCTAATGTGCTGGAAAAGACAGAGGCAATAGTTTCTGTTGCAACATCGAGGTCTTTTAAGCTGTCCAGTATGCTAAGGCGATGAAACTGATCAGGAAGATTATTTATAAAGTGATCTTTAGTGGTAGAAGTGATGGTTCTACCATATTTATGGCAGGGAGGCAGTTTAGCAGCCTTGATTAAATGTAGTATACACAAGACTAGATATTGATCTGAGATGTCGTCACTCTGCTGCAGAATTTCAACGGCATCAATATTGATTCCATGTGACAATATTAGATCTAAAGTATGATTACGACAATGAGTGGGTCCTGACACGTGTTGTCTAACACCAATAGAGTTTAGAATGTCTGTAAATGTCAATCCCAATGAGTCTTTTTTATTATCTACATGGATATTAAAATCACCAACAACAAGGACTTTATCTGCAGCCAGTACTAACTCCGATAGAAAATCGGCAAATTCTTCGATAAAGTCTGTATGGTGTCCTGGTGGCCTGTATACAGTAGCCAGCACAAATTTCAACTTACATAATGTTACATAAAGTACCATCACTTCAAAGGAATTATATTTGAAAGACTTTTGACTAATACTGTAAATATTACTATAAATTACAGCAACACCTCCCTATTGCTGTAATTATGGGACTATTGGGACTATTTAACAACCCAAGCTTTATCATTTGTTTATCATTATTATCTCTATTTTTTATTTGTTGAACATCAATTACATTTTTACCATTAAATGAGTTTGGAAGTTTTTTGTTTTTACTAATTCGGGGTACAGACACAGTCTCTATGTGACAATATCTAGGTGGAAGAGTTTCTATGTGTTGGGATTTATCTGACTACTGTAACGTGAGGCAGCTAGCAGACGGTCGGTTGAGCCAGTCTGTCTGCTGCTTCCTGACCTGGGCCGTAGTTTGTCATGTTTCAGCTCTAAGACTATGTGCCATATTACTAGAGAGAAGAGCAGCACCATCCCAGGAAGAACGAATACCATCTCTTTTCAACTGGTCAGGTCTGCCCCAAAAACTTTTCCAATTGTCTATGAAACCTATATTATTCTGCGGACACCACTTAGACAGCCAGCCATTGAGTGATGATAATCTGCTAACTATCTCATCACTCTGATCAACAGGAAGAGGGCCAAAGCAGATTACTTTTCCTGACATTGTACTTGTGAGTTCACACACCTCTTTAATGTTAATTTTAGTGATCTCTGACTGGCGAAGTCGAACATCATTAGTGCCGACGTGAATTGTAATTTTGGAGTATTTGCGATTAGCATTAGTCAGCACTTTTAAATTTTGCTTTGATGTCAGGTGCTCTGGCTCCCGGCAAACATGTGACTATGGTGGCTGGTGTCTCTATTTTCACGTTCTGTGTAATAGAATCGGCAATAACTAGGGGACTTTCAACAGGATTTTCAGTGGGTGTGTCACTGAGTGGTGAGAACCTGTTTGATGTTCTTATTGGAACGGAAGAGTGGTGTTTTCCGCGGCTAGGCCGCCTCACCGTTGCCCAAGTGCCCTGCTGCGTGGGCTCTACAGCCAGAACCGAACAATGTACAGAGTTCACTAAGCTAGTCACATCCAAAACAGTATCTGAAGCCCTTGCATTCTTACTATCCTCGATTAAGGTTTGGATGCGTGTCTCTAATTCTGAGATTTTCTCTGTCTGCCTGACTATTTCCCTTCATTTATGACATGTAAATCCCTCGTCGCTGACAGAGAAATCTATACTGAACATGTGACAAATGGAACAACTTGCAATAGAGGGAGAGGATCACATGACCCACCGTGTTTGTAGACTGATCCGACTTACCACAGCTGTTTGATGAACGCATAGAAAAAGGAGCGTGCGAGAGACTGATGACAAGTTCACAAGCTAGCGAGATGCAAACGCGTTGTAATAGAGATTTAGATTCAAAGATTAAAAGCTAGCGACGTCAGATTAATGTGGTAGGCAATATTATATATAAGGTAATGATAATATAAGCAACAATGAATAAAAGTAAGAGATTCAACACAAAGCTATACGGAGTTACAGACGCAAACTGATGCAGACAGGAGCAATCGAGCTACTAAGAGAAACAACTGAAGTTAATCGTTAGTACTGGTTTGATTTACTGACACAGACAAAGACACAGATTTACTGACACAGACAAAGAATCAGATCAGGCATTAGAATAGTATATTAACTCAGTTACTTACATGTTGTTGCATTACCGTCAAGTACATATCATTAAAGGCTGTTTGCAAAGCCTGTGCCGAAATTTTGATTTACCAAATAATCCAAAGTGACATAGAAATAAATAATGCTCAACTGAGAAATTCACATTGTTGGAAATAAATAGCCTAACCATATTCCTTGCATAAGGATCTTTTGAAAGGTAATGTTATTTCTAACTAACACGCCAGTGGGCGGGGCTAACATTGCAATGATGAAGTAGGCATTGATTTCTTCTGCTGAGGTGAAGTTTCAATGGAAGCCCATTTCCGCCACATAAGAAAAAATAAAAAGTCTAAATTCTGACTTTAAAATTCATAATTATGTGATAAAACATTTAAATTATGACATACTGTAATAAAGTTCTTGTTGAGGAAGGAAGAGGACAGGGTCGGCGTGACTGCTGACGGTGGCTTTATTTCAATAAATTCACTCTCAAAACAGATCATTGTGCCAATGGCACAAAACGTAAACACACAGTCATATAATAACTTTTCCTTCAGGCAAGTACTCCCCAAGATCGTCAGCGTCCACCAGTCAGTCTATATAACCAGTCTCCTGGCATTATATAGTCTCTCCACGCCAATGGGCTATATGCACGGAGCGTTCTTTAGAATTCTTTAGCGTTCTGGTGTGTTGAGCATCAGTAGTGTAATACTTAGTTTATAATCAGAATATAGTCACTTAAATAGTAAGGAATAGCATTAATTTAGTTATTCAAACATAAGACAGCATAAAAAAATAAATGAATAAGGACGTACCTCAGTGTTCCTCCTCAGCTAAATTAAATTCGACCATCAGTTTTCACACTTTTATGTGAAAAAAGCTTCAAAAATAAAATATTTATTGTGCTCTTTAGTTAGATTAATTGAATAAAATGTGTGTTTTTACAAGTGTGCTGAAATCATGCTGACAGCTGCTGTGATTACAAAGGGAAAAGCGCGGTGCTCGCTTTCTGTGTCATTCATTCACAATAAAAGTTATTGTTTTTCTTAAGATTTTGTGAGTACTTCATACTTCACATTGACAAAATGTAGACCTAGTTATTTTATAATGTTTAATATTTAGTCAAAAACGAAGTGAAAACCGATTAGAGGAAACGGCTGATATGTGCGCAAATAAATGCTACTTTGCCGCCTCCTGCTGGTTAAAGTGGTAATTATTGTCTTTTTAATTTTTAAATAAGTGTTTTCTATCAAATGTTGAATTTCCTACATTTTTTAACGTTCAGTTTTACAATGGGGACAATCTCAGAAGGATGAACAAATAATGTTTGTGCTCAACACATTAAAAATAATAGCCTAACATTTGAAGTGCTGGGGGAAAAATGTGTGAGCGTGTCTAATTACAGACATGGCGTTTTTAAACGGTCCTTATAGCTTCGTCTTTATTGCAATCAATAAAACTGATTTATTGGCAAATTATCCAAATGTGATAACTGCATTAAAATATGAATACAACATTAAAAAGTCCACCATTGGACTTCCGGTGACGTCACGGAGATGGCAAACGCTTGAAAGTTAAGATCCGTCGGATTGTTGTAATAAATCCCGATTTACATAATCAATTCAACAGAGTTTTTAGAAATGAGTACGACAACAAGACACAAGAATGCTTCTAAAAATGAAAATTTGAGAGAAAGAGACAATAAAAACCGATCACCTAGCCCTAACAGACATGCTAAAGCTAGCCCGCGTGCTCCCGAACTTTCTGAAGTGATGGAAGAACTGAAATCGTTAAGAAAAGAAAATCAAGAGGGGCATAAACAAACTAAAATATCACTGACAAAATTAGAGACCTCGGTTGAGGACTTAAAAGGCCAAATAAATAGTTTGGAGAGCAGAATCGGGGAGACGGAGGAACGGATAAATGTGGCTGAGGAAACTGAAATGAGGCACGAAAGAGCGCTCCGATATCTCCTGGAATGTGAGGCGGATCTTACAGGTAGATGCGAAGACCTGCAAAATAGACTTCGTCGGAATAATCTGCGAATATATCAAATTCCCGAGGGCTGCGAAGGAGAAAACACAGCGGAATTTGTTATGGAGTTGCTCACTACAGTTCTACAACCACCTCCGGACATAGATATAAAGATTGAAAGAGCACACAGGGCCCTCGCAGCCAAACCAAAAGACTCTACCGCACCTCCGAGGTCGATAATAGTGAGATTCCTAGACTATGCGGTTAAGGACGCAATCTTAAAGCAAGCCTGGTCACAAAAAGTGGTCCTGTACAACACAAAACGGATCTACTTTGATAATGACTACTCGCCTGAGTTGCAGAGAAAAAGAGCACAGGTGCGAGATGTAATGAAACAGCTCAAGATGAAGAATGTGCGAGCGCAGTGCATCTATCCAGCGCAGATAAGGATCTACCTGGAGACGGGAGTAAAAACTTTTCCTACCCTGATGGATGCTGCACTACCGATGCGGGACCTGGGAATCAAAGCTCGAGTGGATGAACGGGACCGACAAGTAAGAGAAATATCGAGGGCTAGATGGTCAGTGCAGGGTAAAGGTGGACGTGGAGTGAGCACAGCGTTGTCCGACGCGGATCTTCAAGCATTTTTACAGAAGGAATGATCTGTTTAAAAATATGTAAACAGTACATTTAAACTGGATATTTCTGCTTCAGAATGTGAGTAAACTCTGGTTAAATTATAGAAGAGAGTGACACTTTGTTGAGATCCATACGTTTAAGATTTCTTTTTTGTTGTCCCTCATTTATTTTCGGGATAATAAGTGTTTTTTTTTTTGTTTGTTTTTTTGTTTTCTAAATTGACGGATACTTGGTATTTTGAATTTTGAGTAGAAATCACTCTTGGAGGCGGCCGTGTTTCAATAACATAATGGCTGCACGCACCCGGTGCACTTTTGGTACCCCAGGGAGTCAGCGTCACAATTCCCTGCCCCTGTTACATCGGGATTTGGCCTGTGAGACGACAGCTTGGCCGAATGGATGTGTGGAAGTCTTGTTCATGTATATAGTTCATGTTTTTGTTTTTGTATATGTTAAATATCTGCCCCTGACAGCTTTTTTATTTTTTTTTTTATTTTTTTTATTTTTTTATTATCACTGGAACATGTTGGTTACTAACACGTATAACATCAAACAATGGACAATTTAATTTGTGTCAGTTATAATGTAAAAGGTCTGAGCAGCCCAATTAAAAGAAAGAAAATATTTAATCAGCTTAAAAAAATGCAATGCTCTATTGCATGGCTTCAAGAGACCCACCTGTCTGATGGGGAACATTTAAAACTGAAAAGGGAATGGGTCGACCAAGTTTATAGTGCCTCATACAACAAGGGAAAGAAGAGAGGTGTTGCAATCATGTTTGCCAAGTAATTTTTAATGTGGAGCAAGTATACAAGGATGAAGAGGAGAGATACATCATGGTAGTTGGAACAATTTCAGGTAAAAAAAATGACGATTCTTAATCTTTATGCACCTAACGAAGACTATCCACAATTTTTCAAGAATGTTTTCTCTCTATTGGCACAGAAGGGTGAAGGAATGTATTTAATCGGTGGGGACTTTAACTGTGTATTAGATAGTCATGTGGATAGGTTACCAGCAGATAGGGGACCACAGTCAAAAAAAGTAAAAGCCCTTTTAGGAATAATGAGAGAATTGGGTTTAACAGATATTTGGCGACACTTGCATCCAAAAGAGAAGGATTTTACCTTCATGTCACATGTACACAGCAGTTACTCTAGAATAGACCTTTTACATCTAGAGCAGATTTACACAGTATTACAGAATGTCATATAGATCCCATAACCATATCCGATCATGCTCCGGTTAGGTTAAAACTTCAGTTAGGACAAGGTAAACAATTTAAATACTGGCGATTAAATGTATCAGTGATAAATGACTGTAAGGCCAAAGAAGAAATAAGACAACAATTGACTGAATACTTTGATATTAATGAAAATGGACTTGTCACTCCATCTATTTTGTGGGAGGGAGCCAAGGCAGTGATGAGAGGTAAAATAATAGAGATAACATCCAGGAATAAAAAATTTAGATCAGCTAAACAAAATGAGATAGAAGATGAAATCAGAAAATTAGAAATTGAACATAAGCAAACAGGTAAAATCAAAACTCTAGAACGTTTAAAACGGGAAAGAAAGAAATTGGATGATTTACTCACATATAAAGCAGAAGGGGCACTCAGATTTGTAAGTAGAAAATATTATGAGATGAGTAATAAAGCAAGTAGGCTCCTAGCCTTCCAATTACGTAAGGCTCAAGCAAGCAGGGTAGTTCCAAAAATTAAACACCCAGATACGTTAATAATGTTAACACAACCAAACGATATAGTTAATGCATTTGAAGATTATTATAAAAACTTATATGAAGGCCAGAAATTAATAAATAAGGAAGAAAAAGTTGAAAGTTTTCTGCAACCAATTGAATTAAATAAATTAACAGAAGAAGAAGCAAAGGAAATTATATCCCCTATCACAGAAGAAGAAATAAGAGAGATTATTGCAAAATTAAAAAAGAATAAATCACCTGGCATAGATGGATTCCCCGGGGAATTTTATAAGGTATTTGTGAATGAATTGGCTCCTAATTTATGTAAGGTGTTTAACTATGTATTACAAAACGAAGACCCCCGCACTCATGGTCTGATGCAATTATCACGGTAATTCATAAAACTGGAAAAGACCCTACGCAATGTATGTCTTATAGACCAATAAGTTTGCTTTGTCAGGATATGAAACTTTTAACTTCAATACTAGCAAACAGAATTCAAAAATATATAAAAAAAATTGGTTAAACCGGATCAGACTGGATTTATTAATGGACGTTATGGCACAAATAACATAAGAAAAGCTTTAAATCTACAACAAATTGGAAAAAACAGTAAAACACCCTCAATGCTTCTCAGCTTAGATGCCGAGAAAGCGTTTGACGGAGTGGATTGGGTGTTTCTGGAGCAGACTCTTAATTATATGGGATTTCATGACATTTTTGTTAAATGGGTAAAGACTTTTTACAAAAATCCTAAGTCAAGAGTTCGAGTCAATGGTCATTGCTCAGAGTTTTTTAATTTAGGTAGGGGAACTCATCAGGGAGATGCGATGTCTCCAATCTTATTTGCTCTTAGCATTGAGCCACTAGCGGAGTTAATAAGGAGCAACCCCAGAATACAGGGGATAATGGATAAAGAAGGAAAAGTTCATAAGATATCGCTATACGCAGATGATGTATTATTATTTATTGAAAACCCCCTTTCATCAATCCTAGCCCTTTTAGAGTGCCTTAGAGACTATGGCTCAGTTTCCGGATACAAGGTAAATTCTGAGAAATCTGAGGCAATGATGATTTCAGGACATTGGCCCACTCAGTTAGATAATGAGGTATCTTTTCGATGGTCTAGTCAGGGCTTCAGATATTTGGGTGTCATTCTTACACCTATGGCATCACGTTTATATCTAGCTAACTATACACGGCTTTTTGAGATGATAAAAAAGGACTTGGCGGGATGGGTAGTACTACCTCTCTCCATGTTTGGCAGGATAGAAACAGTGAAAATGAATATATTACCGAGACTTCTGTTCCTATTTCAATCCCTACCAGTTTGGGTTCCGCTCTCAGCATTTAATAAACTAGAAAAAATGATTTCGAAATATATTTGGCAAAACAAAAGACCAAGAATAAGACTTAAAATAATTATGTCAAATAAAGATAGAGGGGGTTTGAACCTTCCTAATCTTAGATATTATTATTGGGCTGCTCAGCTTAGGGCTATGGCTGCTTGGCTTGGTATTGATAAGGAGGCAGATTGGGTTAATATTGAACAGAATTCACTTCCTGGAGTTTCTTTGACAGTTCTGCCATTTATGGATTTGCAGGCGCAGAAAAAAGTGAAAATAACAAATGTATGGATACAGCATACTGTTAAAGTTTGGTCCACCATACAAAAGAAGTTTAGAGGAATAATAGCCTTATCACGTGCAATACCTATTAAAGGTAACCCAGGCTTTCTTCCTTCTATATGGGATGGTGTCTTTAGTAGATGGGAAGAGAATGGTTTAAAGATAGTTAATCAAATTTTTCTCAATTATGTGATAGGTTTTCGTTAGCCTGACGTGGTCATACTCAATTCTAGTCAGAATATGAGTCTGATACTGCTCCATTGGGCTTTGATTATGGGGGCGTATTTCAACCGATCCAGGAAAGACCTCAACTGGATAGACCTACAACCAATCAGAGCTACAGTCAACAGAACTCAACTGCACACATGCTGGAACTAGTAGAAGATGAGCGTAAACAATCTTTGCCGGTGTTGTAAAAAGAATTTTAAAATCTTTTAAAATGAATGCGCTGTCGATATCTTCTATAACGGACGCGATGGCGGAATCTACACATCTCATTTCTTCAACACCAGCCATCATTGTTGTAAACTAATTCAACCCAAGCGCTCTTTGATGACGTGGCTGATTACGTTTCTGGTGATAATCTGTCAATCATCGCCCTGACAATGTGATTGGTCCGAACAGTTTCTGTTCAGGCATAATTACTCCTCTACGGATCGAGTCCAGACCAAACTTCCCCGACCTAAAAATGTTGTGGGCGGGGCTAAGTTCGGCTGGCATCCAGGCTAGGTTTTCGTTGAAATCTAATGATTTCTTTAGATATTTACAATTACAACATTATATCACAAATTATAAACATTGGGACATAATCAAAAGAACTCCAACAAATGTTTTATTAATATTATTGAACATGGTTTACCTACTAAAAATCATATAGCACATATTTATAGGAAGTTAATGCAGGACCAATCTGATGACACTTTTCATATCAAAAGAAATTGGGAATTGGAGTTAAATACAGTAATAGAGGATGAGATGTGGATAAATATATGCGCTGGCTGTCATAAGGGTATAAGTAGTCAAATGTGGAAGGAGTTTGATTGGAAAATGAAGATGAGATTTTTCAGAGCTCCATTGGTGGTTGCCAAATTTGACAGTACATCGCCATTATCACAGTGTTGGAGAGAATGTGGAATGGTGGGGGACTATGTGCATATATTCTGGGAATGTCCCAAAGTATTATTGTATTGGCAGGGGGTTAAAAGGGAAATTAGTAAAATGTTAAGAAGAGATATACCAATGCTCCCAGTTTTTTTTTTGCTTGATGGTTTCCCCTTGGATCAGTTCAGTAAATCCCACTTATTTGCATTACATATATTATTAATGGCAGCCAGACAGAGTGGACACAAAGACTGAAACAGATATACATATTTGAGAAAATGACTGCGGACTTGCAGGTAAAATCCGACTTTTTTCGACAGAAGTGGGCACTTATTGAAACGTATTTGCTCGAAGGAAATAGTTCTAACATATATTAATGTATGAACCATGCAGGTAATATACTGAAGGTAATTTACTGAATTGCTGTCAGGTTTTTTTTTATTATTTTTTGTATTATTATTATTATTATTATTATTATTATTATTTATTTATTTTATTTTTAATCCCTTAATGTTTATGTATTCAAGTATTGAGTTGTATTCTTTTTTTTTATTTATTTATTTTTTAAACGTTTAATAAAGACACAGTTCAAAAAAAAAAAAGTCCACCATTGATGGTTTTATGTTGATGTACAGCGACTACAGAATGAACAGCTAAATGTTCACCGGAAATGCCCAAGCTGGCTTGACGACAACCAGGAAGTAACCGCGTGCATATAGTCCATTACTGAAACAAGACGCGTTTAACCCACTCACTCACTGTTCGTCTCCCGACTCTCTCTCCCGCTGCAGACTTCGCTGAACCACGCCCCCCTCGCCACACATACCAAGTCGAAATTATAAAATTAAAAAATCGAAATTATGACTTTAAAAGTCGAAATTATTACATAACTAAATCAAAATTATGACTTATTAATGCTCATTGATCTGACACGACCCCACACGACAGGATGAATTGTGAACACTGTATATAATATATTTAAACATAGTTTTACTAATGATGAAATGCTTGCCTTATTAGTGGACTGGCACTGAATAGCTCAGAGCAAACACGCTCTTAAACGGATTTTAAGCAAGAACAAGCTTTGGCGCAGAAAGAACAAAACAGATGTGATCATATTTCCATAATAACGCATCACAATATAGTGTAATGCAAGATTTTGTTTGAGATTTGAAGGTGCCCTAGAACACTATTTCACAAGATGTAATATCAGTCTCTGGTGTCCCCAGAATGTGTCTGTGAAGTTTCAGCTCAAAATACCCCATAATTTTTTTTTTTTTATTCCATGTTTTAACTGCCTATTTTGGGGTGGGATTAAAAATGCTCCATATATATTATATTTATAATTGTCCAACTGTAATGTAATTGGCATGATACATTTTTACTTGACAAATAAAATGTTATATTTGATTTACTCTGGATTCTCCTGATATCATTATTACCAGTAAATTATGGGAGGCTAATGCTACTATAAATCTGTGTCCAGGGTAAAACAAACTGAAGGCGCATGAATGAAGGAGCAGTAGGCACTTCATCTGAAGACCTTTTGATTTCTGTTTACCGCTGATTTAGCAAGTTGTATGGAAGTGGCTAAATTTAAATACACTTTTGTTCGAGTGAGCAGTAGGCAACCGACTAAAGGTATTAGCCAACTTATTACACCCTTTGACGAAGATCAGACTGGCGAGTTTATGATCGTGATTCGCCGCAATCCGGGGCGAGTATCTCTGTGCGGCATCGGGTCCCTAATGACTGAACAATTGAAATATGGGATATCCAGAATCATCAAATATCTAAATTAATGCATAACTAATGATTAATTTCTAATTGGAAACACAGCCTAAGAGTAATAATCATTTGAAATTGGAGTCAGATTAAACGAGTGAAATTAAGTGAACTTCACAGAGGCACTGAAAAGGCATACACGCGTTAACCTTCGCACAGGCCGTCGGATTCCGTTTTTGGGCCGATGCGAGGTTCCTTACAAAATAAAACATATATAAGACAATACAACATTAACTGTAGGTGCCATAAAATTTACTGATGATTTCATTTGAAAAATGTTCTTTTGCGTTTCTGATTTGGCAGTGAAATTCGCCGATTTTAGGTGCGTAAGATGTGAAGGATTCTAGTCCAGTTAGTATTTTCACCCCATAATGGCGGCTGCGCTACCGGAGCTCCATCTAGTGGCTGTTGCATAAAAAGTATCAGAGTGTCGCCTCTTGGGATCTATACTCGTCAGTCAGATTCATGTTGTCACGAATACGGCTCCCGCGGCTCTTCCTCCCGGCCGCCGGAGGGAGCCGTCACCGGAATTCTGATTCGTTCTTATTCGGACTACATTACCCATAGGCCCTCATTCCTGGGACTGATTGCACCTGCACCGCATCACACTCACACTATTTAAGGCACACATACACACACGCACCGCGAAGTCTTGATTTGCCGAGGTGATCATTTCTGAGCGTTTTCTGTGGACTGTGATTCTGTTACCGATTGGACTGTTTATCTACTTGTGATTCTCTGCCGCCTACCCTGATCCTTGCCTGTTCCCTGGACTCTGTTTCTGCCTGCCGCCGGCCCTGATCTCTGCTTGTTGTAAGACCCTGTTTCATTGCCGCCCGCCACGACCATTGCCTGTCCCTGTTTATGCTTCTGCTTAACCCTTGTCTGTACAGTGCTCATTGTAATAAAAGCTGCAAATGGATTGCAAACAAACTGGGTCGAGGACACTTTGAAGTTACTGTTCCGCAAGGGCTTATCTCGGGAGCTTCAAGCTGAACTGGCCTGCCGTGAGGAGGGGAGATCTTTAAACAAATTCATCGAACTCGCCATCCACATCGACAATCTTCTTCGATCTCGGCGTCCCGGCCGCTCAACTACCTCAGTCAACACCACTACAAAACCCATGCAACTCGGATATACCCCACTTCTGCCAGAGGAACGTGAGAGACGACGCCAGCTGCATCTATGCCTATACTGCGGTCAAGCTGGACACGTTAAAATGAACTGCCCCATTCAACCCAGTACCCCCAATGCCAAAGCGGTGAGTGTGGCGCAACACTCTGACTATGCAGCCAGTTGTATAAAGATTCCCATCCAAATAACTGTCAACGACCAAATCATAACCACCCATGCACTTCTGGATTCTGGGGCAGCCGGGAACTTTATGTCAGATACATTCATTCACGACCATAAGATCACTGTAACCGACTGCCACTCTTCATTAACAGTGGAGGCGCTAGATGGGAAACCCATCAGAGGAGGAAAAGTGGCACACATCACTACCGAGCTCACAGCGATTTCTGGGGTTCGCCAACTTCTACAGGTGGTTTATTAGGAACTTCAGCGGGGTCGCCGCTCCCTTAACTTCCATGACAAAGCGCCAGTCCACTCGACTCACTTGGTCACCCGAAGCAGTACAGGTTTTCCAAGACTTAAAGGAACGCTTCACTTCAGCACCCATCCTCCGTCACCCAGATCCAGAACTCCCTTTCATTGTGGAGGTGGATGCCTCCAGCACAGGCATTGGGGCAATATTCTCGCAGCGACAAGGCGAACCTGCAAAAATGAATCCATGTGCGTTTTACTCCAAGAAATTATCAGTTGCAGAACGGAACTACGATGTGGGCAACCGGGAACTGCTGGCCATGAAGGCGGCTTTGGAGGAGTGGCGTCACTGGCTGGAGGGAGCGAAACATCCATTCACGATTCTCACTGACCATAAAAATCTGGAGTATCTGTGGTCTGCCAAACGGCTCAACCCTCGACAGGCACGCTGGGCAATGTTCTTCTCTCGCTTTCACTTCACAGTTACCTACCGACCAGGGACCAAGAACGTAAAGGCAGACGCGCTGTCGCGACAAACTGAGGAGGTGGAACTTCCAGAGAACGCAGAGAACATAATCTCAGAAACTCTATTACTCGCTCCAGTTCAATGGAACGTCATGACCGAGATCTCTCAAGCAAACGAGCAAACAGCGCCCTCACCAGCATGTCCACCGGGCCGCATCTTTGTCCCCATCCATCTACGAGACAAGCTGTTACATCAAGTTCACGATCTTCCCAGCTCCGGCCACCCAGGTATCACCGCCACCATGCACTTGCTGCAGAACCGATTCTGGTGGGAAACCATGCTAGCGGATGTGACCAAATTCATCTCTAATTGCACAGCCTGTCAAACCTCCAAAACCCCACACCAAGCTCCAGCTGGTCTGTTACAACCACTCACCATCCCTCAGCGACCTTGGTCACACATCGCGATCGATTTCGTCACAGATCTTCCTGAATCACAGGGCCACACCACCATCTCATTGATCGCTTTTCCAAGGCTTGCAGACTGATACCACTTCCTAAGCTACCCACAGCAATAGAAACAGCCGAGCTATTATGCAACCAAGTGTTCCGATTCTATGGCTTGCCGGAGGACATTGTGTCCGATAGAGGTCCACAATTCACGTCACAGGTATGGACAGCATTCTTTAAGGCAAGGCAAGGCAAGGCAATTTTATTTGTATAGCACATTTCATACACAATGGTAATTCAAAGTGCTTTACATAAAGAAGAATAATAAAAATAGAACATAAGGAATAGAAATAACAGTAAAAACTGAATTTTGCTATCTGGATGGAAGAGCTAGGAAGTCCTAGGGAGTTTTTTTGTTGTTGTTGTTGTTGTTGTCCGTCAGAGTGGATCTAAACGGATCTATCCATCAGAGCGGATCTGAATGGATGTTCTTACATTTCACACACACACCGCTCTCACACAAACACAACATCCCCAAATCGCAGTTCTTCAACTCATTCCCTTATGACCTTAAGTCTTATGACCACTCAACGTTGAGTTACATTCTATCCTCCTTCCCTACATGCCAATTCTTTCTGCATTCACCTTCTTTTCCTTCTGTCTGCTTCTTCTAGATTTCACTTTCTTCCTAATTCTCCCAGCTCTTTCAACCAGACAGCAATATTTAAAATGCATTAAAAGTCAGAATAACAAGATGATACATAAAAGATATAAAATACATTAAAAAACAGGAAAAGGAATTAAGAGAATAAAAAAAGATATGTATAAAATAAAGTGCAAACAGTTCGGACATAGCACAGTGCTCAATCAGCAAATCCGTAGATAAAAAGATGTGTTTTGAGTCTGGATTTGAATGTGGCTACTGTTGGAGCACACCTGATCTCTTCTGAAAGCTGGTTCCAGCTGCGGCTGGCGTAACACCTAAAAGCAGACTCTCCTTGCTTTGAGTGAACCCTTGGTATTTCTAAATGACTTGATCCTGATGATCTGAGTGATCTGTTAGGTTTATATTCTATGAGCATATCTGCAATGTATTGAGGTCCTAGGCCATTGAGTGATTTATAAACAAGTAACAGTACTTTAAAATCAATTCTAAATGCAACTGGAAGCCAGTGCAAGGACCTGAGGACTGGTGTGATGTGTTCATGTTTTCTGGTTCTGCTCAGAATCCTGGCAGCAGCGTTTTGTACGAGCTGCAGCTGTCTTATGGTCTTTTTGGGAAGACTAGTGAGGAGTCCATTACAATAATCCACCCTGCTGGTGATCAAAGCATGAACAAGTTTCTCTAAGTCTTGACTGGAGACAAAGCATCTAATTCTTGCAATATTTTTGAGATGATAATATGCTGATTTAGTTATTGTCTTTACATGGCTACTGAAACTCAGGTCTGACTCCAAAATCACACCAAGATTCCTGACTTGATTTTTAGTTGTTTGACCCCTAGAGTGAAGGTACATGTTTACTTTGAGAACTTCATCTTTGTTTCCAAACGCAATGACTTCAGTTTTGTCTTTGTTTAACTGAAGGAAGTTTAGGCACATCCAATTTTTTATTTCATCAATGCATTGGCACAGGCTGTAGTCGTTAGGTGAATGGGCTAGGAAAATGTGGGTGTCATCTGCATAACTGTGATATGCAATTTGGTTCTTTCTCATTATTTGGCTCAGTGGCAGCATATATAGGTTGAACAGGAGGGGTGCAAGTATTGAACCTTGAGAGAAACATTTGATAAAGTCACTGTTATCATAGCGGGGACCCGACACACATCACTGAGAGCTGTTATCGGTTGTTTTTGGTTCACCTAGAAAAGATGGAGACGGGTGAGGGCCCTTGCGTTGTAGCAGGGGCCGAAGAGCTCTCGCAGGAGGAGGGGGAGGGCGAGCTGTACCCACACGCTTTGGTGGCTTCGGGGCTTGACGCTTTTTTGTTGATATCTGGGGGCTCGCAGCAAAAGAGTGGGAGAGTTTGGTTCCAGCATACACCAGTTTCTCCATTTTCTCTGAGAAGCACAGAAGAGGAGATGCTGGAGAGAGGGATAACGTGTCTGGTGAGAGGGGCTGTTGCTCTGGTGTTTCCGGAGGCTGTAATATGTTGTCCTGGCTTCCCTGGCTGTTTTCCCGAAAGTCGTCCTTGGGTGCTGAATCTTGGAGCAGTTCTAACACGTCACTGTCTCTCGGTGAGCTCTGTGGGCAGGGCTCAGTCAGGATTGTGTCCGTGAGCAGTGGTTGTTGTGGCTGAGTGGTGTTATCATTGTCCTTGTGGGAAATGTCAACCGCATGTCCATTCAGCTGTTGAAATGAAGTCCTGTGGTCAGTTGTACTCTGTCCAGGTGTGTTTGTGCCATTCAGGTTGAGTGGATTTGCACACACTGCTGAAGGATGATGGAGGCAGAAGTAGATATTGTCCTTTAGCACTCTTGAGCCCAGTTTGTTTGGGTGCAGGCCATCATGAGTNNACAAAAACTAAATCAATATATTGTTTTATATGAAGGAGTAGGCAGCATAATTTTTACATAATTCTGAAGCAAAAACTCTAGTCTACAACCTCCAATACCCAGAGATCTTATGAACAAAGATTTAATATACTTTTTTTGGCCTTATTTCAGTGACTTAAGTTTTTTGTTTTTTCAATAACCACGCATAAACATTATTCCTTCAAAAATACAAACATGTACATACATGTTCCTCTCATATTATGGTAGCCTAGTTTGTGCTGAATACAGTGTAATGACACTTGTGCCATTTATATGTTTATGAACAACTGAAAAAAGCACAAATGTCAGGGCATGTCAAAACTTCTCCAGGGCCCCAAAAATCCTTAGACCCCAGAGGGTTAAGGAGTTCTGACTGCTCCTTCTGAATATCATTCTTCCCCACATGAATGATTAGTCGATTTGCAGTCTTATATTTCATCAGAATGCTCTTAAGTTCCCTGTTTACATCAGAAACTGTTGCTTGTGGAAGGCAGCATGTCGTTGTATCCCTGCTGCTAATGTTTCTGATAGTAGAGTCACCCACTATCAGAGTCCTGGGCTTGGCTGCTCTAAGAGCTGAGTGCCGCTGACTGTTCAATCTTGAGCGGGTGTTAGCTGCTGGCTGATTTGATCTGTGTCCGATCATGTTTGGGGATTCCTCACCCACATTCATTAACACTTAAAATCTGTCACGAATACGGCTCCCGCGGCTCTTCCTCCCGGCCGCCGGAGGGAGCCGTCACCGGAGTTCTTATTAGGACTACATTACCCATAGGCCCTCATTCCTGGGACTGATTGCACCTGCACCTGCACCGCATCACACTCACACTATTTAAGACACACACACATGCACCGCGAAGTCTTGATTTGCTGTGGTGATCATTTCTGAGCGTTTTCTGTGGACTGTGATTCTATTACCGATTGGACTGTTTATCTACTTGTGATTCTCCGCCGCCTACCCTGATCCTTGCCTGTTCCCTGGACTCTGTTTCTGCCTGCCGCCGGCCCTGATCTCTGCTTGTTGTAAGACCCTGTTTCATTGCCGCCCGCCACGACCATTGCCTGTCCCTGTTTATGCTTCTGCTTAACCCTTGTCTGTACAGTGCTCATTGTAATAAAAGCTGCAAATGGATCCTCACTCTCCACCTCAGAGGAAGAACGTGACTGATTTAAATTTCATTTCGAGGATCAACTTGATCAAGCCGAGGATTGTGAATGGTAAGTTTTTTTTATTCTTAAGTTCTTTATTCTAGTCGCTATATAAACTAGTGTCTGTGAATATTAAACCGCAAAAAGACTGTTTAAAAATGAATCCTACATGTTCTGTGTGTCTCTGTGTAAAATGAATGGCACAGACGCTTGGTTTTATTTAGGCTACTACACACATAACTTACATCAGTAAACATGACTTTATTAATATTGGCTTTCGCAAACTATATTGCTATTCTGAGATGAGTGAAATCGACTGAAATACGTAATAAATACTGAAATAAAATGTGGGTTTACTGTGAAATAGCCTAGTGCCACATCAATGAAGCTTTTGTTTGAAATCACCTGGCTTTGAGCCACAACTGAAATGGTCTCATATGCAAACGGCACATAGGGATCACCGAGGATGCAGATGCCATGAGACCTAACATTCGTTGATACTAAAGAACATGTTATCTCTGTGTTGTAGCACCAGCTCTTGTGATTGTGCTAGTATTAGCCAATCATCTATGTAATTAAAAATGCGAATTCCCTGAAGTCGCAATGGAGCCAGTGCTGCATCCATGCATTTTGTGTATGTGCAGGTTGTTAACAATCAGGGGTCGGATGATGCAATGAATGATGAAAACATTTCACCATAGAAATAAATTATATTTTGAAGTATATTAAAATAGAAAACTATTATTTTAAAATGTAGTAATAATTCACAATATTGCTGTTTTTTCTGTATTTTTGATCAAATAAATGCAGGCTTGATGAGTATGAGACTTCTTTCAAAAACATTTAAAATAGTAATGTGTCCAATCTTTTGACCGGTACTGTATATAATTCAAAATATATACCCCATACAAAATTTTCTTCACATGATGTGCAATAATATGTGCATGCATGAGACCACAAAAATTATGTTTTCTGTTAAGAGTGGACATTATATTAACGTTAATACAATAATTGAGATTATCCTGTTATCAGCATGCTCACAGAGGGTTTTTTCTTTTCTCTCACAGATTTAAGAATCATAGTGACCAGATATTGGCCCACACTGGATATTCTGAATGAATATGTCAGGGTTCTGCCACTTCTGTCTAGTTTATTTCTTTGTTTTGCGACTGAGCTCTGACACTGCTATTGTCTCGTCTTGTCTTGTCATATTGAGTGTGTGGTTCCGAGTTTGCTCGGGCCGTATGCTCTTCTATCCATGTGAGTTGTCTTGTATGCAGGGCGTGGTGTTCGGATCCCAGCACTTCGGTCTAATTTGGTTTCGGCTTTGTGTCGGGATTCAGACATTCTTGTTCCGTGTGTTTGTCTTTTGTGTGCGCACGGAATGAGCATTCGCTCGTTCTCGTGCACTCTGTCCTGTTGTGTGAGCGTTCGGTTTCGAGTTCGCTCGGGCCGTGCGCTCTTCTGTCTGTGTGTGTCGTTGTGTTCTGTGTCGCACGCGGTTTGTTTACACCTGCCGCATGCTTTCATGTTGTGTTTTGTGTGAACATGCAGTCTGTGAGTGTCACTGGGTTAGGGTTACCTGATTATTGGTTCATTTGCCCCACCTGTCCTCCCTCATTACCTGGCTTGTTTCCTATTTATTCTCCTTGTGTTCGTGTATTCCTTCGTGTGTGAATTTCCTCAAGTTAAGTCCAAGAAGTCAAGTCTAGTCTTATTTCTCCGTGGGGTAGTTTCTGTCAGGACCACTATCGTCAAATATGATAGATAATGCATAGAGTTTGTATTGGCGGTATGGTTCTGTTCTGGGCAAGAACTCCCTGCGCATCCATGCAGCCTAGCATGGATAAGCGCAGGGAGAGCAGCAATAAACCCCCTAGGGTAAACGGAACAGGACCAACATATGCAGATATCATTAAATGTCATAATTTAAGGAAGACATATTTTGAGAATTAGTCTGATTAGGGGAATAATAAGGCCAATCCTGACTGAAGAGAGAAGGAGCTGGGGATGGAGGAGGGTAATTTGCTCCTGAGAATGCAATAGCTGCTGATAATACTGAGGAGCTTATATATAGATGCCGTGATAGGCGCGTCGTATTCCTATAGGTAGACGCAAGTCACCTGGGAGTCAGCTGATGCAAGCTTGACTGACGTGACCTGCCAGAACTGACGCTAACGCTAGATTTTTGTTTGATTTTGTCTAATTTTTATTTTTAAATAAAGCTCATTTTCCTGCAGTTGGGTCATTGCCCCTTTCTTCATCACCCAAACCTGACAGAATGATTCAGCCAATATGAGGACTCAGCAGAGAAAGGGCTTGCACCATCCACCAGACTCCACTGTCTCCATGCTCCAATTTAAGACCTTGAGCTCCCTCCATCAAGAAGGGACTGACCTGAGGGAGTTTGCCATGGAGTTCAGTGGTGCAGCTCTCAAGGACCTTTTTAATTATGCCCTTAATGAACCCCAGAGCTGGTGGGTTATGAGGGGCCTGCATCACCTGACTTTTGGGGAACTAGTAGATTTCCTTGATTGGCAAGGGAATCCTCCTGCTGCAGCCTTTGTTGAGGTGACCGAAGACGCTTCAGGGGCCCCAAAGACGGCTGAAAATGCTGCAGCACCCCCAGAGTCAGCTGAAGATGCTGCAGCACACCCGGAGGCGGTAAGCTCAGTGCCACCACCTCACCCTCACAAATGGAGGAAGAAGGCTTCCTCCATCCCTCATGGCCCGGAAGCCATCCCAGAGCCATCCCATCTTCCTCCTCAGAGGCTGTCCTGGTGCTGCCCAAGCTCCTTGCCCTGCTGGAGCCACCCAAGCCCCTTGCCCTGCCAGATCCGCCCTTGATGTCTGTCAAGCCAGTTCTGTCCTTGCTGCCTTCCCTGCTTGCTCCCAGCTCCACCCCTAAACCTGCTGGAGCCCGTCTGGTCTGTTCCTCCAGCAACGCCCTGGCCCTCAGCCCTGAGCCCGGACTCTAGACCTGCTGGAGCCCGCCTGGTCCATCCCTCCAACACTGCCCTGGCCCTCAGCCAGGACTCCAGACCTGCTGGAACCCGCCTGGTCTGTCCCTTCAGCACCGCCCTGGTTTCTGCTGGGGTTCCTGATTGGCCAGAGCCCCCCTGGTCTGTCCCTCCAGCACCGCCCTGGTTTCTGCTGGGGTTCCTGATTGGCTAGAGTCCCCCTGGTCTGTCCCTCCGGTTCTGTCCTGGTTTTCTGCCAGTACCCCAGACCTGCCAGAGCCTCCCTGGCTCAACCCGCCCACCCTTCCCTGGTTCCTCTTTTTGACTTTGTGGACATTACCTCTGGCTCTGACTTGGCTCCTCTCCCTCCCCTCTTTGTCTCTGTGAATTGATCTTTTTGTCTTGTATTGTCATGTTGGTGAGTTGGTCTTGTGTTTTCGTGTATGTTGGTCTTGTTGTCGTATGTTTCTGTCTTGTGTTCGATGTCCCTCGTTGGAGACGCCAGGGGGCTGGTGTAGTTTATTTCTTGTTTTTTTGACAGAGCTCTGACTCTTCCTTTTTCTCATCTCATCTTGTCATGTTGAGCGTGCGTTTTTCGTGATCGCTCGGGCTGTATGCTCTTCTGTCCTTGTGAGTGAGGCGTGGTGTTTGAATCCCGGCACTTCGGTCTAGTTTGGTTTTGGTTTTGTGTCGGGATTTGGTCATTCATGCTCCGTGTGTATGTCGGGATTCGGACATTCATGCTCCGTGTGTTTGTTTCTGTCCTGTTGTGTGAGCGTTTGATTTCGAGTTCGCTTGGGCCGTGCGCTCTTCTGTCCACTTGTGTTGTCGTGTTCTGTGTAGCACGCGGTTTGTTTACACCTGCCGCGTGCTTTCATGTCATGTTTTGTGTGAACATGCAGGCTGTGAGTGTGCTCACTGGCTGCATGTTCGTGTTATGTTTTGTCTTGTGCTGTGTAGCAGTGAGTTTTTTTTTTTTCACTGGCTGTGTGCTTTCATGTCTTGTTTAGTGTGAACACATGACTTATGAGTTTTCTCATTAGTTGCGTGTTCATGTCTTGTTTTGTGTGAGCACATGGCTTGTCATTTGTTTCCTTGTGCCATGTGCTCTCTTGTCGACCTGCCTTGTTTGCTCTCTTATTTATTCTCCTTGTGTTTGCAGTTCGTGCTGGATCATCATCATGTATTTCCTCATGTGTGTTTTCCTCAAGTCAAGTCCAAAAAGTCAAGGCTAGTCTTGTTTCCCCCTTGGGGTAGTTTTTGTTTCATTTAATAAAGCTCATTCTCCTGCAATTGGGTCCTCGCCCCTTTCTTCATCACCCAAACCTGTGATATGAATGATTAATATCACTGACTGGAAGCAGGAAAGTTTTTTTTTTTTTTTTTTTNTCCCTCCAGTTCATTGAAAAACCAAACACCTTGGAATCCCCGGAAAGTGATGTTCATTTATAACTTTGAACAGGATTTATTTCCAGGTAAAAGTGTACTCAAAATGTGCATTTGACACTCATTTATATTGTTAACTATATTCTAAATAAATATATTATTGTATAGTTTCCTGCTCTCACACATACCTGACTAAAAGGCTCATTATGCAAGTCTTTGTCTCCTCAGGTGTGAATCACAGCTTTATTCAGGATTATTCACGCCTCCATGCATAGTCTTTCTAAAAAAAAAGTGTCTTACAAAATTTAAATCAATATATTGTTTTTTGTGAATGAGTAGGCAGGATGATTCTAGGCTTCACCATTGTAGGCTTGAAAATTAACTTCGTTACTGTTAATTCACAGAGATTCACAGACACCAGTTATCTTGCCAAGAGATCTCTATTTTTTATATATATGTCAGCAAAGGAGAAAAAGACCATTTACTGGAGAGATGTTCACATACCCAGATTTCTCCAGCCTTCTTTGCCCCTCTGGGCAAAAGTTTGTGCTTTATATTCTGTTGACCAAAAGAATCACATTACCAGAGGAACATGTGGCTTCTTTTTTTAAATGGAATGTGTAGACAATCCCCATTGCCTATGGAACAGTGATTACAAATGATTATGAATACTAATAAAGAATAATACTACTGAAAATATTAAGTGATGAAATTTTAGTCTTCACCATTCAGTACACAGAAGTCTTGTGGACGCATATTTAGTATGTTTTGTGGCCTTATTTCAGTGACTTAAATGTTATTCTCTCAAAAATACAAACATGTACATACATGTTGCTTACATATTATGGTAGCCTATTCTTGGCTGAATACAGTGCACTTTTGCCATTCATGTTTATAAGCAACTGTAAAAAGCACAAATGTCAGGGCATGTCAAAACTTCTTAAGGGTTAAGCTAGGCTAAAAGGAAGAACCCGATATTATAAAGGTAAGACCTCAGAACTATTATATCTAAATAGAAAAAATCCTGATGGTCTGGTGCCCAGCCCTGTGGGGATAGCCCCCCTTGGGACGGGGCTAGTATATCTTCCAGCCTCTTCCCGATAGCCCCAAGAAACCCTCTATAACATCCCCGCTGCCTCTGGTGCTTTGGGGGGCAGCGGTTTCCAGCAGAATGTTGGGTGTTCTGTTGTTTCGTATATATATATATATATATATATATACGAAATATATATATACGCACTAGTGTCTGTAGTTCTAACTCCTATCAGAAGAAACAGAGAAAGCTTGAGAAGTTTTACAGTATTTTTCATAAACATGAGAATTTTTACTCTCTTTTCAATAATTGAAATCTCTATTTCATAAAATGAAAGGAGATCAGTGAGAAGGGGCTGTCAAGCTCCTGACAGGACAAATATGATAACCACTAGAAAGGTACCATAGAAACAGTCCACATTCTACATTCCAAGTCTTCTAATCTAGACCATACCAGGGGTGCGTTTCCCAAAGCGAACTATGGTCGCAAGTTCCGTCATGACCAATAGAGTTGGCTAACGATGCTTTTGGGAAACGCACCCCAGATCATTGTGTTATATGGACTGATTGTATGGTAGGTAGTTGAAGGTAGTTAAACTGTCCCTGTGTGAAAAAAGCTGTGTAAAAAAATCTTCAAAATGATTTATGTACACCAGGAAAGACAAATAATAATGTAAAGAAGTATGCTAGTCATTCATTAATGTCACTGATAAGCATTTTAATTAAGAAAAATAAATAGCATTTATATTTCTGTATTGTGTTATATTTTTATGTTAGTAAGTGGTGTTAAAATTGCTCTGTGCATAATGAGCTTGTGGGTTTATGATTTGGTGTGTTGCGGACCGGGTGAGAAGGGCCCAGGTGAAAAAAAGTACACTTCCATAATGTACTTAAAGTGCTCTATTTTCTATTTTTGTACATAATATACTAAAAATTCTTCTTCAGTACTTCTTAAGATAATCTTAAGAACATATGTGTACTCAACTGTGCTATTTTGAGACACCATAAATATGAACTAAAATGTGCATTTAACATACTATCTCTGTATTAAAAAAAAAATGTATTTAGTTACCACTTGTTGTATACTTATGGGTTAAAGTGTACTGAGAGAGCACATCCTGTATTTTATTGTATTATAATGACTATTTAATATTTACCTCTAAACTTTGACTAGGCTAGGTATGTTGCATATTGTTTTAGGAACCTCAAAGCATATTTTAATGTTTGTGTATTTTGTGCTACTCCATAATTGTAATGAAGAGTCAACAGAGTGCGGATCCATCTGCAGCTTTTTATTAAAACACAGCAGTGTTACACACAAGGAGCAGTACCGTAAACAGGGACAGGCAGAGGTCGAGGCTGGCAGCAGAGAGTCAGGGTCGGATCACAGGCAGAGATCAAGACAGGTGGCAAACAAACACAGTCCAGGGCACAGGCAGAGATTGGGGTAGGCAGCAAAGGTTCAGCAGAGAGTAACAGTCCAAGTAACAATGAGATAACAGTCCAGGGAATAACGCTCAGAAGTGACCACCGTAGCAAATCAAGACTTCGCGATGTATGAATGCATGTGTGTGTTATATAGGGCGTGTGTGATGTCGTGCAGGTGTGTGTGCAATCAGTCCCAGGAATGAGGGCCTATGGGTAATGGAGTCCGAATGAGGATGAGTCAGTATTCCGGTGATGGCTCCCTCCGGCGGTCCGGAGGATGAGGCGAGGGAGCCACATTCATGACAATAATGATGTTCTAGTTTAGGTTATTTGTAGCATGGGTAGGGCCCAAACATAAACTTAAGCCCAGGGGCCCACAGCCCCTATAAGTCCTTCCCTGATGACATTGTTCTGAGTGGGTGAATCCCCTTTGGGATGATTACAGCATCATAGAAACACCTTTGAACAGCATATTTAAAGGTCAGGGCGAATACATTTTTCTTCAGAGATGTACATGTTATACATTTTGACTAATGTTTATATTACTTAACAGAATTGCATTCTATTCTGTTCTACACAATGTATGTATTAATAAATTAATTAGATTCGTAATAGTGAAACACTTCTGAAGTATATTGTTTTATTTGACAGCTACCAGTTGATACATACTTAACACTTTGTGAGATATTTGTTTCTTTTGTTTACTATGTTGTATTTATTTATTTGTTTTATGAGTACTTCAAGTTGAAATGCTATTAATGAAATGCTAGCTCTGGTTGTTTCTTTTTTCTTAGATTTTGTGAAGAGCTGAGAATGGACAACCTGACATTCAGACACAGCATTCTCCTTCTTGAGGGACTGAAAGTTACACCTCAGTCCTCCTATCCAGTTTTCATCCTGCTCTTTTTGGCTTATGTCTTTACTATGGTATCTAACTTTGGACTTATAGTTCTGATCTCAACAGAAAAGAATCTTCATCATCCTTTGCATTTTCTTTTTTGTAACTTGCCACTGAACGATATGCTAGGGACCACTGTCATTTTGCCACGCTTAATGCAAGACATTTTAAAGGAAAGCTCAGAGCGATATATCACATTTATGGAGTGTGTTACTCAAGCATATTTTGTACATATATTTATAGCAGCATGCCACTATGTGCTGATAATCATGGCCTTTGACAGATATGTCGCTATATGTAATCCACTTAGATATTCAGCTATAATGACCAATAAGATGGTGGTTAAACTATCAGCATTTGCTTGGGGCCTGGCCATTCTTTTGGTGACAATTATGTTAGGTCTCACTGTACGACTGTCTCATTGCAGATCTCAAATTGAAAACCCTTTCTGTGACAATGCCTCACTGTTTAAACTGTCCTGTGAAAGTGTGGTCATAAATAATATTTACGGAATTGTTTATACTGTGGCTGTACTCTGCTTTTCAGCAGTATCTATATTTATAACATATGTCAAGATTGCTGTTGTATGCATAAGTAGCAAAAACAAAGCACTCAACAGCAAAGCCATAACCTGCAGCACTCATTTAGCTGTTTATTTAGTCATGTTTTTTTCTGGAGCTATCATGACATTTCTCCACCGTTTTCCTGAATACTCTGACAACAGGAAACTAGCTAGTATAATGTTCCACATTATACCACCAGGATTAAATCCCTTAGTATACGGTTTACAAACCAAAGAGATAAGACAAAAAATAGCTAAACTCTGGTGGAGAAAATAAGTTATTTATTTTTAATTTTTTATTGTTTTTTTACAAGAAGAGTGGGAAAAACTGTTTTCTTTAAAAATTTGTTGTTTCCTTTTCTCATAAAGAAAATGCAGTATATGGTTAATAACCTCTCTCTCTCTATCTCTATCAGGGAGGTGATTGCATTGCGATTATTCTGAAATTATTGTCTTGCAATTTTCATAAAATTTGTTTCATAGATTGACTGACATGTAGTCCATTGTCAATTCAAATCATTTTAACTTTCAAATACAGGAATTTTACAATTATTAGCAGACATTACATTTATGTAAACAAATCAGAAAGCTATATTTATTCAGACCATTTTTGTTTCCCCTCACCGATCATTATCTGCTTATATATATTTATCTACATATTTATGAATCTAAAATGGTCTCACTATACTTTGTGTTAATCAGATCACTCATCACGCACATGGATCAGATCATTTTGGGGTTCTTTGGTACATCTTCAAATGTTCTTGGTTTTTTCCTTAATAGTTCACTTCAGAATTAAAATTTCCTGATAAATTATTCACCCCCATGTCATCCAAGATGTTCATATCTTTATTTTTTCAGTCGAAAATAAATTAAGGCTTTTGAGGAAAACATTCCAGGATTTTTCTCCATATAGTGGACTTCGAAGGTAACAGGTTGAAAGTCCAAATTGCAGTTTCAATGCAAATTTCAATGCAAAAAAAAAAATATATATATATATTCCTTTTAACCACAAATGCTCGTCCATGACTTTACGCAGTCATGTTGGAAAGGTCACGTCCCAGTAAAAGTACTGACCCAGTATTTACAAAGCGAACGTGCAAAGACTAAGTCAAACGTCAGAGTTTTTCGGTACTTCCGCCTACATCACGTGAGACCTTTCCAACGTGACTAAAACGGGAAGTCGTGGACACTAGTGCAAAACGAGCATGTGTGGTTAAAAAGTATATACATTTTTGGTTTTTGTTTTTAGAAAATGACCAATCTTTTCGCTAGACAAGACAATTATTCCTTGGCTGTGATTGTGTGGAGCCCTTTGAAGCTGCATTGAAACTGCAATTTGGACCTTCAACCCATTTTCCTCAAAAACATCTTGGATGACATTTTTAATCTGAAGTGAACTAATCCTTTAAATATGTTGTAATACCTTGCAGTAAGAAGAAAGGCTTAATGTCCTGTTTCAGGGACTTTGTATCTCCTATTCTCACATAGCTCACATCAGTAACACTTTAAAATACTGTTTCTTACTTACTGCATAACTAATAAGGAATTACTGAAGAACTAATAGGTAATTCTTCATTAACACTTAAGTCACTACTACTACTAAGGAACACTACTAAGGAAGATGTGTTAACTAATCAGTATGTAATAGAATGTTATGATTATGTTAAGTAACAGTTATCAATAACTAATGAATTCTGTCATATCTCCTGAAGAACTATTATTAATTATCTACTAATTAATGTTCAAGAAAAATAACTATGAAGTAACTACTAATGAACAAACACAATTACATTGAGTTGTGGCCCTTTCTTATTTACTAATGTTATCAGTAGTAGTATTATGAAAATGCAATATTAATAAAATACAATAAAATTTATAGAGGTTTTTATCACATAAAAAAAATATCACATTACCATTGAGTAAATTCCTGTATGTAAGGCAATGACTGAGGGAAAGTGAAAATACAGGGAACCCATTAATAATTAATGAAGAATTATCAAGTAATTCTGCAGGAATTACTTAGAACCTGGAACAGTATTCTAAAGTGAAAATGCAGGGAACCCATTAGTAATTAATAAAGAATTATTAGATAATTCAGCAGAAATTAGCCTACTTAGGACCTGAAACAGTATTCTAAAGTGAACAGATATGGAACCCATTAGCAATTCATAAAGAATTATTAGATAATTCTGCAGTAATTACTTAGAACCTGGAAAAATATTCTAAAGTGAAAATACAGAGAACCCATTAGTAATTAATAAAGAATTATTAGATAATTCTGCAGGAATTACTTAGAACCTGAAACAGTTTTCTAAAGTGAAGATTTAAAGAACCCATTAGTAACTAATAAATAATTACCACATAATTCTGACTCAAATCAAACTTATACTTTGAAAAAAACTTGTGCGGGAGCTGGGCTCGTGTTCGGCGGGGAAACTGTTAACTTCAGACCGCCGCCATGTGTTTCACTCATAGCCAAAAGATGCTTTGACTTACTCCATAGTCTGCCCATAAACAAATACAGCTCTGATAACATATTTTAACAAATTAAGTAATTAGATTTAGTATGTTTAGAAATAAAATAATGTGTTTTATGCAAGGGATCAGGGGATCAGGCCATCATGCAAAAAGACCGATGCGACACTTGTTAGCTAGGTGACTGACTTCGCGTACCTGTATGTTGATATTCATAAAATAAAATGATTTACAGCACAGCAATGATTTTATAGATAAAATAAAACGTACACCTGTATTTCAGCGAAGAAATGCACCAATTTGATGGCGCAAAGCACTGTTTTCTCCTGAAGAGGATGAAAATGAAGAAAATAACATCACAAAAACTTTCCAACACTGAAAAAATAACCCAAAAATGACTCAACAGCCTCATCCCAGCGTTTGGGTAAATAAATCAATAAATAAAACATTTTATCTGTGGTAAGTTGGATAGTTATGGAAAGGCAGTGGTGGTGGGGTTCCTTTCCGAAGCTGATTTCTTACAGAACATGCACACAAAGTAGTTATTTACCATACAGGCAAAAACAATTTGTTGTAATGAGTCTTTTTGGAAGTGCAGCATATTATGCAGCATATCAATGCATATTTAATTTCCATAATAATAATAATAAGTGGTGGACTGTGACAAAGTAGTACAAAGTATTTGTAATTTTACTCAAGTAATTTTGAAAATGAATCATTTTCTGATCATTAGTAGTAGGTACTTAAGTACTTAAGCTTAACCTTAGTAAGGTACTTAGTTATTTTTCTTGAACATTAATTAGTAGGTAATTAATGTTAGTTCTTCAGGAGATAGAATTCATAAGTTATTAATTAGCTAACTGTTACTTAACATAATCATAAAATTATATTACATACTGATTAGTTAACACATCTTCCTTAGTAGTTAACAGTAGGTGTTAATGAAGAATTACCTATTAGTTCTTCAGTAATTTCTAAAGTAAGAAACAGTATTCTAAAGTGTTACCCTTGCATCTTAGTCCAAACCAAGATCACTAAAGGTGAGATCAACTCAAAACTAAGACTAGAAAGGGCTAAGTCTCTGACAAGACACTCTAAATAGGTTAGTGGTAAAACAAAGTGGAGAAGAAAGTAATGTAATGAGTGTCATATGTAAGGCAAGGCAATTTTATTTGTATAGCACATTTCATACACAATGGTAATTTAAAGTGCTTTACATAAAGAAGAATAATAAAAATAGAACATAAGGAATAGAAATAACAGTAAAAACAGAGAATTTTGCTATCTGGATGGAAGAGCTAGGAAGTCTTAGGGAGTTTTTGTTGTTGTTGTTGTCCGTCAGAGTGGATCTAAACGGATCTATCCATCAGAGCGGATCTAAATGGATCTTCCTCACATGACAGGACCGCTGTCTAGCTACCTGTTAAGGCACTTCAAACTGATAAACAAATTTTCAATCTCCCCTTTTGCCAAGACACCTCAAACTGCGCCACACAGCCCTAATCCCCCTTCTGGATATATCTTATCTATGCAACGCAGTTCAAATTTCTCCTTTGGAAATTTCCCCTTTGGAAAGTGTTCTGACTGTAATCCAGAGATATCTTAACCATGCACTACAGCTCAAATTTCCCCATGGTTTGTCCTTATCCAAATTTACCAAATTTTAACCTAATCACAAATGCTTTCTTCCTAATTGTCCCAGCTCTTTCAACCAGACAGCAATATTTAAAATGCATTAAAAGTCAGAAATAACAAGATTATACATAAAAGATATAAAATACATTCAAAATGAAATAAAAACAGGAAAAGGAATTAAAAGAATAAAAAGATAGTATGTATAAAATAAAGTGCAAACTGTTCGGACATAGCACAGTGCTCAATCAGCAAATGCATAGATAAAAAGATATGTTTTGAGTCTGGATTTGAATGTGGCTACTGTTGGAGCACACCTGATCTTTTCTGGAAGCTGGTTCCAGCTGCGGCTGGCGTAACAGCTAAAAGCAGACTCTCCTTGCTTTGAGTGAACCCTTGGTATTTCTAAGTGACTTGATCCTGATGATCTGAGTGATCTGTTAGGTTTATATTCTATGAGCATATCTGCAATGTATTGAGATCCTAGGCCATTGAGTGATTTATAAACAAGTAACAGTACTTTAAAATCAATTCTAAATGCAACTGGAAGCCAGTGCAAGGACCTGAGGACTGGTGTGATGTGTTCATGTTTTCTGGTTCTGCTCAGAATCCTGGCAGCAGCGTTTTGTACGAGCTACAGCTGTCTTATGGTCTTTTTGGGAAGACTAGTGAGGAGTCCATTAAAATAATCCACCCTGCTGGTGATCAAAGCATGAACAAGTTTCTCTATATCTTGACTGGAGACAAAGCATCTAATTTTTGCAATATTTTTTAGATGATAATATGCTGATTTAGTTATTGTCTTTACATGGCTACTGAAACTCAGGTCTGACTCCAAAATCACAACAAGATTCCTGACTTGATTTTTAGTTGTTTGACTCATAGAGTGGAAGGTACGTGTTCACTTTGAGAACTTCATCTTTGTCTCCAAATGCAATGACTTCAGTTTTGTCTTTGTTTAACTGAAGGAAGTTTAGGCACATCCAATTTTTTAATTCATCAATGCATTGGCACAGGGAGTCAATGGGGCTGTAGTCGTTAGGTGATAGATCTAGGTAAATCTGGGTGTCATCTGCATAGCTGTGATATGCAATTTGGTTCTTTCTCATTATCTGGCTCAGTGGCAGCATATATACAGTGGGTACTGAAAGTATTCAGACCCCCTTAAATTTTTCACTCTTTGTTATATTGCAGCCATTTGCTAAAATCATTTAAGTTCCTTTTTTTTCCTCATTAATGTACACACAGCACCCCATATTGACAGAAAAACACAGAATTGTTGACATTTTTGCAGATTTATTAAAAAAGAAATACTGAAATATCACATGGTCCTAAGTATTCAGACCCTTTGCTGTGACACTCATATATTTAACTCAGGTGCTGTCCATTTCTTCTGATCATCCTTGAGCTGGTTCTACACCTTCATTTGAGTCCAGCTTTGTTTGATTATACTGATTGGACTTGATTAGGAAAGCCACACACCTGTCTATATAACAGTGCATGTCAGAGCAAATGAGAATCATGAGGTCAAAGGAACTGCCTGAAGAGCTCAGAGACAGAATTGTGGCAAGGCACAGATCTGGCCAAGGTTACAAAAAAATTTCTGCTGCACTTAAGGTTCCTAAGAGCACAGTGGCCTCCATAATCCTTAAATGAAAGACGTTTGGGACGACAAGAACCCTTCCTAGAGCTGGCCGTCCGGCCAAACTGAGCTATCGGGGGAGAAGAGCCTTGGTGAGAGAGGTAAAGAAGAAC
>RJVU01053127.1:14285075-14296584 GCA_003731715.1 Anabarilius grahami | reverse complement strand
CTACAACTTTCTCCCATCTCCCGACTGCATCTCTGGAGCTCAGCCACAGTGATCTTTGGGTTCTTGAGGGAAAAAAATGAACTTAAATGATTTTAGCAAATGGCTGCAATATAACAAAGGGTGAAAAATTTAAGGGGGTCTGAATACTTTCCGTACCCACTGTATGTTGAACAGGAGAGGTGCAATTATTGAACCTTCAGGGACTCCTCCTTTTTCAGGAGGGGCTTAACAACTGCAGTTTTCAGGGATTTTGGAAAAGTCCCAGAGAGAAGTGAAGCGTTTACCACTTCTAGGAGATCTGCTTCTAAACAGTTAAACACACTTTTGAAAAAAGATGTGGGAAGTGTGTCAAGGGCGCAGGTTGATGTTTTAAGGAGCTGTACTGTTTCTTCCAAAATTTTACCATCAATTGCTTCAAAACAGACATAATAGCTACTTTCTGAGGTTGTGATCTGATCTGTTTTGCCCCAGTGCAGCTCAAGGATGTGCTGATCGCCTTTGTAAAGTGTATGAATGATCTAATGTAAAGTGTTTGAATGATCATTGTAAACAATAACATGTTCATATTGTTCAAAGCTACACTATATTTGCATCTCAATCAGCTCCCTAACTCACTAGGTCATGAATCAGTAGGCTATACTGTGTACACAAATTTGTGCACTTGTAAGACCCTGCCTCACTACTCATTGGGACACTGATGACTCTATATCCGGCAACATGACAATGTCCTCATTATACAACTTCACTACTGGTATTTATAAATATCAGCAGAACTGACATCTTTGACATTATTTTTTTAACGTTATTTAAAATACATTATGATAAATACTTAGCTTGTTATATATACCTGTAACATTTCAACCATAAATAAACTATATCTGTAACATTTCAACCATAAATAAACTATATCTGTAACATTTCAAACATAAATAAACTATAAATTTTAGCTATTATGTTCACTACCTGTTTAGCGTATGTTTATGCTGAAATATAACTAAATAACGCTTTGATTTTTTTACATCTATCGCATGTCATTATGTGTGTTGAGTTGGTTTGCGTGATTTATGTTTGGCACTTCAGATCTTCTGTTAAGGGAATATAGTGAGCATCGATGCTCCCTGGTTTTCATATTGCATTGTGGGTCTTTTTAGAGAGCGAATGTTTCAGTGCACTGGAAGAATTTTGAAATTGAGACAGCTCTTAACTGCTGGGAATGCTTCTGCATGACCTGCATCGGAAGCACGTGTGAAATTACTTCAATCTTATTAGCCAAAAACAGTCCCGTGGCAGATGGAGGCACATCCAGAATCTATAAAGGATACCTGGACCAAACACTGTCAGCTTCTACGTCTTTAGTAAGCACTCTTTGTGAATAGTTTGTCTTATTTGGTGTTGTACATCCCCTTTTTATTTAACTATTGGGAGAAAGCAGTTTAGGATCTGTGTGTCTCCTTGCTCACACTACATCACGGGAAGTGTCATACATGATTTGTGTGTGGTCTGCTTGGGGGAGCATGTACAGTCTGACTGTGTTCATTGCGAATGTCTGCTGCTTAGAATGCTCTGCTCACACCTATCACTCTTTGAGGAGGGAGGTCAGGCACACGCTCCCTGAGGTTCTGGTCCCGCATTTGCCAAGGCGGTGTGGCGGCTCAGATTAACGGCTTGCAAATGTAATTGGTGGAGTTGCTTGAGACGGGAGGTTCCCGCTGATTCTAGGACCATCATTCCGGATCTGGAAGCATGCTTTGAATTTTTTTCTGGTCCGAGCAAAGGCCTGGTGTTGGCTATATCCAGCTCTGAGGAGTTGGATGCATTCAATATTGAAGAAGAGGAGCTTGAGGACAAGCCATCTCTCTTCCCCGTTTATAAGGAGCTCATGGAGGTTGCTTCTCGAGTTGTGGCCTAGTTAAAAATCAGATAAAAATCAATGGCCAGCCAAGAAGCAGGAAGTGCATTGTAAAAAAAAAAGAACTGGATGAGTGCTTCCTGCCAAGTAAGTCACAGCCTCTGGCCCCACACAGAGGGGTCGAGATTCTGGAACAAGCCTTTTCTGCTTATGTCTCTGGTCCCTCGTTGTCAAATTACTCTTTGATCATGGTTAATTAACAAAGGCATGGGGTAATGCCCAGGGTTGAAGAGACACTGGCTAGTTATCTCTCCCCTGAGTCTGTGGCATCCCTAAAGTCTCCAATGCTACTCACCAAGCCACGCAGAAGTCAAGTCAAGTCACCTTTGTAACCCCTTTTTTAATACTATTTGATATCAGTTGGCGCACAGGAACCTGGTTTCCCAGCTTTTAGATGGAGAAATACACTGAATTTTCAAGTATGGTTACTATTAGTACAGTTAAACTCAAAAGCAGTATGAATAATTAAAGCAGTGCCTCCATTATTAACACTAGTACTATAAGAAAAAAAATATCTCAGGAAATATATTTTGTATCTGACAACAATTATTTATTTACAGAAATAAAATAAAGAATATGAAAAATCAAATAACTCAAAAATAAACGAAACCCTTGTTTCAGTAATTATATCTGAAATACAAAATAAAGATTTTTTTCACCCAAATGAAATTACTGTCTGTTTTTTTTAGTAACACCAATCAAATAACCTGCTGTGAGCACAACACTCACTTTGACTGGTTCACTATTTACTAGCCATTCTTCATTTTTAACTTAACGTAAACAGCTGAAAATGTCACTGACTTGGAATTCACCACAAATCAGTAAATTAGACAGTTAATTTAAAATTTGGGAGCTTACATACATAAAATAACAGAATGACTATGAACAAGGGAACTCTTTACTGTAGTGCGTCACTCATGTCGCAGCCATGTCCCGAACACTTTCCAGGCACGCTGTTCAATGATGCACCATCCCGTCACGTTGTCAGACACCCGCACGACACGGCAATCGATGACTGAAAAACCATTAACTGAAAACAATCAGCGTCGATTTGGCCAAGCTGATCAATGTTAGTCGGTTTATTTTTTTCTCTGCGTCATCAGTCTCTGCGTGCATACTGCATAACTATATAATAATAACAGTCCGTCACTCCAATATGGAGAAAGTTTTCATTGGCTTAAATATTAGGATTCGTCTTCACAATAAATAAATAAAAAAGATTTACATTAAATATCCTGGAAAAATGAAATACGAATATAAACAATGAAGAAACTCAATATATATTTTCTCTAAATATTAAGTGTGTTACATCTTTATTTATATAGTGTTTTTTACAATGTAGATTGTTTCAAAGCAGCTTTACAGTGATAACAGGAAAATAATTTAACAAAGTTTGTTTTCGCTGTATAGCAGCTCTAGAAGAAAACAGTTTCATTGTCGAGCTGTAAGTTCAGTATATTTGCTAATTCAAATCATTAGTTATTAATTTAGTTCATTTATCACACAGCAGCTTTGGAGAAGACAGTGATGTCATCATCTAGCACAGTTTAGTTTGCATACAATGGTGTCAATGCAGGAAGATTGTTGAATAGTATGTGTCCCCAACTAAGCAAGCCAGAGGTGACAGTGGCAAGGAACCCAAACTCCATCAGGTGAAAAAATGGAGAGAGAGAAAAAAAAGACCTTGGGAAAAACCAGGCTCAGTCAGGAGACCAGTTCTCCTCTGGCCAACAAACGAACAGTGCATAATTTATGATTTAGGCAGCATTTCAGGTCAGAAGTCAGATTGGGATCGGAACATTCAAAATATTTAATCCAGTTCCATCCGGTTGAAGAGTGGATTCATCACGCTGGTATGGAGACGAGTTTGTCAGCAGAGATTGTGTTTAGGTCATGTTTATCCTCGATCTGATCTGGATACGGCCTGGATCCAGCTGACTACAGTAAACCTCGGGATAAATAGAACGACTAATGTTAGTGTAGATGACATTCTTCTTATGATGTAACAAGTACATAGTGTGTTATAGGAAGTGTTCCCGGTTTCCGGCTGACCTAATTTATGCTTTGTGAGTAATTAGCAAGACTTTAAAATGTATACAATGTTTAATAGGGAGCCAATGCAGTGTTGACAGAACCGGGCTAATATGGTCATACTTCCTGGTTCTAGTAAGAACACTAGCTGCCACGTTTTGGACCAGTTGGAGTTTGTTTATTAAGCGTGCAGAGCAACCACCCAGTAGAGCATTACAATATCTAGCCTTGAAGTCATGAACGTGTGAAGTAACTGTTCCGCATTTGTCATTGAGGGCATATGTTGTAGTTTAGATATATATATATTTTTAAGATGGAGGAATGTGGTTTTACAGATGCTAGAAATGTGGCTTTCAAATGAAAGATTGGTAGTACACCCAGGTTTCCTAACTGACGACAAAGACTTAACAGAGCAGCCATCAAGTGTTAGACAGTATTTGTTACACCTGTCAGCTGCTGATGCCATTATGTACCAGCAGATGGCAGTCTTGTCCCATACTGTCTCTATAGACTCTGTAATTCCCGGACTCCATTTCCCAGAACACACTGCTCATTATAAGTTTACTGGTTTCAGCTGTGTCTTGTTAATTATATTATTACACTGTCTATTTATATGCCTTTTGCCCTGTATTCAGTATGAAGTCTTGTTCATTCATTTTTGTTTGTATGTTATGGTCAGCATTTTTGAGCAGTTTCTTGGAGTTCTCATTTCTGTCTACCTCTGTGGATGTTATGTGTTTGGACTGATAACATGGGCTTTGACCCTCTGCCTGGTATGAACAATGACTTTTGGGGTATACTTGCAAATAAACTGCATTTGGATCCTCGCTCTCTGCTGAATGCTGTGATTCTACCCCAAATCATTACATTATTCTAAGTTATTAAGTGCGGAGGTTTTTGGTCCAATAAGTAGAATCTCTGTTTTTTTTCTAAATTTAATAGTTGGAAATTACTATTCATCCCATTTTTTTATATCAGCTATGCATTCCATTAATTTTGTGAATCGACAAGTTTCGTCAGGGCACAAAGAAATATAGAGCTGAGTATCATCAGTGAAAACTAAAGCCATGCATCCTAATGATATCTCCCAAGCGTTGCATGTACAGAGTGAAAATCAACGGTCCTAGTACTGATCCCTGCGGTACTCCATACTGAACTTGTGATCGGTATGACATATCTTCGTTTACTGCTACAATTTTTTTAATACTTTATTTTTGCTAACTGAATAACCAAAGTAAACTGAATAACCAAAGTAAAAAGAATATAAGAATGGAAATAAAAACTGTAAATGACACTTAAAAAAAAAAAAAAAACACTTGTTCCCTTTGACATTAAGAAGAACTAAAACAAAAGGTGGTAACAATATGTATTAACCTAATTGTCAGATGTACTGTAGTTTCTAGTTGAAATAACAGACATTACCTAAGACTGGTCGAAGCACACAAAGCACCCATCTATCCTTGACCACTAAGTTCTTAATAAGTTATCAATTAAGATTAAGTGATGATTTACTGCTACAAATTGATAACGGTCAGATAAATTTGATTTAAACCATGCAATTCCACTAATGCCAACGTCATTTTCGAGTCTATACAAAAGAATGTTGTGGTCAATAGTGTCAAATGCACTAAGATCCAGTAACATTAATAGAGAGATAAAACCACAATAGGATGATTAGAGCAAATCATTTTTAACTCTAATGAGAGCAGTCTCAGCACTATGGTAAGGTCTAAATCCTGACTGGAAATCCTCACAGATACTATTTCTTTCTAAAAATGAACATAGTTGTGAGGATACTCCCTTTTCTAGTATTTTTTACAGAAAAGGTAGATTCGAGATCGGCCTGTAATTGACTAATTCTCTAGGATCAAGTTGTGTTTTGTGTTTTTTTTATTTTTTATAAGAGGTTTAATAATAGCCAGCTTAAAAGTTTTTGGTACGTATCCTAGTGACAAAGATGAATTAAGCCGGGTACACACTGTGCGATTTATAATAGTCCTTTAGGATTGTTGCTTGTCAGACTGTACATGATCCTCACGTCACACTGTGGGATCTCAGCCGTCAATTATGTCAGACTGTACGATAGTCAAGACGTGTTAAAAACGGACGCACACATGAAAACTTGTCCAGAGTTTTACATCATCAACCCACACACGTTCGGTGACTGTGAGCTGCATTACACGCGGGACTGAAATGGTGGCTAACAAAAACATCTCTTGCGTTAATTTTGATCACGGCTTATTTTGAAAAATGCGCCAAATCTTCTGACACTGCAAGAATTTCGTTGGAGGTAAAATTTGATTGCAACGGTCATTAACCCTTAAATGCATACCTCGGGTCTTTAGTGACCCAGGATGTTATTCACTACCCTCCTCCTCATTCATTTTTTAAAGTTAGACATCAACCTTCTTGGTATTCCTCAATCAATTCATTATAAAGAATATAACAAGAAAAAAATCATAAAATTATAAAAGAATGCCTATTTTTGTATTCATTTTTTGTAAAAATTGTATAGGGTTGCTAACAACCCGAGGTGTGTATGATTGTATGTATATTTTTTCTTCACAACAATAATTTAATCTTAGAAGACGGAATAAGTGCAATTCACCTTTATTCCACAAGGTGGCAATGTCTGAAACACAATGCTGAAGTGACGACTCATTCAGACAGAAAACGAAATAAGAAAAACATGAAATGGCTCAGCGATTTACTGCAGAGCAAGTACTGAACGCAATCAAATATGACTGTTACTGGATGGATCTGGTGAAGCTGTTAGCGATATTTTTTTTGAAGATGTTGAAAATTATATAGTTTTGAGAATACGTTTGAGATCGCGAATGGGCTCATATTTCGTGACCTAAAACATAAAACTAGCCTATTATTTGCTGAATGTGCTCAGCAATGAGCTCTGATGAGGACAGTGATGATGGCATAAAACATCTGCTCAAATGTAGCCCTTTCAAGCTCCAAAAGGTAACAAAATATGCTTTATTTTATTCTTCTGTAATTGTTACTCTAATATCAGAGGAGTTTTATATTATCGCGACAGGTAGAGATCCTTCCGTGTTAGATATAGATCCAGGTCGATAAAGACCCGAATATGTAAAGAATGATTGGCGAAACAGTCATGCATTTAAGGGTTAATCAGCTGTCGTGAACATGTCAAACTAACGATCAAAGACTACAGATTTTAGCCTAGGATTATAGGAATCTTTTAGGATTCTCAAAATTTGTCTCAGACGACAAAATCGTGGCCAAAATCACACAGTGTGAACCCGGCTTTAATAATATTAAGAAGAGGATCTATGACCTGTTGAAGCATCTTTTTCAGTAGCTTAGTCGGTATAGGGTCTAACATACATGTTGTTGATTTAGAAGATTTAACGAGTTTAGACAATTCTTTCTCTCCTATAGCAACAAATGAATGGAATTTTTCCTCAGGGACACTACAATGCACTAACTGATGCAATACTGTTGTAGACGATTTCATTCTCTTTAATATTATCAATCTTGCAAGTAAAGAAGTTCATAAAGTCATTACTGCTCTGCTGTTTGGAAACGTCGGAAGTTCAAGCTTTATTTCTCATTAATTTAGCCAGTGTATCAAATAAATACCTAGGATTGGTGTTTGTTTTCTTCTAAGAGAGTCAAAAAATATGCAGATCTAGCAGTTTTTAAGGCCTTACTGTACCCAAAAATGCTTTCTCTCTGCGAAATGTGAAACTTCTAGTTTTGTATTCTTCCTGTGCTCCATTTTTTGGCTGCTCTCTTAAGGGCCCCAGTGTGCTCATTGAACCACGGCGTTGGACTATTTTTCTTAATCTTCTTTAAGGTGAAATGAGCAACTGTGTCTAATGTGCTGGAAAAGAGAGAGTTAATAGTTTCTGTTGCAACATTGAGTTCTTCTAAGCTATCTGGTATGCTGAAGAGGTTAAACTGATCAGGAAAATTATTTATAAAGCAATCTTTAGTGGTAAAAGAGATAGTTCTACCATATTGGTAACAGGAAGTCAGTTTTGCAAACCTTGGCTAAATGAAGTATACACAAAACGTCTCGGGTTACGACTGTAACACTGCGTCCTCAACACTGCGACTTACAAATGAGAATAGTAGAGACACTGCATCCTCGAACGCATATGGGGAACACCCTTGCGTGACAGGTGTCTGAAGTGAAAGTGGAATCACGCCAATCCTATTGGCCTGCGACAGCCTATGACGTCATACTAGTGCGATCAGACAGTATAGTAGGGGCACCTAGAGAACATGTCATCCGCTATTCGTCTGAAGTGACTGTAGCAGGCAGCCCAGAGGCATGGCAACGAGACGCAGTGTCTCGTTACCTGTTCTCAGGGAACCAGGGTTACAGTCGTAACCCGAGACGTTCCCTTTCGAAAGGGAACTCACACTGCGTCCTAGAAAACATATGGGGAACGGAATACCCACGCCTCCGTGCTGAGAGGAGTGCATGCCAAAATGGCAGAGAAGAGAGAAAAGCACTCAACCCCTGGTCACAGGCTGTCAGTGACATAACTCCCTACGGCCACTGCCCAAGCTAAAAACCCTCAAAGAGGCCTCCACAGAGTGAAGGCCTGCCAAGGCCACTCAAAGGCTTGGAACCAACAGCTTTGGAAGAAGGGGTTCCTTTAAGGGAGAATGGCCAGTGTACCGAGAGGACTCTGGCTAATCACTTACTAGGGGGACAAAAGTCAACCCCGAAGGCCACCAGAGAGGCTGAAACGGCCCAGACAAGGGCTAGTCAGGCCAACAACCTGTCTGATAGAACAGAATCTCTACAAACTTCCTAGGAGAAGAAGAAACCTGTGAGGAGGACTGCAAAAAGGCATTAAGTTTTAAAGTAACCAAAGCACTCTGGAGGCAGGATACTTTAACTAAGCCAGGGGAGGACAGAGGACAGTATCAACAGCCTAATACTGGTCCTTCAGGGTGGTCTAAAGAGTCCTTCTACCTTCTGACCGGTCTTTGGGAGCAAACTAATGACCCAAAAAACATAAGGGGAGAACTAAGCTCGACCGGGACGAGCAAAACCAAGCCTAAACAATAAAGAGCTGTGAAACAGCACCAGAAATGGTGAGGATTCCCAGAAATGCCTGGAGAATCTGAACAGCTCAGAGATGGAGGTAAACAGGAAGAGAAACTTACAACATCTAGATAATGCACCCAAGGAGGCTCCGAGGAGCCAACTACTTAGATGTGAGAATGGGAATTGCAGTCTTGGAGTACTCATTCGCACAGCAAACAAGAGCCATGTACTCAGCATATCGCCCATCAACCCTTCAATGAGGGGAGCACAACATAACGCTACCAGAATGGTGAGGAGGCCTCAAGAAGGACCTGCTACTCCCAAAAAACACGTCTGCAGGCCTGGGTTGCCAATGCTAGAACTCTAGGGGAGTGAACTCTAAAACCAAAGGAAGGAGAATAACACATTCGACCCGAGCAGTATAGGTGTAAAGCATGCATGGGGCTTAAAGCTTGAAAAATAGAGAAAGAGGGATCCAGGGGATCCCAAAAGGACTCAAAGGAGCTAGCTCCGGATGAAAAGTGGCCTCGACAGGGAGAAACCCACTGAGGCCAGCCAGTCAAACCAAAACTTGAAACAAATCAAGGGGCCACTCGCAATTAGATTACCAAGCTCAGAGAGCAGAGGCTTCAGCAAAAAGCACATTCTTGAAAGCGAGAGGAGGCCTACCAAGCTTAAAACGACCACAGGGAGGCTAATAACAAAAGCTCACTGCTTGTCATTGAATTAAATGCTAAATACCACCAGGGAACCACATACTCAAACATTGCTAAAATTCAGTAGCAATGAAGTAAGGGAATAAAGGAGAGGAGGCCGCAGGACCTGCTACTCGCATTCTCAGCCTAATGCAGAAGGCGGGCCCCTGACCAGAAGCAACCCTGATGAGAGGGGGAGGCAAACATGAGCTGAGCGACTAGCAAGGGAGGCTGAAAATGAAGCAGCCAACACGTACTGCTGAAATAGTCAGAACTATTTGTTTCAGAGGTTGACAACGTCTGCCTAGGTCGGGAAAGGGGCGGCCAAAGAGGATGGCTGACCCTCTGAACATGACCTCACTGAGGCTTGTGGAGGCTAAAACCCATAAATTTAAATAAACAAAACCTGGGCACCAACCAGGAAAAAACATTTTAAAGAAAAACGCTGGAACTCAGTGGGGTAGTGGTTTGAACCTAACGACTCTCGTAAGAGAGGAGGCTGGCAAAAATAAAAAAAAAACAAAGTGGCCAGAAATGGACCAACACACGAAAGAGAAACAGGCCCGGAGCTGAGGGAGCGGAGGCCCTCCAAAAATAATAACAGAGAGGGCCAACACACTCAGGAATGTCAAGGCGGAATAAGAAAAAGGCCAACGCTTAAACACAAAGCTCGACTGAGCAAAAAACACTTCCTAAATAGGTCATGTTAAGAACTGGAGCTCAAGGGAGCGGAGGTTCAGACAGAACCGCATCACTGCAACCTAAGGGAAGGGACCTGAAACGGAGGCCAGATGGCCTACACTAAAAAGGACTAAACTGAAACTCAACATAGTTAGGAGGTTTCAGAAGTAAAGGGCAGCTAGATGATAAAGTAGCTTGCCATACTATAAAACCGTTCTAAAGAAAAACTCCCGCTAAGAGCTTCTAACAAACTCTTAATTGAGAGGAAGCAATAGCAAGGATGTGAAAACAGACTTCCATAGAGCTCCAGGGCCCTAGCCCCAAAAAAACAATTTTAACGTAACAAAATAAAAGCCCCGCCAGCCTAAAGCAGAGAGCTGCGGTCACTGCAAGATAAATAAAAACTCCCTTAGCGGGGAAGTGACCTGCTAAGCTCACCAAAGACCAAAAAGAGTAGAGGCCGAATGTAAAAATGGCCTGCAATACTCCAGTAGTCTAAAAACAGTTGTGCTCAATATCAAGCACTAAGCCGGACCCTCAGAAGGAGTTCCAGAACGTGAACAAACTCATCATCGGGCCCAGGCTTCAGGCCTGATGTCAGAGCGTGCGCAGGGCAAGAAAAAAAAAGGTACAGGGGGAAAGAAGAAAAAGAGGAGAGGGAGATGGAAAAACCCTCAAGAGAGAGGAAACACTCAGCGGCGTTCACCGCACCGGCTTTGTATCACCTCTCTCAGATCCTGCTTTTTTTTTCATCATGGATCCTCAGACCATGATGGGCCAGGTCCCCCTGGCTGCCTGGGTGCAGATTTGGACTGGCGCAGTATACAGGGTTTAAATGCTGCTGAGCGCGCCCTCGCCTCCCTAAACTTGACCGATCGCGGCAGCAGTATGTTTGGTGGCGCGGAGAGCCAAATACAGTTTCAAAGTCTCAAAGTCAAAGTCAAAGTCTGCTTTATTGTCAATTCTACCACATGTACAGTACATACATACAGAGAATCGAAATTGCGTTACTCTCAGACCCCCGGTGCATACAGATAACACTAACAGTAGAGCTTAAGAATCTAGATCAATATAAAATATAAGATATAATTATACAAGATCAATATAAGATATAAGATATAACTATACAATAAGGGGATGTAAAAAAAAAAA
>RJVU01053127.1:14256834-14269229 GCA_003731715.1 Anabarilius grahami | reverse complement strand
TTTGTAGGAATGCACAAATCCTCACAGAAACTGATATATGATGTAACAGACTCTGTGAGCTCGTCCAGATCGGTGGCAGCAGCTTCAAAAACACTCCAATCAGTCCATTCGAAGCAGGATTGTAAAGCCTGCTCTGTTTCGGTGGTCCATCTCTTTACAGTCTTTGCTACAGGTTTAGCTGATTTCAGTTTCTGCCTGTAGGTCGGTATGAGATGAACTAGACAGTGATCGGAGAGCCCCAAAGCTGCCTGTGGGACAGAGTGATATGCATCCTTTATTGCTGTGTAACAGTGATCCAGTGTATTACTGTCTCTGGTGGGACAAGTAACTTGCTGTCTGTATTTTGGAAGTTCACGTGAGAGAACCGCTTTATTAAAGTCCCCAAGAATGATTAGAACAGAGTCCGGGTGTTGTTGCTCGCTCTCTGTGATCATATCAGCGAGTATCTGTAAAGCCGAGCTCACGTGCGCTTGCGGAGGAATGTAGACGGTCACCAGAATAAACGAGCAAAACTCCCGCGGCGAATAGAAAGGTTTGCAGTTAATGAAGAGTGTTTCAAGATCGGGACAGCACATCTTCTTTAACACAGTTACATCTGAACACCACCTTTCGTTGATGTAAAAGCACGTCCCGCCGCCGCGTGATTTCCCCGTTGATTCTGCGTCGCGATCTGATCTAAACAGCTGAAAGCCGGGCAGACTTAACACGCTGTCCGGAATGGCGTCGTTCAGCCAGGTTTCCGTGAAGCACAGAGCAGCCGAGTTCGAAAAATCCTTATTTGTCCGGGAGAGCAGAAGGAGTTCGTCCGTTTTGTTGGGCAGAGAGCGGAGATTCGCCAGATGGATGCTGGGGAGCGGCATTCTTAATCCGCGCTGTCTGAGCTTCACGAGCGCTGGCGCGCTTCCCCCGTCTGCGCGCCCTGAAGCTTCTTAACAGCGCTGCCGCTACGCCGACTACAACATTCAACAAAACGTTTGAATAATCGAAATCCGGTAAAAGATTTTGTGGTGTGTACTGCCGAATGTTCAGCAGTTCATCCCTGGTAAAACTGATGGTGTTTGAAAAACAAAAAACAGGAAAAACTAACAAAAACAGAACAAACACTGAAGAGCTAAGCACTAAGGCTGCCATGTGCGGTGCCATCTTGCTAAGCATAGCCATCTGCTCGTCGAGCAGAGTCCCCGAATCGCAAGAAAGAGAAACGCCTTTCTCAATCTTTTTGGCGAGCTCCACCTGCGAGCCCCACGACTTGAGTCTCCTCTCGGCCTCAGCATGAGAAGGACCCGTGCCGCCAGGTGCAGATGCCTGTCCCTCTCCCATCGAGAAGATTGACAAGCGAGAGCGGAGCGTCCGTAAAGGCAGACGCTCACAATGAACGCAAACAGATCCCTCGAGAACTGAACGTGTGTGCTCCTCACCCAGGCTGTGAACACACAAGTCATGTGTGTCATCAGGTGTCAAATATCTCGGGCACGGATCGGCAAAATGCTTGAAATGCTTCTCAGACATGATCAAAATGGTTCTTGCCTTGAAACAATCGCAACAGACAAAACAGTCACTGAAGACGAAAAGAGGATGACATGTTCTCTAGGCGGCCCTTATATACTGTCTGGTCGCACTAGTATGACGTCATAGGCTGTCGCCGGCCAATAGGATTGGCGTGATTCCACTTTCACTTCAGATACCTGTCACGCGAGGGCGTTCCCCATATGCGCTCTAGGATGTAGTGCGAGTTCCCTTTCGAAAGGAAATTAGATATTATCTGAGATGTCATCACTCTGCTGCAGAATTTCAATGGCATCAATTTTGATTCCACGTGACAGTAGTAGATCTAAAGTATGATTATGACAATGAGTGGGTCCTGACACGTGTTGTCTAACTCCAATAGAGTTTAGAATGTTTGTAAATGCTAATCCCAATGCGTCTTTTTCATTATCTACATGGATATTAAAATCACCAACAATTAGGGCTTTATCCGCAGCCAGTACTAACTCCAATATATAATCACCAAATTCTTTGATAAAGTCTGTATAGTGCCCTGGTGGCCTGTATACAGTAGCCAGCACAAATGTCAAATGGGATTTATGACTTACACTAGACAACGTAACATAAAGCACCCTCACTTTGAAGGAATTATATTTGATACTATACTTTTGTAGCCTGACGTGGTCATACTCAATTCTAGTTCGAATATGAGTCTGATACTGCTCCACTGGGCTTTGATTATGGGGGCGTATTTCAACCGATCCAGGAAAGACCTCAATTGGATAGACCTACAACCAATCAGAGCTACAGAGTAAGTGACATGTGTTGAGCGACGCATAGTTGTCAACAGAACTCAACTGCACACAAATTGAGTATGACCACGTCAGGCTAGCAAAGACATCTTTCCCACCGACAAATGCCTTGATGGCGGTCCTCTGTTCCTCTTTTAAAATTAATGCGCTGTCGATGTCGTCTATAACGGACGCTATGGCGGAATCTACACATCTCAGTTCTTTAGGTTCTTCAACACCAGCCATCAATGTTGTAAACTAATTCAACCCAAGCGCTCTTTGATGACGTGGCTGATTACGTTTCTGGTGATAATCTGTCAATCATCACCCTGACAATGTGATTGGTCCGAACAGTTTCTGTTCGGGCATAATTACTCCTCTACGGATCGAGTCCAGACCGAACTCCCCGACCTCAAAATGTTGTGGGCGGGGCTAAGTTCGGCTGGCATCCAGGCTAATACTTTTGAGTAAAAGTGAAGATATTACTATACTTTACAGCAACACCACCCCCTTGTTTTCAACAGTAATCTTGGGGCATGAACTCATTTAAAGTAATGTAATCATTTGGTTTTAGCCAGGTTTTTTGTCAAACACAGCACATCTGGGTTATAATCTGTGATCATATAATTTACAATAAGTGCTTTTCAAGAAAGGGATATAATATTCACCAACCCAAGCTTTATCATTTGTTCATATGTATTATATGTGTTTTTTTAAATGGGTTTGGGGTTTTTTGTATTTACTAATTTGGGGAACAGACACAGTTTCTGTGATGATATCTAGGTGAAAGAGTCTCCATGTGTTGAGGTTTATCTTACTTCTGTGACGTGAGACCGCTAGCATATGGTCGGTTTAGCCAGTCAGTTATATTACTTGAAATAAGCCCTTAGATTTTAAGTTAATAAGTTATGCCAATAATAAAATTTAGTCAAAAATAATAATAAATAATAAAATAAAGTTTAGTTTTCTGATGTTGGTTAATGGTCACATGACATGCAGGTAAACAACATTTTTAAAAATCCTTTTTAGTAAATATTTTATTTTGATTGTTTTTATTTTAAAATTATTTATTATAATTTAAAATTTTATGATTTAATTACTTAATAGCTTTTCATTAAACTCAAGAACCCCCTGAAGTTCCATCACTAACCCGTCTGGGAAATCCTGACGCACTGTAATATTTAATGCACTTCATGTTGTTAATAACAAAGACTGCAAAATACTTTGTATTTTTATATCAATATGGTACAAGATTGGCCTATTTAAATCAATGAGATAAACTATATAAGGTAATCAAAAAAGTAATCAAAAATTAGTCAGAAAACATTACCTAAAATGAGTAATCATTACTAACTACAAGTTTTGTCATGCAATTTAGAATCAGTTACTGACTACAATTTGTAAGTAGTAATCTAAGTAATCCCAGGCAGCACTGTTTATAGCCGAAATGTGCTCTGGCAATCTAGGCTCATCTTCCAGTGTAAAAATTTGTTGTTTCATTAGTTGTTTGTTGTTCAACTATCAACTTACTTATAATGCTTGAAAATAGTTTGTTTATTCTTTCTGTATTGGTGGTTTAATCTTGCTTATACGGTATGTGTATGGCAGCTTAAAAGAAAGAAGAGAGTGATGCAATTTCATGTTATATCTTTATCATAATCTTCTACTAATCCTCATGTCACTGTCGACAGTTAAAGGCCAATTCACACCGCACAGACAAACACCAACAAACACGTTTGTTGGGTTTTGTCTGATCAGTGTGTTACCCCTGTTGGCATCTGTTGGAGTTGCTTGGAGTTTGTTTTCACCTGACTGAACATGTTCAATCAGTGTTTGTTGGGGTCTGTTGGGGCAGTGTGAACATGACAGTTATTTTTCATAAAATTCTAAATCCAACTGCCAACTTGGTTGATTGTGTTTGTTGGCGTTTGACTGTGCAATGTGAATTGGCCTTAAAACCACCTTAGTGGTATTCAGAGATCATTTACAATAAAAATGGAATTGCGATTTTTTTTAAATGGTATATTTTTAAATGTAATATTTCCTCATGATATGAACATTACAAAACAGTTGTTTCCAAATGAAGCATACAGTTTTAACAATCCTAAAACATTTATATAAATTAGAAATTATAATCTGAAATCACTTTGACAATTTTTATGATTTTTATGATAAGTAATATAGTAACTTACATGGAAAAACAAGCAATCAAATTAAATTATAATATCATTACAAATAGTAGATCTGTTGATTTCTTGCACTACAGAAAATACAATGGAGTGAAAGGAATTTTCAGATTTCTGTAACAGTAATAATCAACTGAATGTTTTAACTACACAATAACTAGGTTTATAAATGTATCATCAATAAATCCAATTTGCTTCAGTCTCATACATTGTAACTAATTGAATCTTGTTTGTTCCACACATATTCATACTTTTTAACGGATGAAATTGAATTGTTTTCACAATGAATAGATTTATGCAGATTCTAAGCAACAGAAGGAACTGTTTTCCTGGAGGTTTTAAAAGTAACAGGGCATCTACAAAACGCTCTCTTCATTGCATCTTGCAGTTCTTTATTCCTCAAGCTGTAAATGATGGGGTTCAGCAGGGGTGTGAGCACAGAGTATAGCACAGCAATGACTATGCGAACATCTGGGTCAAATCTAGCAACTCGATATGAGATATACACAAAGGTGGCTGAAACATATGAGATACACACCACTATCAGGTGGGACACACAAGTGGCCGCAACTTTGAGCTGCTGTGCCTTGCTCATTTTTCTCATAGCTTTGCCAATACAGACATACGAAATTAAGATGAAAAGGAATGTACTGAGAAGTGCAATGAGGGCATTTGTTAGGGACACAATACCATTCCTGGTGGTGTCAACACAGGCAAGGCTCACTACTGAAGAGTGATCACAGAACATGTGCCTAACGATATTAGGCCCACAGTAAGGCAGCTGAGTCGCCCAAATAGCTGCAGGCATCACTATAACGGCCCCAAAACCCCAAGAAGCAAATATCAATAGAATACAGAGCCGCCTGGTCATGATAGTCATGTACCGAAGGGGGTTACAGATTGCTACGTACCGATCAAACGCCATCACGGTCAGCAAAGCGCGCCCTGTCACTCCAGTTGTGAGAAAAAAGTACATCTGTATAAAGCATCCTGTTTTGGAAATGGTCTTGACCTCAGTCAGGAACACTGACAGCATTTTGGGAATGGTCACTGATGTGTACACAATATCAGAAAAGGATAAATTATGAAGGAAAAAATACATAGGAGTGTTGAGCTTGGGGTCGGTTCTAACAAGGTAAATGATCATGCTGTTTCCACTCAGAATAGAAACATAGACAGTGAAGAAAATGGGAAGCACGTATCTGTCCTTCAGTCCATCGAGGATGAAATATTCCACAGGCCCGCTGGTGTTCATTGTGGTGATTTGCAGATGCTGGCATGCAGATCCTGACCTGGTCAAGGAAATATATGTGGGAAATAACAGTAAAACAAAGCAAAACAAATTTTAAAAAAAATGTTCCTCAATGTGCAATGTGTGCTGTATATTGGGGCATACCTTATTATCTACAGTACATACAGTTTTATGCTACATCTTGGAAATGATGTAGTCTTTAAAGTATATGCACCCACATTAAAAATTAAAAAGAGGCCGTATACAGTACACTGTTTACTATATTAATAAATCATAGTATATAATAAATAATATTATATTATATGTTGCTATTAATAAATAACATTATGCTTTAGATGTCATTTAAACATGCCATTAAAGTTTATATTTTTTACTGCATAATAAAAAAAAAAAGAATTTAGATGTTAAAAATATCTGACAATTTCAGGATAACCTTACAATAATATATGAAGTGAAATGTAGTCAGTACTATATTTAACCATCATTCATAACAAATAAATTCTGTGGTTTAGTTAAGTCTCTAACAGTTGAGAGTCAGTACAGGTCAGTGTTGTCACTCTGGCGTCTTCTTATGTGACGAACATTAAACACAGAAGGGGCTTTAAATGCAGACATTTTCAAGAATGAAAAAAAAAACACGTTGTTTTTTTTTATTTACCACTTTCCATTTAATGCCTAAATGATGTTGTGCATTTTATATCCTTGGCAACAACTCTCATGGTGCATCATTAAGAGTAGCAAATGACAGTTTAGTTTTGTTGGATTCATGACTACATGTTTAGATTATATTATTATTATCTTCATTATTATAAGCTGAAAATGTTTGAAATGTTGTAAAGATATATTTAAATAATATAAAGGAAACTTGTGAACAAAATGAAAAAGCTAAACAGTCAATTCTAGTTTCCCAGTATTTTTGAATGAGCAAAGATTATTTTGCATGATATATTCTGTGTTGATATTTAATTTAAGGATAATGGCCAGTTGGATATTTACTATGTCTATGACGCCATCTAGTGCTAAAGAAGGAAAGTTATATATATATATATATATATATTTTCAATTCACTAAATAAATGTATGCAGGCTTAGGAAAAATTTAAATATAAATCTGTCCACTGCCATTTAAGTAAATTTAGCTGATTTGGCAGAACTGCTACCACAACATTTGGAAAATGGCAAGTAGAATGTTTTAAAGAAAAAGGAGGAGAATCCATGAACTAAAATGTGCTTTTTATTATCTTATCTCTGTATTTAAAAAATGTATTTAGTTACCACAGTGTTAACTAAATATTTTTTTTAGATACAGAGTAAGTCTGTTAAAAGCCCATTTTAGTTCATATTCATGGTGTCTCAAAATAGCACAGTTGAGTAGACTTAGATGTTCTTAAGATTTTTATTCTTAAGATATTAAGTACAAAATTAGAGCACTTTAAGTACATTATGGAAGTGTACTTTTTTCACCTGGGTCAAGCTGCTGAACCTGAAAGAAAGTGCTGTGGAACAATAGATGTGAGCAGTGATTTATACTTCACCCTGGGTTTGGCCTTTTGAGCGGCATATTGTAAATACACCTGTCAGTTGTTTGAGAAGGATCCTCTATCTGACCTTCCTCCAAACTATCCTGCCATGACACGCATGACCACTCTTGATTACTCAAATCAAAGCTTCTCCTGAGTCAGCAAGAACTGTGGCACTGCAATCAAGTCAAAACTGCAAAGCCAGAATCCTGCTTCCCCTGCAAAGCACCAGAAAGTGCAGTCTTAATGATGAGGAAAATTAAGGTGAACCTATATGGCCTGGTTTCACAGACAGGGCTTAGCCTAAGCCTGGGTTAGGCCTTAGTTCAATTAGTACACTAGAAAATAACATTACTGGTGTGCCTCTTGAGACAAAACAATGGCACTGACATATTTTAAGATACGTCAGTACAAACAAGCATTTTAGTCTAGGACTAGCCTAAGCCTGGTCTGTGAAACTGGGGGTATAGCATTGCAATTATAATTAAAGCTAGAAAGCACAGCTAGCATACCTACATAAATATTAGTTTCATATTCTTCAGGAGAAAGCATCTTTTAATTCCTGGAATGTCATATGATATACACTACTGTTATTGTCACAGCCGACAGCACTTGCACTCCATTTCCCAGCATCCCTCTGGTTCCTCACCTGCACTCACTCACCAATCACCTGCACCTGCAAGTCATCAACAGTCATCAGCACTGCCTATTTAAGCAGTCACCTTCCTCACCACAGTTGTTTGGTCTCGTCTATGGATAGTACATCGTTACCTGCCACTTACCTGCCACTTACCTGCCACTTACCTGCCACTTACCTGCCACTTACCTGCCACTTACCTGCCACTTACCTGCCACTTACCTGCCACTTACCTGCTACTTAGTGATGGGAAACCGAGGCTTTCTGAAGCATTTGAGGCTTTCTGAAGCATTTGAGGCTTTCATGAAATTGTGCCGAAAAACGGTTCATTACTCGATGCTTTTAACACAGTGCACATTAGCGACATCTGGTGGTCAGACTTGTTTTCTCCACCAAATCTAAATCATCGCAGAGCAGATCTATGGTTTGAAAAATCTTCGGAAGTCGGTGACATACGGGATCACTCTTGTCTTGAATCAGTTCTATCTAATCTGATCTAATCTCATCTAAATTAATTTGTGACAATGAGACCACCACTCGTGTGATGTGTAACCTGGTCAACGGATTCACATATTGATCAATAATATAAAATATACAATGATGTGATACTGACGTGAGTAGTTAAAAATATATTTTGGGTGAGCTGTTTAACCCTTATATTCTGTTCAGGGTCTCCGAGACCCCAGCAATAAAACATGATTAAATTTTTCCTTTATGCAGCTGAAGCGCCGTTTTTCAAACCAACTGTCTCGACTTTCCGATACTGCATGACGTTCAAAGCTTCAAACGTCATCAATCACATGGTATTGTCATTTCGATACAAGCATCGGTACAGTGTGTGATACAATAGGGCTTTGAAAACTGCATCGGAGCATCGGAGCCCCGGTATCAACCGTCCCATCACTACTGCTACTTACCTGCTACTTACCTGCACCATCCAGATATTCCTCCATCCGTCTTCCATCGTCTGTTCTCCCTCCTTCGTTGACTGTTTAACGTGCTTGTCCATTCTCACCTGAATCATCCATCTGCCAGTTTCCGTGCCTCTGTTTTCAATAAACTACCTATTTAACACTTACTTACCTGCCTGCCTCCGTCTGTGTCCTGACAGAAGACCAGACGTCATGCAGAGCTCCATGGATTCTGGCTGGGAATTTGCCATACAGATCGTGGCGATGGCTCAATCTAGCCGTGATCTGTTTACGTTCACAGATAAGTTCTGTTATCTGGTCCAAACTAGTTCCTTAGATGAAGATAAAATCAAGAATCTGTACCGGATCGGGGCTAACTTCGTTGATCCCAGAGAACTCCCCGATCTTACTGGATTGACTGCGCCATGCCTGAGCTCTCAGTTAAAATGGCCGCCGCCACAGCTATGAATCTCTTCCTCATCCAGGATCCTATCCCTAACCTCAGTCCAGTGATGATTCCAGTCCCTTACCACAGTCCAGATGCGACTCTCTCCTTCGTCAGTCCAGTTCCTGTGTTAGCTCCAGTCCCTGAGCCCATTCCTAGCCCAGAGAACGTTATAGTGTCTATAATGACACTAGCTATTGTGTGTGTGTGTTTGGGCCACCCACACAATGGCTTCAGCCCGCGACCAGAGTCCAATGATGGCTTCAGCCCACGACTAGAGTCCTGTGATGGCTTCAGCCCCTGACCAGAGTTCAGAGTCCGCTCCAGTCCCTGAGCCCGCTCAAGAGTCTTCTCTAGCCCAAAGACCCAGAGTTTCGCCTAAGAATTTTTTTAGGGAGGCTATCCGTCCCCGACCTTGGTGGCCGAGCCTGGGGTCTGGGCCAAGGCCACGGAGGCCGAAGGGCCTGACCCGCCATGGCGTCCCGAATGGCCAGCACCGCCGTGGCCTCCCAAAGGGCCTACTCCACCATGGCGCCCTGAACCACCAGTACCGTCCTGGAGTCGTGACGTGTGATCCGGGTGATACAGGCACGTCGACTCCAGGACGGTACTGGTGGTTCAGGGCGCCATGGTGGAGTAGGCCCTTTGGGAAACCACGGCGGTTCTGGCCATTCGGGAGGCCACGGCGGTGCTGGCCATTCCCCGGAAGGCGTGTCCTCGCGCCGTGGATGGTAAAGCTGACTAATCACAAACTACAATTTCTGTTCATCAATTAAGGTGAGAATCAGTCCTGTTATAAACTCAAATACACTCGAATTAATTACATGAATTGATAAGTGTACTATCAGAGTAGTAATAAAGATGTTTGCCGTCGTAATGATGACAGTTGCACACACAAAAGTAGTAGCCGTTCCGTGCATGGTTAGTGTTCACACTGCATGCGAACCGCGCTCAAGCCCAACCGAACCGCGATCTGGCCCACCTCTTCCAAGCGGGCCAGGGCCGGCAAAACGAACCGCCCCAGGGCACGGAATGGAGCACTCACACTTGTCAAACGATCCGGGCTTTGAGAGTCAAACGCGCTCGGGCACGGTTCAGAGCGCCTAGTGTGAGTACACCCTGAGAGAGATGGCAGCTTTCTCGTGAGTGGGCTTGGCTTCAGCGCCACCAGTGGACACGCCCCCAGCGCTTGAGAGCAGAGAATACTGCTTATTTTTTCAAGATTTTGATAACTTATTTCAATTACTTGGTGTTTTTTAATTATTCAAATCTGGCTGTGTGGTTAATACCATTTTTCTATGGTGTGACACTTATTTTAAAGGTGTTATGTGTAAATTATAGGAGGACCTGTTGACAGAAATGCAATATAATATACACAACTATGTTTTCAGTGGTGTTTAAAGACCTTACCTAATGAACCATTATGTTTTTATTACCTTAGAATGAGCCATTTCTATCTACATACACCGCGGGTCCCCTTACATGTTAAGTCGCCATTTTGCGCCAACATGTTTCTACAGTAGCCCAAAATGGACAAACTGCTCTACAGAGTGCATTTGCATGACTGGCATCTTTGTCCTGTGTTGGCCACCGTAGCTTCTCTATATTGCAATTCGCAACCTTACCGCTAGATGCTGCTAAAATTGGGGGGACTTTTGGCATACTCTTTTCAACATACTATGCTTTGGGACACACTTATTTTGATCTCACAAACTATTTAGGATGGATAGTATGGACATTGGGACGCAGGGTTAGTCATAATTTTCGTTGAAGAAAGTAACACTAAATAGTCAATGGGAGCAAGATCTGTTTGATTACTGACATTCTTCCAAATATCTTTCTTTGTGTTCAGCAGAACAAAGATATTCATATAGGTTTGTAACTACTGATGATGACAGAATTTTCGTTTTTGGGTGAACTATCCCTTTAAGACCCTTCTTACTGTGGACTCAAGGGTCCAAATCAGGTCTGTGCACAGCTGCATTTTCCTGCTGCCAAAAATGTCATTATTACTTTCATTTCTGCAGTTAAAGCATTGATTTGTAGAGTGGGAGAAGTTATTGAAACTCTTACTGGGTCAGTTACAAAAAGAATACCTTGACGATCAAGCTTTTATCGTTAAATTATGACAGGGAGTTGATTAAACTCCAATACATTGTTTTTGTTGGAAAGTGTGTGGTCTCTCCTCCTCTCTCTACTGATCTTGTTACTCCTAACTAGGTTAGAATACCTCTCCTAATTAAATAATTTAGGATCTGAGACCTAGTATTAACATTTAGGAACTTTAATGAATGACACTTATTCTTAAGTTTATGAATAAGAGTAAAATTTCGTCATTCTTAGAATTTTGACAAACTTAAGACTAAAATTTTACTCTGAGCAGCTTTATACATACGGCCCCAGAATTTATCTGACAATTTTTTCAGATCCATGCTGAATAAAACTATTAATTTTCTTACAAAAAATCTTACTGACCCCAAACTTTTAAATGGTAGTGTAGGAAAAACAGTTTGAAAGGAACTATAGGGTTAATTTCAATTCTTAAAGCATATTTGGAAAGTCTCAGGGGGCTCTGTAATCAAAGAAGAAGTTCGATAAGCCTCAATTTGTGTGATGAATGTAGTTTTTATAGCTCTACCATCCCTCCTGAGGTCTGCTGAAGCCAAGAGCTAATTAACCTTACCATTGCTGTGAAAGTACACAGAGCAAAAGGTTAGACGATGGGGTGCAAGAAATAATGAATATTTAATATTGTGATTTGATGATTTATATCAAATTCATTATTTCTGACTGTGAACTTATTAAATGTTCAGTAACTACATCCCCTCCTTAAAAGGGATTTAAAATACGCTGAAAGGGTAAATTGCATAAATCTCACCATTAACAAATTATTGAAGGTGATGAGCATTTAGTTCAGTCCTTTTTTATGGGATGTATGAGATGAAATCGTGTCCATGGATCACAGGCAGTGTCTCCTGTTGTCACTTTAATGAAGATTTTTAATGGATTTACACTGTGTGAAATTTGCCCACTAAAACATCACAAAATGTTTTGCTTTCAATATTCCAATAAACATCCTGTGTCTCACAAAGTCAAGACATTGGCTAAGCACAGCTAAACAAATAAATGCTGTATCTAAACATTTAATTATATTGTGCATACAGTAGTG
>RJVU01053127.1:14244111-14256777 GCA_003731715.1 Anabarilius grahami | reverse complement strand
GTACCACGGCTCACATGCAGTAACAGCCACATTATGGAATAGGTTTAAATCTGAAACAGTCAGTGTTACTGTAGGTGGATTTGGCTCCATTTGTCATTCTGCTCTGAATTGTTCCTGAATTTCTCCATTTCCCCATGTTGTTTACAAAGACAAAAATAAAATTAACAACAGCTTTCCATACTGCATGTTTCACCGCTCTATTGTCTCTCTTTTTTTAAATTGCAAACATAATGCTGTGATATTCCTGCTTCAGCGCAGGAAAAACTTTAGTAAGGATATTCAAACAAAAAAGGGCATTCATGTAGTAAAATGCCTGGTTGGCTGTTTGCTTGCATGGCTTTTGGCTTCAGAGCTCTATTTTCCCTAAGGTCAGTAAACATAATGAGGTACATTCGTTTAATGTTGCTGATACGTAAAACATTTCATTTCATTTCCATTTCATTTACCTAATACCAAATAAATAAATTAACACACAAACAAACATAAATTCAAGGAAGTTGATTTTTGTGACCTTGTACCTGACTGATCAACTCAGGGACTTAATGTCCTGTACCAAAAAACACAGGCTAACACACAACACACAATAGGTCTGATTTACTAACCAAATTTAAATTTTAGGATAAAAAGGACAAAAATATTTTATGTTGGCATTTTAAACCTAGAATATATTAAACTGAAATGTTTATTTATATACATCAATTGTTAGTAGTAACTGAATTACTAAATTAACCTACAATACATCCCTATTTAAGAAATATAACCGATCACAAGTAGTCTAGGCCTATATAAAAGGTGTTTATTGTGTTCAGCTGATTTTCAGAATGGCAGGAATGAGGAAAGGTTAGACATGTACACTGCTCAAAAAAATTAAAGGAACACTTTTTAATCAGAGAATAGCATCAAGTCAGTTAAACTCCTGGGATATTGATCGACAATGCCCGGCCTCATGTGGCGAGAGTATGCAGGCAGTTCCTGGAGGATGAAGGAATTGATACCATTGAATGGCCCCCATGCTCGCCTGACCTAAATCTAATAGAACACCTCTGGGACATTATGTTTCAGTCCATACGACGGCGCCAGGTTGCACCTCAGACTGTCCAGGAGCTCAGTGATGCCCTGGTCCAGATCTGGGAGGAAATACCCCAGGACACCATTCTTCGTCTCATTAGGAGCATTCCCCGACACTGTCAGGCATGCATACAAGCAAGTGGGGGCCATACAAACTACTGAGTACCATTTTGAGTTGCTGCAATGAAGTTTCAGCAAAATGGACTAGCCTGCTGCATAATCTTTTCACTTTGATTTTCGGGGTGTCTTTGAATTCAGTCCTCTGCAGGTTGATAATTTTCTTTCCATCAAACGATGTGGCATCCTTTCATTCCTAACACATTACCCAGTCCATATCAGTATAGATAGCCAGCATGATATTTTTCCCCAGTGAGATCTGATGTGTTTTCAAAGTGTTCCTTTAATTTTTTGAGCAGTGTATTATGCTAATTGCTAATTAATGTGGGCACACACTTCCTCATTTAGAATAATCTGGATTTATCAACAATATACAATCAATGATATAAGAACAAATGAGACTTATGTCCAGCTTGCCCTTGTGAAAAGGAAGTACACTTTAGCATACTTAAAAAAAAATAGTAGGCCTACTTATTACGGAAATAATATACTTTAAAAGAATATACTTAAAGGCATATTTCACATATGTATATATATAATTTTTTTTTCCCATACTATGGTTTGGTTACCCATTATTCTTCATAATATCTTCTTTTATGTTCAGCATACAGGTTTGAAACAACTTGAGGGTGAATAAATAATGACAGACTTTTTATTTTTTAGTGAACTATCCTTTTAAGTGCGTATTGATTTTGAAATATGTTTAAAGTGTACTGCCGCATCTACTGAAAAGCATTTAGGGTAAACAAAAACATACTTTAATGTAATTTCTATTGAAACTTGTATTTCATGTATTTAAATATTTTTGTAGTTACAAATTTGTAATGATGAAGTGGTAATTTACCATAAATACCATTTAACATTATCATAAATATATTAACTTTAAAGTTCAATTATAATCAAGAACTTTGCATGTGCTTTAGTAAGTCAACTCATCAATAGAAGTGTACTATTTTAAACCGACAAAAAAATTAAAAAATAAACAATTTAAAATGTACTTTATAGTTATAGTTTTAATTTGACATTATTACAGTGCACTCTGTAGTCTTTAAGTACAATAAGTGGCCTTTTATTTCATTAATTTTATATTATTTGCAAATACAGTTTTTAAAAATTAAACCTTAAGATCTGAAGTTGGCTACTAGTGCACATTCAATACAGTTAGGCGCATTTCTTTTTCACAAGGGAGTTCCATCAGTGTTGATGACGTATTTTGTCTTTTTATTTACATTTTTGCATTCGCAAATCTTTCCATTCATTAGTATGATAACTGCACAGACATTTACAGTATGCATGAGGCCCCTGATGTCTTTCATATCAAGCATTCAGACAGCTTTCCCTATAATAAGCAAACTCATCAGGAAGACCATGATGAAAAATATCCACATAAAGAAGCGATCCATGACTTTGGCAACTTTACGCCACTCCCCGTTTCGTCTCTGTGTGGCCTTCTGCTCTTGATAAAAGTTAGCGATGTACTCGATATTCCTCAAGAGGCTTTGCTGATGGCATAAACACTGACTTTCAACAAGTATCTCCCTTTTCTTCACCGATTCTTTTCCACTCGCTCCACTTTCCAACACTCTCTCTCCTGTAGCTCCCGCAACCTCTCCATGGTCAATGCCCACACAGGTACCATCTGTCCAGCCAGTGTGACACTCCTGTCCTTGCTGTAGTGATAATGTTGGACTGACATCCTCATTTAATTTATCTTTTATATTCTGTGAACAACCGTCACTGGCTGAAATGCCTTGTACCCTCAGAGTGAAGTCCTCACCCCCGGCCTGGCCAATTATAGTGCAGTTGTTTCCCTTTTGAGCAGTTTTGTCTGTGTGCAAAGACAGGCAGCCCTCTCCCATGTCATAGACGAAGCAAATTCGAGCCAGGTAGTGCAGGATAAAGCGGCGTGCCCATGTAGGAACAGGTTGAGCCTCTGGTCCACAATGGTGAATGTTCATAATGAAGATGGTCAGGGCTGTAGAAGCTGTAACCATGGTCATTGTGGCAATGTAATACTTCCCTGTGGAAACATTGGGATTGATGAACATAGACAGCAGACTTCATTTCAAAGCTTTCAGCATTGAATAGATATTTAAACTAGGCGTGACATGAGAATCAATGATTATCTGACCTCAAGAGGAAAGTTTCTGTAAATTATTCCAATTTAAACCTTTGACTGTGTTACAACTCTAAAAGTGAGTTTGCTAATATAAGGCACAGTTGCAGGCGGTCCTAGATTCATTAGGATGGCTCATTAAAATTATTGACCCACGGTGCATTGTTTATTGCTCCATCGGCCTATTTGCGTCTCATGCAGTCTGATAATTATTTCTTTTAGGCCTTGTGGGTGGGGGGGTTTTCTCTTTGGTGATCCACTTAAAGGATTAGTTCACTTTAAAATGAAAATTACCCCAAGCTATACTCACCCTCAAGCCATCCTAGATGTATATGACCAATGAGTATGAAGCTGAAGAAAGCATCCATCCAAGCATTTTGAACTGCGAGAGCCGTTACACTTTCTTCATAAGTTGAATACGGAAGGCGGTGAGCAAAGCTTGGGGTAATTTTCATTTTAAAGTGAGCTAATCCTTTAAATTAATTGCACACCAAAGGAACCCAAGGCGGTGTTGTGCTGAATAGAGAAGACTAAACATTTATACAGTATTTGCCCACTTTTATGGGAAGGAAATAAAAGTACCAGAACAGATTTACCCAGCCAAAGACACTTTAACACTGAGAACCCAAGATGTGATAGAAAATTATGGTTCTAATTGTCCATTATTTGATGTTAATTGAGGTCAAATTCAGTTGTACTTTACGCTGCATTAATTGTACAGACACACAGGATACAGGAAAAATATGGGAAAAGTTATTATCAATTTCAATTAATGAGGACACTTAGGATGATAATTGGGAACATGCTAAAACGATATCAGTCTGTAATTGGGCAAAAGCAATTCGGCTGAAGATAGTACATAGATTGCATATATCCCCTAACTGTAGACACATGTTTTACAATTCCTTTTCACTCTTTTGTCTCAAATGTAAGACTGAAATTGGTACTCACTGTTTATGGTCATAGTATTTGATACAGAAATAATGGCTTCAACATACTTTGTGAAAAGCAAAAGATCTTGAGTACAAACTTAGAATTAAATTGTTTGGTATTTCACAACATGCGAAAAAAAATATTAATAATTAATTCAATAAATCATGGCCACATTGTACTAATTTGTTCCCTCGTTTTAGTAATAAACTATGGGAATACTAATCACATCATGGGAACAAATTCTGGCCACAATATCTTGTTTTTTTCCCTTGTTATCTTGTTTTTCTTTTCCATGTCAATAACCTTGTCAAATTTATTTTGATTGTTTTATTCAACTTAATTCAAAATAAATTCTCTGAAAGCAAGTCTTACTAATTGCAAGTGAAACTTATTTGGCAGGATCTCACCAATGAGTGGCACATTCTCTGAAGGAGGCATGCTCTCCGCAACCAGAAGCTGGAAGACAGTAAGGGCTAGTAACACTGTGACCCCTAAAGACACTTTCTCTCCAGAGTCGGCTGGCAGGTAGAAGCCAAGCGGAGCCAAGAAGGAGATCATCATGCACGGAATGAGCAGATTAAAGATATAAAAGGAAGCTCTTCTCTTTAGGTGAAGTGTGTAGGTGATATCTGGATAGGGGTCTGAGCAGCAGCCATAGAGAATAACGTTCTTCTTAGCAGGCATTCCCAGAACCTCCCACTCTACATTCTCCACAAAGTCAGCCAGATCAGCACTGTCCAGGGCATTGTGAAGGTCCATCTGGTTGCCGTTGTGGGTCCAAGAGCCAAAGGTGAGGCGGCACTGCTGGGCATCAAAAGGGAAAAAAGACACATCCACTTTGCAAGAGCTCTTCGATATTGCAGGCTGGTCCCACATAATCTGGCCATCATGGCGGATCACCACATTGGTCTCCATAGAGCTGGAGAACTGGTCATCTGCACTGGAGGGCAGAAGGAGGAAATCAATAAAATCATTCTCAGTCACCACTTTTCTACATTTCATAAGCTTAATAAAAACCAAAAATGAATGCATGAATCATCTTTGATAATTTACATATTCACCTGAAGTGCCTTCTTACTGGTGACTAGTCAAACACTGCAAAGATCATTTTCTTAACTGTATTTTTGTCCTGTTTTCCAGGAAAAATATCTAAACATCTTTAAAACAAGATAAATATAATAAATGCAGTTTGATACGAAATATTAGCTTGCTAAGTTTAATTAAATTTCTTTCTTTTTTTACCTAATTTCAATTTTATTATTTTTCTAACATGTGTAAATGTTGTTAATGTATGCTTAAAACAAGCAATATACCATACAGTATATATACACTATATTGCCAAAAGTATTGGGACACCCCTCCAAATCATTGAATTCAGGTGTTCCAATCACTTCCATGGCCACAGGTGTATAAAATCAAGCACCTAGGAATGCAGACTGCTTCTACAAACATTTGTGAAAGAATGGGTCGCTCTCAGGAGCTCAGTGAATTAAAGCGTGGTACCGTGATAGGTTGCCACCTGTGCAATAAGTCCATTTGTGAAATTTCCTCACTACTAAATATTCCACGGTCAACTGTTAGTGGTATCATAACAAAGTGGAAGCAATTGGGAATAACAGCAACTCAGCCACGAAGTGGTAGGCCACGTAGCGCATGCTGAGGCGCACAGTGCGCAGAAGTCGCCAACTTTCTGCAGAGTCAATAGCTACAGACCTCCAAACTTCGTGTGACCTTCAGATTAGCTCAAGAACAGTGCGTAGAGAGCTTCATGGAATGGGTTTCCATGGCCGAGCAGCTGCATCCAACCCTTGCATCACCAAGTGCAATGCAAAGCATCGGATGTGGTGGTGTAAAGCACGCCGTCACTGGACTCTAGAGCAGTGGAGACGTGTTCTCTGGAGTGATGAATCACACTTCTCTGTCTGGCAATCCGATGGACGAGTCTGGGTTTGGTGGTTGCCAGGAGAACGGTACTTGCCTGACTGCAATGTGCCAAGTGTAAAGTTTGGTGGAGGGGGAATTATGGTGTGGGGTTGTTTTTCAGGGGTTGGGCTTGGTCCCTTAGTTCCAGTGAAAGGAACTCTTAAAGCTTCAGGATACCAAGACATTTTGGACAATTTCTTGCTCCCAACAGTTTGGGGATGGCCCCTTCCTGTTCCAACATGACTGCACACCAATGCACAAAGCAAGGTCCATAAAGACATGGATGAGCGAGTTTGGTGTGGAGGAACTTGACTGGCCTGCACAGAGTCCTGACCTCAACCCGACAGAACACCTTTGGGATGAATTAGAAAGGAGACTGCAAGCCAGGCCTTCTCGCCAACATCACTGTCTGACCTCACAAATGCGCTTCTAGAAGAATGGTCAAAAATTCCCATAAACACACTCCTAAACCTTGTGGAAAGCCTTCCCAGAAGAATTGAGGCTGTTATAGCTGCAAAGGATGGGCCAACTCCATATTAAACCCTACGGATAAAGAATGAGATGTCATTAAAGTTCATGTGCACGTAAAGGCAGGCGTCCTAAAACCTTTGGTAATATAGTGTATATTGGTCAATTGAATAAAACATTATTTAAGATGTGGCGATGCAAACATATATTAATCAGGTATACTGATTTTATTTAGATATATTTAAATATTTTTACAAGACAAAAATGCTGATTTAGGAAATTACTTTTTGCAAAGCAGACAAATAAACACAATATTTAGTTTTGCTATATAATTCCACAGTTATCTAAGACTAACAAGGCCAGTATAACCACATATATGAAGACAACCAGAGCTGTGTTCAGGATGGTCATGTGAATCAGACTGGTTATGATTTGCTATGTCACACACAAAACTGTCCAAAACCTTTGAAGTGTCAGAATCTGAACTTGCTCTATAAATTAATTACTAGTCCTAGCATGTTTTGCTATGATGAGCTTTCTGGACATGAAAAATAATGAGTGGAGATTCCAGACCATCTGTCAACTGACCAGCATCAGATCAGCTAAATCTTTGGAAAGAGCTTTAATGCCGCAATGTTATGGTCAAAGCTGTTATGATTCAGAAATGAATATATATATATATATATATTTATAGATTAATATTGAATATTTTACTTTTTACTTGTTTGCTATTGAATTAACTGATAACCATTTAGTGCAGTTTGTTATGAGAAAAAAACAGCAAACTAACTGTACAGTCCCATGAACAAGCAGTTCATAAGAATGTACAGCCTTTGCAACAAAGTGATGGACAGGACATGACATATAATTTGTGGTTGAATCGATGAAACCCAATACCAATCCGACCTACTTGTTATATAGGACAATATCGGGTCTCCATACATAACTACTAGGTATACGGATGGTATCAAGCCCATCGTAGTCTGTCTTATTCCAGGTGAGGTAGGCATCAAACCACACCTGACGAATCCACAAGTATGTTGTGAGGATCTGGTTTCTTTCATCCTAGGAAAAAAGATAGATTTTACAACTCATATGAACAAATATAACCCAGTCAGAAAATTAAATAAAATAGCTAATTTTTTTATTTTTATTTTTTTTTAATAGCTAAAATGTTCTGGCTTGTTCAGATGTGACATTAGTTTATTTTTGTCAGAACATGCTTTCAGTTTAGGAATTACAAGGGATTTTATTATTTTATGGGGCATGAAGTTAAAAATATCTATGTGGTATAACTGTCCAGAGATTGTATAAAACAAAAACAAAAAAGTCTAATTAAAAGTTTAAGTTTTGCATAATCTTTAATTATTTTTCTTAAACAGATAAACAGTTTTGTTGTAAAAATGAAAACAGAAAAGGATGTCACCAGGAGAACCTCTGTATATTGTGTTAAGGTCAGTAAGTTCGTTATTTTTTTAAATATATATATAATAATGATTAAATGTGTACACCTAGTGTATTCAAGGAAAAGGGAAATATTTTATTACCTTTGACTTGATGGTTGTAAAAGCTGACATTTTAAAATTATTAAATAAAAAATGTTAAAAATTCTTTCTTTTTTTTTTTCAAAACTGTATGATACCAACATGAAAATATTGAATTTCCTAGCACATTTGTTTTAATATATTTAGTGCAAGATACTATGAGCTAAACCATTTCTCTCTCTCTCGCTCTCTCTCTTATATATCTCTGGTTTATATAACATTTTATTAAAAAAAAATGGTGAAAATGCTATTTTTTCTGACTCTTGACAGAATTGTCTAATTTATGGAATGATAAAAAGAGATATCCAAAATTCCTTTTGTAAAATCCTTAAACTCCAATACATGAAAATAAAAACTCATTTTGAACCTGGCTTTTTCTACAGTTCAGATTTCTGTTCTGGAAACTAAACATAACATTTTAAAATACTTATAATACAAAAATAATTGTCTTAATGTACTCCAATTAATCAACTAAGGGAATATACAGTATGATGATATCTATTACTTTACTAGTTTACCTCTATTCACCTACATGTAGTAAAAGAAACAGAGTTAACATATTTGTTCAGACAGCACAATTCAAAGTTAAAGAGCTTATGCAAAACAGCAAAATGAGCCCAGAAAGAAGGAGAATGAGAAAGAATGTGTGATTGATCGAGAGTCATTACCATATCAATAATCTGGGAGAGAGTGATCTGCAAGGTGACGTTAATGATGTTGTCTGTGTCCTCCACAGGCCTCAATGCATTGGTGTAATTCACAAATAAATCATTCAGCAGCTTGAATGCATATTTCCCCTGGGCACACAAACACACTGCCAAAAAGGAAGAGGAAAGTGATTTAGATTTGGTCGATTTGTATTATTAGATTTATTAGTCAATTAAAGGTGGTTACTTGAGTAAAATGGCTATCCTCACATCCATAATGAGCTTGATGGCTTGTGATGGAATAGTTTGGTGAGTGTCCAGGGCTGATAAAGAATAATCTGAGCTCTTGAGGCATTTGCATAAACTATATGTTAGTTTATTTTTGACAATAAGCCCATCAGACCCTTTAGCACTCTATAGTCAGTAATGGTTCCCTCTCAAAGATGATAATTCTGGAAAATTACCACCACACCACAAACTATTTTACTAGCTTAATTATCTTTATTTCGTTTCATGTTGAAGAAAATTAAAATATTTCCCAAAGGATTTCCCCTGATTTCCCAAATTCCCTTGATTCTTACTGACATTTGGATTTGTCTGTAGGACAAACAAACAAGAATAACATCATTCAGCAAAGCATTAGATTTGTTCATTTTCTTTTAGTAACCAGCTGGGTGTTCCAACTAGTTCAGAGCTGCTATAAAATATGATTTGGCTGCCAGCTCAGGACAGACTGATGAATGAGCATGCTTTATCAAAATCGACTTTACCAAAAAGCACTAGTAACAGGAGAGCTACAACAACCTTTCAAACTGCAGTCCATATATTTGATTGAAAATATATGATGTCCATATATTTGTTCGCTGAGGATGAGTGTGGTCAGCGCTTTCACTAGCGAATCAATTCACTCCAAGTGCCAGACAAAACAGCGCTCTAATGAAAGATAAAAATGGAGGCTGTGGTGTGAAAAGGATGTGTGAGTTCCAGCTGGCAGCATTGCTGTCCTGCAGCATCAACTGAGCAAGTGTGCAGAAAGTATCAAATTCTTGTGATCAAAAACACTGGTGTCAAAGTTGCTTCTTTAGACAAAATGCAAAAATGCTTTAAGGACTCTGTGGGTCATTTATTGGGTTCCTAATTGGGCAACTGCCACAGAAATAAACTTTTAAGATAGTACATTTAATAACACATGCTACATTACATTTATCTTTAATAAAAAGTTATTCAAGTTTCCTAGGATGTGTGGATTTGAGAATGAGCGCAATTGTTGAATGTCCAATATCTAAATTACAAATCCATATACACACAGGAACTACTCACAGAAGTTCCATTCTTGTGTAATTAATAATAATAATTAAAAAAGCACCTCCAACGGGAATTAAATAGAAATTCTGGGTAATTAAATAGAAATGTCTGACTGCTGATCTTAAGGTACGAGAGGCTGTGCTGTATCGTGAATAAGTCACGGCTGAAGGGCGTTGTTAGGCACAACGCGAAGAGAAGTAAACTCTTACTAAAAGCCTTCCTTCCGCTGGAAAAAATAGTCCCTGACCGTGAACAGCAACAGAAGTTACATTATCACGCCTTTAGATGGTGTCAAAGACTGTCTTTATGAGTGTGTCAGTCAGTAGCAAAGACTTTTACATTGAAAAGACTGAATTGTTGTGAACACGGAACAAGACGTAACTGAAAAATGCTTTGACTAGCGACTGTCAGTCACGGGAAAACCCTGTAACTGTTAAAAGGACAAGATAATACATCGGACATTTAAACAGAGTTTTTATTATGAACATAGGACTGAACTGAAGGAAAATGTTAAATCTAAATGCAGGTAATAAACTCGCTCACTCGATCTCTTTCTCAGAATACACTTCTACATAATACAGTAAGCTTCAATGAACAATATCAATTGAGAACATACAGTTTACGTTGCTAAGAGTGTTGTGTGTAGTGATACACAGAACCGTTGGGTGAAGCGGTCATAGCCGTGTTTTATCATGATTAAAACACAGCTATTGACCAATCAGAATCAAGGACAGGAACTAACTGTTTTATAAATGCCTCTATGGAATTCTAAACACTAATTATGTATCAGTGGGACAACCTTCTGGAAGAATAGGTCAGATCAGGTTGATTAGAATATATCACACATTAAGTTATAGATCAGCGCTGTCATCTGTCCACTGTCGTTAAGGTTCAATCCACAGATATTTCAGAGCACCGTACGTTGGACATGTCCATCTTAGAATCTCTTGCAGGGATATTTGTGTGTAAATTGATGCTAAGAGCACGCAGAGCATTTAGGACATTGATTCTCAAACCTTTCCTGGAGTACCACCAGAACTGCACATTTTGTATGTCTCCCTCATCTTTCACAACTGATTCAACTCATGAACTTATTAGTAGACTGCAAGACTAGAAATGAGTGTGTCAAATATAGAGAGACATACAAAATGTGCTCTGGCCAGGACAGGTTTGAGAATCACTGATTTAGGAAAAACAATCATGTGTTGAAATTTGCAGTAAACGCAAGATCTTAATTCAGCATCAGCCTTTATCACATGGAGTTTATTTATTTGAATAAGTGTATTATTTAAGAAATCACATTTAGCCTATATGACTAAATCTACCAAATAAACAAACACACAGACAAAAACATAAAATCTTAATTATCAACAGCAAATTAAATATAAACTCTGCAAAAATTGCAATAAAAAAACAATAACAACGTAAAATACACAGAAACACATATAGCCAATACATACAAGTAGGATAAAAGCAGCTAATGTCAGTTCTGTCAGTAACTCTTGAGTAATTATGATCTTGTTTAAACTAAAAACTAAAAATACCTTGGATGCCTGAATAAACTCGTTCATTAAAATGTGCGCAGTCTTACCTGGAATAAAACCAATGGTGGCAATCAAATGGAAAGAAGCCAAAATGACACGTGGATTCATTTTGTGGCGTGAATGAGGAATAAAAACTCTTCTATGATCTCGTGAAGGCAGGTGCAGCATTTCTCAGGCATTCCCATTGTTCAGTACAGTATTGTTACCAGGCAGGCAGCGCAAGATCCATGCGCAACTCGCGAGGCAACTGAAGTGTCGCGTGCTAGTTAGTAGCGGTGACGAAGAGTTTTAGTTCTAGATACTTAAGTGCTGATAGTCGACTCGTGTTTTGTGGTGAACTGGGAGCGTTGTAGCAATATATTGCGTAGGACCGGAGACAAGAGTACTGAGAGGACACTACGAAGACCACTTTTGAGTGAAAGTAGGCTACTCTATCCACATGAAGAAATACTATAGTAATTTATAGTAAATACTATAGTGTTTTTGAACCACACTACAGTAAATTGTAGTATACTGTATATATTATAGTATTTACAACACTTTGTTAATGAATGCTACAGCATACTGTAGCATTAACTACAGTGAACTGATAAACTGTAAATACTGGGTTACACTTTATTTTAAGTTGTCTTTGTTACAGTGTAATTATACATTTAAATACTGAGGAGGAATATTAAGAAACTACATGTAGGGTTAGGATTAGGGTTTGATTTTAGTTTTTACTACAGTAAACTGTAGTGTATTGTAGTATGATATACCCCATAGTTGTAGAAAACTTAGTACAGTATTGGGTAATTTATTTATATTACTATAGTTATCTTACCACAGCAACTATAAAATTACCACAACAAATTAAAGTACTTTAAGTTTAAAAAAAAATTATATCTATCTATCGTTTCTGCCATTAAAGGTAAGACATAAAAACTATGAAATTCTGCAATTAATGTTTCACTTAAAAGACTTATGCTGATATGAATTTGTAAAAAAAAAAAAAAAAAAAC
>RJVU01053127.1:14233688-14244066 GCA_003731715.1 Anabarilius grahami | reverse complement strand
TTTCATTAGAAATTAAAAGTATTTTATTTGTAGTTTTACATTACAAAAAATTCAGCACATTCATGCACAGAAATAATCAGACATCCACAAACACACACCCATTCAAAGAGCACAACCTCAATTATTTGAAGCATAATCTGTCATAAACCAAATTTAATGTTTACAATGCTTTTAGAAAATAATCATTACATGAAACAAGCACATTACTAGATTCTGGAGCATTTTGTATCACTAAAAGAAAAAAAAAACCTGAGAGGATGAAGGGTTCACATAATGCTCTAATGTAATTACATCAGCGAAACCCTATCCTAGTCAGAAGAGATGTCATGTTGACTTTGATTAAAGTTTTATAAGAATCGCCAGTCACATATTGTTGAACACTTTAGAAACCCCAAAATATACTTGAACTTTAACCAATAGCACTGAATTTATTTAGTTTTACATTAGGTAAACCTTTAACAATAAAGTTTTCCAGATCAACATGTTGAAAACCCTACAAAAATAGAGATATGCCCTACACTTTTAAATTTTTTATTCTTGCCATATATTTTTGGTGTGAGGAGAGTAATTTTAAATAAATGCGTAATCTCTTCGAAAGGAAAAAAAAATAATAATAACTCATTACAGGTTGAGTAACCTTTATCATTTACACAGAAGCTTGCAACTTGTAGACTAAGACAGTCCATGGGAACAATGAAAATACTGTACTTACAAAAGGTATACACACACATCATTGTTACACTAAGATTTAAAAACACTATGACTGAAAATAACAGTCAAAAGAAAACGTTCCTTCTTTACGTCTTTATGAATTGTACAAGGTAGGCTCTAAACACACAAACACATTATATTTTAGCTTTAAATGGACCAGATGATACTTCACAATGTAACTTTGTAACTGAATAGACAAATGTCTGGCATTTTCCCTCAAAGTATCTTAGGCAGATTAAATCAACAGATGTATTCAAATAGATACTTTAATTATTTAAGACACTCACACAAATCATGTCTGACTACAAAACAGGATTTGAAAGAGAAAAAAAAAAAAGCTCCTACACAAACACAAAAGGGAATGCTTTATTCACAAGTATTGTGCCTAAATATGCATCGAAAGTTCAACCACGGCCTGAAACAGCCATATAATTGGAGTGCTGAAGGTAATTCCACTCAAGACTCATGTTACTTCTGCAGAACTGATCAAGAAACCTATATCTTGATATTCAGTGACTGATAACATACTCTTGCAGGTACGACTGAGTAAGGCTGCGGAGTTCCTCTAAAGCATAGTCCTCTGGCATGGGTAGACGTCCAATGTGTGGAGCAAGCTGGCAAAGAGGGATGTGTCGGGGATCTGGGGTGCCTTCACCACCCTGCTGGAGACTCAAAACCACTCGTAGGATGTTAGCCACACGTTTGGCCATCTCTATAAGGCAAGTTTATATCCAAAGTTACAATTCTACAGTAATTGTATGGATTCATATTGTTAATTCATATTGGTTTTCTAGCCGGTGCCATAATCTAACAAAGAAAATGGTTAAAATGAACTTTTCAACAACATTATTAGAGTATAAATGACAAAACACAGGAAAAGAATTTCAGACCTGATTGGGCAAGTCGGTCTTTAGCTTTGGAGCATGGGAGGAGCTCTATTCTCCCACAGAGAGACGTCACCTCTGTATGCAGTCGCTCCAGCTCATAACCTGGGCTTTCCGTCTATAGATAGAAGTAGAAAACATTACATTAGTGGTTTCTTAAATTTTTATTCTAGTAGAGCAACATACTTTCCTGAAGCAGCAGGTTACCTGTTGGATGTCCTGCAAAGTCTGGATGACATGGATGTAATCGAGGTAGACCCGTCCAGATGTGTCCCAGCTCTGAATCTGAACACTGCGCTCTGGCACTGCCAACCCCTCCAGGAATTCCAGCAGGTACTTATGATTATCGTTAATTATGCAGTCTGAGGGAGGGGGGGGAGAGACAAGAAGATAACATTAGGCTGGTTTTCATGGCAGGCATATAGAACTTTTACAGAAAGTTCTATACAGAAAATAAGTTAACTGAAATACACTAAATTTAAATACCATTTGGATGTAAATTTGGTCCCCCAGGTAATGAAAATTAGACTAGGAGCAGTTTGGCCATAAATTCCAAAAAGTTTAAACAAGCCAAACCAAATATTTAGATCGAAACTGCTTAAATCATTTTCAGACCACCAGTTTCAGACTTGCTCAAATTATGGGTAAATGGGTAAATAGTTCATTTCTTTATTTTACTTTGAGTTGATAAAAAGGGTTTACAGTGCATTTTCAGTTTTTTTTTTTGTCTCTTCAGTGTGCGACATGGCAAAGAACAAAAGTGGCAAATCTACTTATGAAGATGGTCACACTAGACTTTGAACATGCAATTTCTTTCAGACACTGCAACAGTCATGATATGCAACATCTTTTTTAAAAACAAATTCAAAAAATCTAATATGTAAAAAATATACAACCTACTCCACTTTCCTGCAAAAAGCTTTGAAACCTGCAGCTTCAAAGTTTCTGGGGTCACGTCATGACGTATTAATCTTGTATTGGTCACACGTCTTCACGTAATACGAATTCGTAGGTGAGAGTTCACCAAACTCGAAATATGAAATGTAGTGAAATGACGAATTTTTTCGGCTGAGTCTGTGTATATGAACAGAAGTCAAAAGGACAAAAAGTGTAGTTTGACCGCCCCTTTAGTGTGCAACTTACATGTACAATCAATGTGAATACTTGTGGAAATGGCAGCCAAAATTAGCATGCGCTGTTTATGTTGCCACACACATGAAAACGCATGAGAGACATAAAAAGTATGTTTGTGTGTGTTTTTGGCTTATCCAAACCTGAGGCCAGGTGCTGGATGACCAGCCGATGACAGTGATTCCAGTGGCCGGCCTTGTAAAGGTGCAAGGCTTCACGATGTTTATCTCCCTCTCTGCAGGCACGGATGGCCTTGGCTTGATGGATCCACTGGATGGGGATCAGCAACTTTTCCGTAAGAAATTGCTCCTTCTCCATTGACTCTTCCGTCTCCTCAAGGGGGCAGTGTAAGTTGAGCATCTCCCGCACTGCACTCTCTCTATGTCTGTACAGTTACATAAAATAGGAATCATCTCATGTATGGTCACTCAACTCATCCTGTATAAAACCCATCACGAACTAAATGAGTACTCAGAACACAGCAGTCATTTACCCAGAGTCAGGTATGTGCAGCAGCACGAAGATAGCCATCTCCCATAATCCTGCGCTCTCCAGCTGGGCAGCGTAGCTGGTGTGCAGCAAGCCCTGGCATGAGATGGACAGGTGATTGTAGTTAAGAGCCTGCAACACGTTCCACAGGTGCCAGCACAGCCGGTAGTCCAGATGATCAGCAGTTACTGTGCTGGGATCAAGTAGCTGTTGTAGGCTGTAGTGCCTAAAGAGGGGGGAAATAGTTTAAGATCAAAATCAGCCTGCATACATAGACAGCCTATGGACATCATCTTCAAAGGAAAATCCAGGAATCAAAGAGGACGTGATTACAAACCTATCACTGTAAAGTTTAAGCAGGTGGAAGCAGATGTCATAGAGTGACTTTTTTGATTCCGTCTCGTCCATCTCTTCATCCAAACCCAACAACTCGAGTTCATCTACATAGGGAGGTAAAGGAGGGCAAGCATACCTTTTCACTTCCTCTGAACCCTGAAACGCATACAAATACAGTTAATACAGCATTTTAAAATATATAATTTATTCACAGTCTTGAAGGGATAGTTCACCCAAAAATGGAGAAAAAAAAAAAAAAAAAAAAAAAAAAAAGCCTTAATTTACTCATCCTCATGTCATTTCAAACCAATAAGACTTTCGTTCATCTTTAAAACACAAATGAAGATATTTTAAATGAAATCAGAGATTTCTGTCCCGTCATTGAAAGCCTACGCAACTACCACTTTGATGCTTCAAAAAGTTAATGAGGAGATCAAGTGGTTGAGTCCAAATCTTCCTGAAAGGACTTAAAGGGATAGTTCACCCAAAAATGAAAATTTGATGTTTATCTGCTTACCCCCAGCGCATCCAAGATGTAAGTGACTGTGTTTCTTCAGCAGAACACAAATGATGATTTTTAACTCCAACCGTTGCCGTCTGTCAGTCAAATAATGCGAGTGAATGGGAACTTTATCAATAAGAGTCAAAAAAACGTGCATAGACAAATCCAAATTAAACCCTGCGGCTCGTGACGACACATTGATGTCCTAAGACACGAAACGATCGGTTTGTGCAAGAAACCGAACAATATTTATTTTATTTTTAACCTCTAAAACACCACTACGTCCAACTGCGTTCAGCATTCGCTTAGTAAGGTCTGATCGCGCTCTGACAACGGCAGTGATGTCTCGTGCTTATACTTCAATGACTTATTAAAAAATAATAAATAATATAAAATAAATAAATAAATACTGTTCGGTTTCTCGCACAAACCGATCGTATTGTGTCTTAGGACATCAATGTGTCGTCACGAGCAGCAGGGTTTAATTTGGATTTGTCTATACAAGTTCTCTCAACTCTTATCGATAGAGTTCCCATTCATTCGCATTATTTGACTGACAGACGGCAACGGTTGCAGTTAAAAATCCTAATTTGTGTTCTACTGAAGAAACAAAGTCACCTACATCTTGGATGCGCTGGGGGTAAGCAGATAAATATCAAATTTTCATTTTTGGGTGAACTCCCTTTAAATGATGAACAGATTGAATTTAGGCTTTTATTCACATATATACACGTCAAGCTAACATTCTTCCGTTTACCATATCTGAAGTGTGTGTTGATGAATGTTTATATGTGAATAAAAGCCTATATTAAACTTGTTCATCATATAAAGTGATTGTGTCTTTTCAGAAAATTTGGACGAAACCGCTCGATTCACATGGATTAGTTTTACAATCTCTTTATGAACTTTTTGAAGCGTGGTAGTTGCGTAGACTGTCAATGGAGGGACAGAAATCTCTCAGATTTCATTAAATTATCTTAATTTGTGTTTCAAAGAAGTTTTATGGGTTTGGAATGACATGGTGAGTAAATGACAATTTTTCATTTTTGGGTGAACTATCCCTTTAACTTCATTACACAGTTGATCAGGAATCAGTGGCATCTCTCAACAGGAAAGAGCTAAAACATGGTCTTTAAACAAGCTATGGTCTTGTTGTGACAAGTTGCCATGTAAAGTAATTCTATTGGAAATAAAAAAAAAATCTTCAAAAACACTTATTTTGAAGTTATTATTAAAGAGTACTGAAAAAGAAAAAAAAAAATCTATCAGTTTCCACAAAAGTATTAAGCAGCACAGAGCTGATTTAAACATTAGCTGTTTCCATCCACCATTTCTTCTTTGAAATTTGGGATATATAATTAAGTTTTTTTTTTAATGCTTTTAAAAAATATATATAATATGTGCATGATTGCGTTCCCAAACACCAGGCTTTCCGCCTCCAAACACAGATAACATGGAAGCGCTCTGAGGCACAAGTCATTTATGATGTATGAAAAGAGAGCCACAGTGCTTTTTTAACAAAGGTTTTATCATGCAATTCACTTTTCCAATTTTGTGAACAAGTTCAATTTGCAACTTTCGATGTTTATATTTTCTAGCGATCGTTCAAAATTCGTAGTTTTTTATGTTATGTTGAGTAACGTACACCCCTAGTCTGTATTTCTCCTGCTAACTGGCTAAGTCACGTTTCTGTAGTTCTGCTATTCAGATGTGGGTCCAATATTGTCTAAAAATGTGTCGATTAATCCAGCTTGTCTGTCTTATTACTTGGAGTAATGATCCAGGATGGAGCACGACGTTTGTTTACAAAGTGCAATGCATTATCAGCTATTCACGTTTGTGCTCGGCTAACGTGGGAGTTCACAACATAACCGTGGGCTCGGTTCACTAATATAACTTTTTTTCCTCTGCATTTTTATTATTACAGTAGAGTGGAGCTCTATCTGTATTGTAATAGGATGTTAAGATGCATTGTAATGTCAAACAATGATCTAGCCATTTTTTACTTTGTTAATAATTATGACAAAAAAGTCTGTGTACACATCTGGCCTAAATGTTTATCATATGTTTAGAGGTTTTCAGCTTCACAGTTCCCACAGTTGCACCTACATAAAGTACAACAGTGACGCTGCGATCACGTCTTATAAATAACACAAACTAAGGTGACACTTACTCCAGTCGGGACTGCGAATCAGTTTCTGGTTGATCGACTACTTCAGACGTTTCATTGTCGGGCTCGAATTGATACGGTAAAATCGACGCTATCCTTTCCGTCCATACATTGTATACAATGTCTTGCGAATTGATAGCGGTCATTCAGTTATAGTAATGGGCGTGCAGTAGACCAATAAGGATTGGGCCATCTGACCAATCAGAGCAGTGTAAGCTCACGGAAAGGAGTTTAGAAAGAACTGCTTCAAACGAATCGTTTACGAGGTGAAATTAATTCAAGTAAAATTAAATGTATATTATGAGAAAACAAAAGTGTTTTTTGACCTTGCATGCATTTAAACCTGTTGTAGGAGACTCCCAAAACAATATTAGGAATCTTTAAAAAGGCATAATAGGGGCACTTTAATATACATTTAAATAGAAACCAGCTTTTTAAAAATTGTAATAACATTTTACAATATTACTGTATTTGTGATCAAATAAATGCAGCCTTAAGCATAAGAGAATCCTGCCGACCACAAACTTTTGAAAGGTAGTGTAATTATGAAATTTTATACTTGTGTCAAAGATAAACTAAAATAGCTTCTAAAAATTTTGTGAGATGTGAGGTACCTGAAATGCAGATTCGTATTTGGCGAGAGCATCAGCTACAGATGCAGTGGGAGGCAGCATGTACCAGAGATGAACAGCAACACACCGCTTCCAGTCAAGCTCGGAGCACACGTTTATACAGTAGTCTGTTGACTGCCACACCTTCATTAAAAAAATAAAAAATAAAATTACAAATTAGGGTTGTACAAAAAAAACTGACATTGCAATATTTACTTTTTCTGCACTATATATTGAGATATGAAGAAATACAGGAATGTATACCAAGTTACTTTATTTGGTACTTCTGATTCATTAGCTGCTTTGAGTAAATAACTAGAAGAATAAAGTGCTGTAAATGGTAGAACTATTTGCGCTATAAACCAGTGTGTTTATAATTACGTCAATACACTCACTGGCCACTTTATTAGGTTCACCTGTTCAACTACCTGTTAAATATCTAATAAGCCAATCACTTGGCAACTCACTGCATTTAAGGCATGTAGACATGGTCAAGACGATCTGCTGAAGTTCAAACTGAGCATCAGAATGGGGAAGAAAGGTGATTTAAAGACTTTGAACATGGCATGGTTGTTGGTGCCAGATGGGCTGGTCTGAGCATTTCAGAAAATGCTGATCTACTGGGATTTTCACACACAACCATCTCTAGGGTTTACAGAGAATGGTAAAAAAAATAAAAATAAATAAAAAAATAATACCCAGTGAATAGCAGTTCTGGCAAATGGGCTACGGCAGCAGAAGACCATACTGGTGCCACTCCTGTCAGCTAAGAACAGGAAACTGAGGCTACAGTTCACACGGGTTCACCAAAATTGGACAACATTAGATTGGAAAAATGTTGCCTGGTCTGATAATTCTCATTTTCTCCTGCAACATTCAGATGGAAAGGTCAGAATTTGGCATAAACAACATGAAAGGATGGATCCATCCTGCTCTTGTATCAACGATTCAGGCTGGTGGAGTAATAGTGTGGGGGATATTTTCTCTGCACTTTTTGGGCCCCTTAGTTCAAATTTGAGCATTTTTTAAACACCACAGCCTATTTAAGTATTGTTGCTGACCATGTCCATTACTTTATGACCACAGTGTATCCATCTTCTGATGGCTACTTCCAACAGGATAACATGCCATGTCACAAAGCTCTGGTAATTGGGGAGCCCATTTGAGTAGAGAACATTTGGGGTGTGGTGGAACGGGAGATTCACATCATGGATGATCAGCCAACAAATCTGCAGCAACTGCGTGATGCTATCATTTCAATATAGACCAAAATCTCTGAGGAATGTTTCCAGAACCTTGTTAAATCTATGCCACAAAAAATTAAGGCAGTTCTGAAGACAAAAAGGGGGTCCAAGGTGTACCTAATAAAGTGGCCAGTGAGTGTACATTAAAATAATATGGTAAAAAAATACCAGTTTGTAATATCAAGCAGCATAAGCTTTTTTGTACAACTAAATTTAACAAAGCGGATGACACAAGAAGCCTCACACATTCAATTTATAAATGGTCGTGCCCGCTCTTATTTTATTTACTTACTGGTTTGCCTGCAAGCAAAGCAAAGATTCGCAGCCTCTCCTCCTCTATGAAGGAGTCTGTCTGCATCCTGTTCCAGTCACTGAGCTGCACAGCCAATAGATCTCTACAAAACTGAGACCCCACAGCCTGAGACAACATCAGTGAAAGGCGATGGTCCCCTATACACACACACACACACATACACACAGCCTTTATTAGAACCACTAATGCTGCTTGTACAGCATGCAACTTGACAGCATCCAGAAAAAAAAATACTGTGCACACTCACCACTCTTCTGGGACAGTTTGCAGGCCTTGCTTAAGCAGTGACCGGTAAGGTAACTGAATACAGCCTCAGCGTGGTTGCGCTGAAGGGCCCGGCCCACCTCCTCCTCAATGCACTCAGCTGAGCTCTCAGAGAGCCAGTGTGAGAAGCTCCTCCGCCTCTCAAGCTGCTGCTGGTAGTCCGAGTATTGCTCAGTCTCCACATCTCGGTCACCCAGACGACCCCACAGAGCAGCACACAAAGTCCAAACTTGCCGCCAATGGGCCAGGCCAGCTAATGTGGAAGATCAAAGTGATTTAATAAACAATATGCTTTTTTTTTTATTATTTTATCATAAAGAAATATATACAAACATACTACTGTCCAAAAGGCTTATTGAAAGTTTCCTATGCTTAAAGGTGCATTTATTTGATCAAAAATACAGTACAAATTGTAATACAGTGAATATGCATCTTCATTTATTCCTGAGATGGGAAAGCTAAACTTTTTCCAGCAGCAATTATTCCAGTCTTCAGTGTCACATGATCCTTCACAAATCAATTTGCTCAAGAAACATTTCTTATCAATGTTGAAAACAGTTCTGCTGCTTAACATTTTTGTGGAAACCAATTATTTTTTTTCTTCAGAATCCTTTAATGAATAGAAAATTTAAAAGAACAGGATTTATATGAAATGGAAATCTCTCAATTAAATTGATTAAAAAAAACAAACCTCACTAAGCCCAAATTTTTTATTTAGACTCATAAAACCCTAGTAAAAACTTCATACCATCCCCTCCTGTATCTTTGTTGACCTCCACAATCCATTCTGCATAACCATGCAGAGCATCCACTCCTCTCTCTGGCTGAATGAAAGGACAGGGGTCGTCTGTGTTGATTGTGCTGTGCTTTAGACTGATCTCCAGTGGCCTGTGGTAAAGAGCAAGGCTCTCAGCTGACTGCTTGGGCTCCAGGCCGACCACCTGCTCCATACGCACTTTAAATAGACTTTCAGTGATCCTGGTGTGATGCAACAATGGAAAAATTACTTTGAGAAAAGTTCTGTCACACTTTAGATACATTTTATTTGCACTGACAAGCTACGAAGCAGCTAAACTTACGGTTTGCTCTTGGTTGGTTTGGGTAAGAAACCAAAACCCATGCTCTCTGCTGCCTGCTCCTTCATTGTTTCTGTGACACTAACTTGATCTCCACAGTGCACCAGTGTCCAGTTGGGACCCCAGCCCACTCTGAAAGACCGCCCTCTGAACAGAGCCGTGTCCATCAGTAAACGTCCTTTCCCTAAAGTTATAGAGCTCTCCAGAGGTACTGGCCCACCTAGCCTACGGGCCCCAATGGTCCGAAGCGTAGGTTCTGGAGGAGGGGCCGGCAACAGGAAGGATGGACCCAATGATGGCCATGGCGCTTCAGATGCTAGTGACTTGCTAATCTTCTGAGGTATTCCACCAAAAGGAGCCTCTGGGAACTGGGAAAAAAGCCCTCCACCTGAGGTGAACTTTGTTTGTAACAGGGCTCCAACTGTAATAGAAAAGCCATAATATCAGACACATTTAAAGAAGTGTACTTCCAACAAGTACCCTACACATCAAATTATTATTTTTTTTTTTTCTTCATGTTTTTGAAAAGTTTCTTAATGCACACCAATGCTGCATTTGTTTGATTAAAATTCACTATATTAGTTTCTACTGTAATATTACAATTTAAAAAAAAAATTCCTGTGATGGCAAAGCTGAACTGTCCTGAG
>RJVU01053127.1:14097487-14233637 GCA_003731715.1 Anabarilius grahami | reverse complement strand
GGAACTGTAGGAAGAACCATTATTAATAATTGAGTACCAATAATATTTGATAAGAGTGCACTAAATCAGCATATTAGAATAATTTCTGAAGGATCATTTGAACCTGAAGACGTAATGGCTGCTAAAAATTCAGCTTTGCCGTCACAATAATAAATTAAACTTTAAAATATTAATAGAAAATAGTTCATTTAAAATTGTAATATATATTAGTGTATGTAAACTGCATTTAATGAATTAAGAGTGGCATACTTGATAGCCGACCAGCTCCAGAAAGCAAAACTTTGGGGGAAGCCACATCTTGTATGAGCTTTGAAGAACCATGCTCTTGAAACAAGTCACATTCATCATCCTCTGCAAAGAGAGATGCCTTCATAATCTGTGTGGAACACAAATCAATGTTACTAAAATGACAGAATGCGACATATTTGCAATCGATGACAACTACACGCACGCTACCTGTAAGGTATGAGGGTTGATGCCCATTGAGGAAGCAATCTGGCTGGATGCGGACATGGGCTCATGCTCGGCAGGAGTCTCAGATCTCAGCTTGTGCTCCTCCAAAGAAGTTCTCTCTCCATCCTCCTCTCCCAAAACACTGTCCGCTGGGTGCTCTTGAGTAATGTCAGCCATGTCACTGTCCAACTCCGACACACGGCTGAGCAGCTCAAGTACTGCAGTACTCTACACATATGCACACAAAGAGTTCAAGTCAAGTCTTTGTTCTTGATCCGAGTGCAGAGTAGTTTTGAAACATCTTTAAACTGATGCCGACACCCCGTTAACTTTACATCAATTTTTGCCAAATAATTTGGCAGGAATCGAGGATGTAGTTGCTGCCTAATCAAAACACTGCTATGAAAGCATTATGTACCCATTAAATGTCCTGACACAAACATTTTATCTTTATTGTACTTTTATTTGTCAATGAAATACATGACAAAATCAAAACAAATTCACACACTTTCTTTCATACATTTTTTCCACCGCTATACTTCAAAATAAAACATTCTGAATGCTCACAAGCTCATCTGTAGAAAATCTCAGATCAGACACACTTTTAATCATTGCATGTAATGTTACTCAAATCACCTGTTAAAAATAAATCTCAAATATATCTGGTCAAGCAAATTCTTTGCTCGTGTTCTACAAATATCATAACATACAAATGTACTTTATATTATGGCAAAGATAAAAGAAACCAAGTATAATTAAATACACTAATAATAATAATAATAATAATAATAATAATAATAATAATAGGCTGCATCATATTCCACTCAAAACACAATCAGAATCACCCTTTTTCATTTTTAAAAGTAAAACTTTCATTCAAGCATGTAACAAATTTTTCACTGAAAATGACAGATCTAGTCTTTACACTAAGCACCTGCTAATTGCAACTGATAAGGAGAAAAGTCAGCTTTACAAACTATAAATATTAGATTAAAGGCAGCTCCCTTTGTTATATGAACTTGCTTTGTAAACTTATATTTAAAATGTGCGCACAGCATTTCAATAACCTCAGATGTCTTTGCATCACAGCTGAAAAGCATTTGAACCACTAAAACTGTTTGCTCTCTCCCCGCTGCTAGTGTAGATCTGGACTGTGGGGGGCACAGCAGGTATGAGTGAACTTGAGTGGCCCCCGGAGACCAATGTGTGTCAGACTCAGTGCGTTCCTCAGTCTACCTGAGCCTGTGGCGCCATCTGCTGCTGGTTCAGTGGAAGCTGTGGGATCCCAGGAGGAACCCCTGTCTTCAGCTTCTTCAGGTCCAGCTTGGTCGGTGGGACTTCCTCTTCTTCATCAGAATCCTGCAGGCCATACTTTGAGAAGTGGGCCACCTGTAGAGGAGATTTCAGTTAAATTTTCAATTTCTTATACATAACAGACAACTAATACAGGACCGGTCAGAAAATAAAATGATGCAAAGTGGAGCACTTTGTGTAGGTGCTCATACCTCAAAGACCCAGGAGCCAGTTTCAGGTCGGTACTCCAAGAAGCGGGCGCCTTGTTTGCGCGAGGCTGCCTCGAGACGGCCCTCGTAGTTCATCTCAGTCAGCCTCTCTAGACTCTTGATCTGACAGCACGTTGTCTTGTCATTGGGCCACACACCATCTAGAGTCACTTCAGCACGTCTGCGTGATACAGGAAACAAAGTTATGTTGAACTAATAGGGAAAAGCGCTGTTTCAGCAGCAGAGACTGAAGTGGTTAAGAATGCAAAACCGATCCATGCAGATTCAGGTCTTGATGTTCATTTTTTTCCCCAAGGAGCACATGAAGATTTTTGGAGGGTGATGAAAATGTATCAGATAATGTCTTTTTTCTTTTAATGAGCGGGATACTAAAAGACATTTGCATTCAAAAATGGTTTTTTTAATTGAATACCACAAGTACACTAGGCTTTTAATTATTGCTGCTTCAAATTGTATTTAATAATTATTATAATTATTTATAGGCCTGCATAAGAAATCTATTGGCATAAATGCAGTTTTCATTGATTGGGAACTGTTCTGAAACCGTGAGCCCGTAGAACGTGCAACAGCACCATGTTTTTACTTTGAAACACGCAGCGCTAATATTTATTTAATAAAATCATAGCCTTTTGAAGTTTAATAAATTACATTAAGCTGTATTGATTCCGTTTCTCCATTCCCAAAATTAAGACCACTTAAACTGATAAAGACGTTTTTTCTGCCATTTAAGACTTGACATTAAATTTGACAAAAAATTAAATTTTTTAAAATATTAAACATTTTTTAACAGTATTTGTACCTTTTTAAGTCCCACAGGGACTTTTAAGTTACACGCATTTAAGTTACACTGCACTTAAAATATGGCTTAAGAAAATATCAATCATGTGATCATTAATTATTATTATTATTTAACTCTGATTTGATATTGTAATTTGTGACATTGTGATAGAGCTTCTGGATTGTAATGGAGTGCTTTAATTCTATGTAACAACATCCTGCCCAGGGACTACAGATGCAAATTAGCTGTTTAGCTAACTAATTTGTGTTGTGCATGGTCCCTGTTAAATAAATGAAACTAAACTAAACGCATGCTCCAAAATACAGTTTGAACATGTCTCTTAAGTCACTAATGCGAGTGAAACACTTGCAATATTGAGCCCTAAGATTACCTGTTTAGTCCCTCTCCAACAGGAGGCTTGTCTTTGTCATCAGGGTACACGATTATTTCCTTACGCCTGAAGTGCACAATCTCATCCAGGTTCATGTTGGTAAGATTCACCTCACCAGAGAAGAAAACTGACCCATAGCCTGCAAAAAACAAAAAAAACAAAACACAATATGTTACGCTCCACTGGTGGGCTACTTAGAATATCATTCGTTCTTTTGCATGGTGATACTTCATGCGATAGTTTTACCTCTCCTGCCAACAGTGAAGTTCTCCACAATACACTCCCCATTTTCATTCAACATCTTCCCCAGCTCTTCCATGGATGGGATGGTGTAGTAGCCTACACGGCCAAGAACTATACCTGAAAGAGGTCAGAATAAGATAGCTTAGAATAAGATTTCTAGACCATCAAGCACAGTGTATGTTTTAAAGAAGGTCAACAGAGACAAGCGTACCAGCTGGGTGAGGAGGTTTCTGAGCCTCCAGCTCCTCATCTCTTTCCTCCTGAATGGAATCCTCAGCCAGAGAAATGTCCTCACTGCTGGCCTCCAAGCCATTGCGATGACTGCCGGTTCCCCGCATGTTGAACTCTGAGATGGTGTCCTGTAGCAAGGGGCTCAGCTGGGCGTGTGGAATGGGTTTGGTGATCGGGTTGGTATAGAACTTGGAGACCTCTAGGTCATCCTCCCCACTTCTCTCCACACCAACTTCTCTGGGCTCTCCTTCATCCATACTCAGACTGAAGTGTGACAGGAAAACATTATAAATTTGAGGTTGCATCTTTACTGACTGCAAAATATTACTTCACATCAACGGTTGAGAACTAGTTTCAACTTACCTGAGCCCATTCTGTGGGTACTCTGAAGGGGAGGCCAAGTCATCAACCTCTCTGTTCCCAGAGTTGTTATACAGACTGCTGTTATTCAGATTCTTCAACACAAGCTTCTTTATGCTCTTCCTAAAACAAAGAATGCATGCAGTCAGGAACACAGTTAGTGCACTACATGTGCAATAAGTGTAGCTACAGTTATGACGTCAGGCTCTTACCTAGGCATGAAAGCTCCATTGTTAAGAGAGGGTTCATCATCATCAAGTCCATCGAAGAGCTGAGATTTGGATGAGCCAGAGGAGGAGAGAGCTTTGGGACGCACACGGGTGGCAGGACGAGGGGTCAGTTTGTATTGAGTAGGGGTAGTCAGGGCTTTCTGGGCAGCTGGATTTGTGGGCTTGAGACGCTAGTGAGAGAGAAGACATGTTAGCAGTGCATTTCTTGTTTTATTTAGTATTTTTTTTATTTTCATTTAGTAATAAGAAATGATTATTTTATTTTATAGGCATATTGATATAAAATCACAAATTTTGGCCAAACTGTGCAGCCCTACAAACAAGAACATGAAAACTTTTTTTTTTTAATCATTAAAATAATTTAAAATCACAAATCACTATTAGATGTTTTCACCAAATTGTGCAGCCCCATCATGTGAGGACCATCTAAACTGTAAAAATCAAACCTCTTCCTTCTTTTTGGGGTCCGACAGTGGGTTTCTGAAGAGGGGTGAGTCTCCAAATGGAGAGTAAGCCAATGCGTTAATCTGCTGCTGGAGGACGGCCTGCTGAGCGGCTGCTGCACTGGGGTCAGTCAGAGCTGTGAACAAAATATTGTATACTAGTTATTTATTTTACAAAACCTCAAAAAAACAAAAACAAATCTACCTCACATTACTCAACTTATCAACAAGATCTAAACCAGTTCTGGGAATAAAATCATTTATGAAGCATTTGCACTGACCCACAGGTTGTTGAGGAGCACCAAAATTCAGAGTGTTGGCTCCGGTGTTGAAGCCTCCAGTCCCGAAGGTGCCCACTGACCCCAGAGTGGAGCCCAGCTTGTTCTGGTTGTTCCCAAACAATGATGTCTGGCCAGTTCCTACAGCTGAAAATACAGATAAATACAACGTTTTAATTCTCACAATAACAAATGACCAAAAAAATTAATAAATAAAATAGCACCCCAAAATGTACCTCCTCCGAAGCCAGTTCCCAATCCTGTTCCCAGTCCTGTCGCTGCGGTTTTGTTCCCAAAAAGACCCCCACCTGTACCAGTTGCACCGAAACCTTCGAAAAATTAAAAACATCAGCATTAAATATCTAGATCAAATCTAGGTGTGCAGTGGTGAAATGATGCCCCATCACTTTCACAACCAAAATTTGATTGCAGCAAATACTGATCAGTATTAAGACTCACCAAAGGTTGAGGTGTTCGTGTTAGTCCCTAGAGTGAGTGTAGGCTTATTTGCAAACAGACCAGTGCCTGTGCCAAAGGAGGGTGCGCTTGTGGTGGTGGTGCCAAATCCAGCAGGCTTATTACCAAAAAGATTCTGTGAAATAAAGACAAGTTAATCNNNNAAAAAAAAAAAAAAAAATTATATACAATTGTAACTTATATTTGAAGATGGTGAAAATCTGAAAAAAATAAAATAAAAATAGAGTAAATAAAAAGAGCTCATTGTAGCCTCTTCAAAAATCACCTGTGTACCCACATTCCCAAAGCCGGTGTTAGTTTGACCGAAAATTCCTGTGCCAAAGCCTGTGGCGGTACTTGTGTTAGTGTTTCCAAAAAGTCCTCCGGCCTGAGAGGCAGCCGTGTTGCCAAACAGTCCCTGCTTAGAAATGAAATTATTGAATTAAACACTAGAATTAAACTGATTTTACATTAACAAGATCAGTTTAGTAAATCAGTGCAGACATTTAGTACACCTGCTGGAACTCACCATGCTGCTGGTATTGGGCTGGCCCATGGTATTGGTGTTGCCGAAAGAGAAAGTGTTGTTTTGGGTGGTGGTGGCTGAGCCGAATGGTTTGAAGAGACTGGAAGCTTGCTGCTGCGGCTGGCCAAACAAACTTCCTGTGGTTGTCCCAAATGCCCCAGTGCCTGTAATGCAAACAGTTAACACATATATTTAACACACACACACACAAAAATAAAAAAAAACCTAAAACAATTCTTAAGGTACAACCACTTACTCGTGCCAAATGAGGTCTTGTTCTGGCCGAAGTTGAAGCCAGTGTTTGGAGCTGATGAGCCAAAGAGTCCAGTGCCAGTACTGGGAGTAGCTGCGGCTGTCGGTCCAAAGAGACCTCCTGTGCCAGCTGCCATGGGATTGGAAGGACCCTTCCTTCCAGCCTGATAATCCTCAAACCTCAATTCCTTAGATGAAGGAAAGAAAGCTATAGATATTTTATCATGGTTCCAAATCCTCAAAACTCTAGACAACAGGCATGTTACGCATTTTTGATCGTTGCAGACAATTTCTTTAGTAGATCGCCATGTACTTATACAACTATCACAAAGTGAGAATCCATCTTACCTCTAAGGATTTGTTCTCGTATTCCTTCATTGCAGTGATGCACTGGTGTTTGGTGTTAATGCTGGTTGTCACGCCACCTTTTACCATTGTGTCACTACCAGTTGGTGGCTGTAAAAAAAAAAAAAAAAAAAAAAAAAAAAAAGATTTTGGTTAAATATCTTGTATGAAAAACAGGTAGCTCAATAAAGAGCATCCATGAAGAAAACAAAAAATATATAAGTGTAATCATGTCTAAACCAACATTGAATTTGATTGTTGTGCCAGGGGGTGCAGCAGTGAAACTTGATGACCCAAACAAAGAGCCTGACGTTCCTCCAAAAGGGTTGGATGTCGTGTTGGTTGTCCCAAACAATCCACCGCTACTAGTGCTGGTACCAAAAGCTGCAAAGCAATTACATTTTTTTTTATACATATTTAGGTCCATTGATTCAGAGCTATTCTTTTAATCCAAGACACATCTACAACAAATCAAAACATTTTTCTACGCAGACTTTCTGCAGGAAACTTACTGCCAAAAGTGGCTGGTTTGTTGGCACCAAAGGCATTGTTCTGCTGGGAAAACAGTCCTCCACCTCCGGTGTTGGTGCTTCCAAAAAGGCTGTTTGATGTGCCACCAGTGGCACCAAACCCAAACCCAGTACTGGTGGAGGAGGTGACAGGCTGACTGAAAGTGCTCGAGCCAAAGAGACCACCTGAGGACAAACAAATATTTCAAGACAAATGACACTGTTGACCAAATACAATCTTCTTATGGGACCGCTCGTCTTATATGGTAGCACATCAGTGATTCTCATGAAGTCTTCCCTCCGAACCATCTCAAATCAGTTATTCTCATACAAGTCTTCACATCATGTCACCACGTGACTCACAGCAAACTCACTTCTAAAATGACTCACTCAACAGCAAACACTTGTTTTGTTTCATTACAGCTCAAGTCACCACTCATCCATGTTATCACGTTCTATTTGGCAAAAGACTAACATTCAAAGTAAATTATTCTCGTCTTCTCAACCTGCAGTGCTCAAATCAGTGAGAACAGGTCTTGTAACACGCCAATGAGTTCATGCAGGTTGGCTATGCATCCACACCGAATAAATGAACGCATAAATCTCAGATATGTCTCAAATACAAGCAAATACCCAATCAATAAAAAGTTATTTATATTTCAAATTTACTCAACTTAATTCAATCCTGAAGTGATTCATTCTTTGAGTAATTAAAAAATGGTTGTGAGATTCTGCACACATCTGAAGCTACAGAAAACAGCATTACCAGGCTTGTTCTGGGTGGTCCCGAACAGCCCTCCTGTGTTGTTTGTCGCACCAAATGCTGAAGATCCAAAGCCCCCCGCTGCTCCAAAACCAGTATCTGATGACATCGGAAGCAAAATATTCTTACTTTGTCTCTGTACAGTATTAATTCTTGGTTCTCTCATTATTCTACACATAAAATACTTTAGCACACATATTAACTTACTTTGTTGCCCAAATGTTGATGAAGTCCCAAATGCTCCTGTCCCTCCCCCAAAGGGAGCACCAAAAGACTTGTTGAACATCTTGCACTGCTATAGAGCCTGCATATGTCTACACAAAAGAGAAGTGCTTTCAGTTCTATAATAGCCAAATACACTTCAGCTGTTTTACTTACCATCAACCTATTCAAAATAACTGAATGTTTGTGTGTCTCAACATTGTTTTGTTCACTACCATGCTGAGTGTTGCAAAAACCTTAGACTTTATTTCAGTCACTGTAATATTGGCGACAAAGGCATAGGAAATCAGCTTATTTCCATAAATATCTCTGACTGGTGTGGGGTACTTTGTTAACTGCTGGGAACGACTGTCTGTGGTGTTATAGGAAGTGACAAAAGCATCAATTGCCTTACAAAAAGTGTCACAGTACTACTGAATTAAGCTCAGCCTCATTTCATCTTTTTAATCTTTTTTTTTATAAATCATGTTAAACTTAACATGTATGCATCAATTATGATACATCGGGTTTTTGAAGAATGTTCAATGTTTTGCCCCCACGACTACAGAATTTCATATTTTTGGACATTAAAATATCAGCAAACTGCATATTTTTGCCCAGTTAAAATTAAATTAAAATACAATGTAGGTGTTCTTTTTTTTATTACATGAGTGTGAACTCCATATTCTCACTATATAAGCAAGTAAGTCTGAATGATGTATCAAATATGATACTAAAACAAATATGCAAACATTACACTTTTTAATATAAACTGTTTAATATAAAATTTGATTTTAAAAGAATTAGATTTACATACTACTCTTCAGTTTCCCAACTTATTCTTCTTTATATTTACTATCTTATTACTGAAAACATCAAGCCAGCATAAAATATATATATATACATTTTACAATTACACCTCCACAAAGACTAACTAGACATAGCAAGTATTTAAATGAATACTGCCTTTGCATAGTTCACATTTTCATACGGTCCAAACATCTATACAAAAAACAAATGAGCTTTCACAAGAAATCTAACCGCACCAGAAAACAGGTTGATAATCTGGTTAAGTAGACAAAAATGTGAGAGCACACATATAAGTTTTCCACATGTCGCATATGATGTGCCGTAAAGAAACAGGTGACAAATTTCAGGTAACTTGTCATGTCTGTTATTGTTCATGTCAGATTGGACGTCTATTAGCAACGTTGGGCGCCAGGAATTTCATGTCCAAGTGGTTTTACGGCCTGTGAGAACGTGTTATTAGATTTTCCTTATGGTTTAGTGATTGATATGACATTACATAACGTTAAATATTTTGGTTTGTGCCGGATTAAACCTGAGCAAACCAGTCTGTACAAACAAGTGCGAACCAACCTAGCTAGGAGTGAAAAAAAGAGAAAGTTAGCCGTCATGTGCTTACATTAAAGTTCCTATTTCAAATACATTTCTTTAAAGTTTCAACGAGCTGCTATCAATCAATTTAAAATATAATATTTTCAAAAATCTTTCGACGTATTTAATCCCCCATGCAGATATACAAATACAATACGCAAAGTTTCTACTTTCAAATTCACATGGCTCGCTACAAATGCTAACGTGCTAGCAATCGGGTTTAAAACGCAATTTATCTAACAAACAGAAGTAATCAGTCTTACCGTTTATTCAAACGTCCAGTGAAGAGTTCCTCGCTCGAAAGGCTCGATATTTATGGCAAACGTGAATCCGGTGTTGTCAGTGTTGAACATCAACTTGCTGATTTTCCGTCTCTGCTCAGTGTTGATGGAGGGAAACAACGTAGCTAGCTAACCGATAGCAATCCGCGTCATATTTAGACCTCAGGCGTCATCACGCATCACGTGTTAATGTCCTTCGCTTCGGCTTTTTCTTGTATACGCACATAGCGGATGTTTTTATATAAATTTCAGAAAAAGTTGTTGTTACTCCTATATCATAAATGACTTTGTTCATAAAGCCAAATGTCTGATCTGGAAACCAATAAACATGTTCTTTGAACATCTGGAAGGAGCCCTAAATTTGGTCAATTTACAGGTTGTTTAAAATAAGCAATCTAGCTCCTCTACAGCGTCTCTTTATGTTTTTTTTTTATTTATTTTTTTATGTGTGTGTTAAAGAATCATACATTTGGATTCATGCTTATATTTTGCTATATCTACCAATGCTAAAGTCACCATGAAATCACATTTCATGGAATATTGCAGTATTTATTATAAATAATTTATCCGTGCATCTTATTATTATTGTTGTTATTATTAATTCGTGTATAATAAGTAATAAGCAGCGTAATTTCTTCTCCAGTTCTCCTCTGATGACCTGTTTACTGGCACAAGGGCGGGACAGCCTGTCACACATGAAAATCAAGTCCAGCCTTGCGAACAGGTTTTTAAGTGAATCCAGTAGATGGCAGAAATGAGCAGATCGCGCGGAGTGTTCAATAACAGAAGAACAGGAAGAACTACGTCATTGAGCGACTCGTATATATAAATCACGAGGCGCACGAGGGGTAGTTCTTTTTCTTCTGAAGTGGCAAAGCGACTAATGTGTTCAGCGAAGCTTCGATAAAATGTACGACTGATTTATGGTAAGACACAATGTACCCAGTTTCACAATAATATTTTTCTTCCGTACTGTGTTGTGATGAAATCTAAACTGAAAATAGCTGGAATTACCGTCAGATGGTTCAGTGGTGATGATCGGTTTTCTGAGCACACTAAATGTGGACTGAGTACTTATCACATGTATGATCCGTTCCTTAACAATCTATGTCTTTTCAGATCTTTTAAGGGGGCTTCACAAATTTATGGTGAGTTCTGCAGGAATGCTGTTATTTAAATACTGCCCGAGGTCATTACTATGATGAAACCTAAACTGATTATAGCTGGAATTACCGTCAGATTGATCAGTGGTGATTATTGGTTTTCTGAGCACACTAAATGTGGATGAGTACTTGCCCACATGTGTGATCTGTTCCTTAACAATCTGTCTGTCTTTTCAGATCTCTTACGAGGGCTTCACATGGTGAGTTCTGCAGGAATGCTGTTACTTTTAAATGCTGGCCGAGCTCATTATGATGAAACCTAAACTGATTATAGCTGGAATTACCGTCAGATTGATCAGTGGTGATTTAAGGTTTTCTGACATGAAACCAAACGTGTTTAGCTATTGTGAAAAATGGCCTGCAAATGAAGTAAATCTTTATTTTTTTGCCCACCAGATTTCAAACGAAGGGGATCGAGCACTTCCGCTTTGGACTTTCAGCTGAATATTTTTTTTTTTTTTTTTTTTTTTTTTTGTGTGAATCTAATGTTTCATATTATTGTAACTTGAAGAAATCTCAACCCAATAAAAGTTGTTTGTTCACATTTTTTCTATTTTCTTCTGATTTATTAAAAGCCTCAAGCAATTCCAAAACCTTGAAGAGCACCAAAAAAACCTTCATTGTGCATAACGACAATTGGGGGTCATTTTACACGATGTACTAAAAACGGAAATTATTTTCTTTTGCGTACAGATGACATGGTTGTCAAAACTGTTCACGCAGAGCCACGAAAACAAAAAGGTTTTCAAAAGTTTGCTTTTTCAGGCCCCCGAAACCCGTTGTCATAAAGCGGCAGAAAGTTTTTAATGTTGTGTAAATTGTTACTAAAAAGCTTGACCAAAATGAGTACCATGTGGGTTTATTTTATTAACACAGATTGACAATTATACACTTTTTAAAGTGAAATCCCCCCCCAAAAAAAGAAACCCATACACACCCAATAAGTGTTTATGAACAGAAGGAGAATGGAGCTTAAGTATTTACCTTTACCAAACCCATATTTCCTGTTTCAAAAAGGGAACAATGTCCTTTAAACTGAGATGATACGGTCAATCCATTTACTAGTCGTCATCTTTTTCAATGTAGGGCTTCACAGCAAAACGAGCAATTTGCCGTGCCAAGTATCTTTCTCTGGCTGAATTTACAGTCTGGTCACTGCTGCGTTTTGCAAATTTACTAGGTTCCTCTTTTGCATCACTTTGATCTTCAGTTTCCATAACCTTTTGTTCTTCTTTAGCGTCGTCAGTTTTCCCCTCACTCATTTTTTCATCATCCCCGATTTTCGTTTTGGTGTCCATTTTCTGGCTTTCTCTGTCCTTCTGATCTCGCTCTTCTTTGCGGTCCCGTTCTCTGTCCTTCGGGCTGTTGTCTCTTCTGTCTCGATCTTGCTCTCCTTTCCGCTCCCGTTCTCTGTCTTTTGGGCTGCTGTTTCTTCTGTCCCTCTTACCATGTCTGTCCCTTTCCCTCCTGTCTCGGCTTCTGTCCTCTTCTCTGTCCCGGTCTCGTTCCCTCTCTCTTCTGCGGTCCCGGTCCTCCTTTCTATGACTGTGCTTGTCCTCTCTTTCTCTGTCTCTCGTCCTTTCTCTCTCCTTTGCCCTATCCCCATCTCTATATTTTTGACTCCTTTCTTTAACCTCTTTCCTCTCCCAGTCTTGCTCATCACCACTGTCTGAATGAGGGGATTTTTGTCTGTAGTGCCGTTTTGAGTGGTTGCCGCTTGTGGTGGCTTTATTGAACGTTGCTCTGTTATCGCTCTGGTCCTCATCACTGTGGGATTCAGCCTCGCTCTCTCTTCGTTTCAGTGCGGGCTCTGGGGTCGGTGGCTTTTCTGCTGCTGCAGAGCTTGTAGCTTTGTCCTCTCTAAAACAAGTTGATGATTAATAATGTAATTAGAGCTTTAAGAGTTACACAAACTTTCAAATTGTCTCTGCATTTTTTAAATGCAAAAAGTAACAAAGAATAAAAGAGCAGTTAAAGGGATAGTTCACCCAAAAATGAAAAGTGTCATCATTTACTCACTTTGTGTTCAGCAGAAGAAAGAAATTCATACAGGTCTGGAACGACTTGAGGGTGAGTAAATAATGACAATTTTCATTTTTGGTGAACTACCCCTTTAACCTTTTAGATATAACTTGGTGCAGTTTGAACTGAACACTTTTCATGTCTCATACTGCATGAATTTAAATGAAATTAAAGGTTTATTTATGTTTCATCAACATACAGTTAATGACCTAAATGACAGGTTCAGTCAGGTTCTGCTGTACAGGAAAATTAAAATATTTATTATTTTATAAAATAATATATAACCAATATTTACAACATATTCTTTTATCAAAAAATGCTATTTTTATGAAAGCTTTTAATTATTTACATTTTTTAAAATTAATATAATTACAATTAGTTTTTTTATGTTAAGCATATTGCATGTTTTGCAAGGGGGTTGTAAACTTATGACCAGAACTGTACAGAAAGACCATTTACCTGTAACAATTTAAAGGGATAGTTCACCCAAAAATGAAATTTGATGTTTATCTGCTTACCCCCAGGGCATCCAAGATGTAGTTGACTTTGTTTCTTCAGGAGAACACAAATGATGATTTTTAACTCCAACCGTTGCCGTCTGTCAGTCTTATAATGCGAGTCAATGGTCACACAATTTATAAGAGTCAATAAACATGCACAGACGAATCCAAATTAAAGGTGGTACAGAGGATCTTTTCGTCGACTGATTTTTTTAAATGAGCGCATGCGTAAGAACAACCCCCCTCCTTCACAGCTCTTTTCGAGGGAACGCCTCCCAAAACCCGTGCACGAGTATTGGAACACGAGTGTTTACCACCGGCATTTGCTGTGTTATTAAGCCGGGCACACATTTAACGACTAGCTAAAACATTCTAAGACTATGCTCAACATACAGCGATTGTTTCCTGCTCCTGAAGCAGATTTATATACTTTCACATGGAATTTGAACACCGACTGTAATCGCAGACTGAACGCAACTGGCTCTGACTGGACGCGTTTGAGCGCGATTAGTCGTAAGTATCAATTTACATTCATAATCGGCCTTACAATCGTTAAGTGTGTGCACGACTTTAAGCCGCGCACACACTTAGTGGATTCATTATGTCGGACTCACCGCAGGTAACTCATAATCTGCAGTTGTTACTCCTGTCTCCTGACAAAAACATTGCATGCGGCGCCTGTGGAGTGTGGAAAGTTACTTGAGCGCGCAGTCGCGCGCCTCTTACAAGGAACGTAATGGCAGTGATTGACAAGCCAGAGGGCCAATCGTTTACGCGATGATCGCGTAAACGATTGGCTGATGTTTTTAAGGCCCTACCTTGTGCACAGATGATGTATATTAATAATATTCCTTCCAGTGCACCTAATAAATAGTCTTTTATCAGTTAGTAAAGACAGTTTCAAGTAATATTGCAAAAATGTATAAAACAAAACATCCTATTTAGCACCTTTAAACCCTGCGGCTCGTGACGGCACATTGATGTCCTAAGACACGAAACGATCGGTTTGTGTGAGAAAACGAACAGTATTTATATCATTTTTTACCTCTAAAACACCACTATGTCCAACTGCGTTCAGCATTCGCTTGGTGAGGTCTGATCGCGCTCTGACAACGGAAGTGATGTCTCGCTCTCATTGAAGTATAAGCGCGAGACATCACTGCCATTGTCAGAGCGCGATCAGACCTCACCAAGCGAATGCTGAACATAGTTGGACATAGTGGTGTTTTAGAGGTAAAAAATTATATAAATACTGTTCGTTTTCTCACACAAACCGATCGTTTCGAGTCTAAGGACATCAATGTGCCGTCACAAGCCGCAGGGTTTAATTTGGATTTGTCTATGCATGTTTATTGACTCTTATAGATTGTGTGACCATTCACTCTTATTATTTGACTGACAGACGGCAACGGTTGGAGTTAAAAATCATAATTTGTGTTCTACTGAAGAAACAAAGTCACCTACATCTTGGATGCCCTGGGGGTAAGCAGATAAACATCAAATTTTCATTTTTGGGTGAACTATCCCTTTAACGTTAACCTGGGGTAGGTAATTGTGAATTTATGCACTTTATACTTGAAGTTCCTGCTTGTTTTGCACTTATCTATGAAAAACAAATCCACTTTATTTGTAATGTAAGAGCAGGCACAACCATTTTGCATTTTTTTTTTTTTAAATCTGCAAGGATTCTGGTGTCAAAAAACACTGGTGTGTAGCTCAAAAAAAGAAATATCTTGCTTCCGCATTGCAAGATAAGGTGGATGTGCCTCACCTTTGAGCACAACGATCAGGAACTGCCTCTTCTCCGACTGTCTGATTGAGAAGATGTCTATAAAATCCACTGAGATCCTTCTGCTTCTTGACATCCAGTGCAGCTGAAAATGATAAAGAAATCTATTATGTCCATTTTAATACTCTTAAAGGGTTAGTTCACCCAAAAATGAAAATTATGTCATTATTTACTCACCCTCATGTCGTTCCAAACCTGTAAGACTTTAGTTCATCTTCAGAACACAAATGAAGATCTATTTGATGAAATCAGAGCTTTCTGTCCCTCCATAGACAGCTACGCAACTGGAACTTTGTCGCTTCTAAAGAGTTAGTAAAAAAACTAATCAAAACGAATTAAGCGGTTTAGTCCAAATTTTCTGAAGAGACTCGATTGCTTTATATGGTGAACAGATTGAATTAAGGCTTTTCTTCAGAAAATTTTGGACTAAACTGCTCAATTCATATGGATTAGTTTTACAATCTCTTTATGAACTTTTTGAAGCGTCAAAGTTTCAGTTGCAAAGGTAGTCTATGGAGGGACAGAAAGCTCTCAGATTTCATCAAAAAGATCTTCATTTGTGTTCCGAAGATGAACAAAAGTATTACGGGCTTGGATCGACATGAGGGTGAGTAATTAATTACCAAATTTTTATTTTTCTTTAACAACAATGCATTATACTTCAAGAACTCACCTTCCAACTCTGCCTCTCTCTTCTCTCTCTCCAACTCTTCCTGTCTTTCTTTAAGCTTCTGGCGATAAGCTGAGGTGACAAAGGCCTCTTTATCAGCAAACTTCTCTCCCTCTGCTTCTCTTTCCTTCTGAATTTTCCTCTCATCACGACGTTCTTGTTCCTTCTTCCTCTCCTCCACTGCACGGAGCAGCTGGTTAATATACTTGGGCTGAAAATGTTGAAGTGAACAATTAGCTATTGAACATGTGCTACTTCAAAAAAATTATTGCAAAGCATAATACTGTAATACAACAGCTATACAGACATATATTGGTTTAAAGTAAAGTAAAGGTCCATCCACACCAAAAACTTGAACAATAAACTGAGGCCTGGTTTCACAGACAGGGCTTAGATTAAGCCAGGACACTACTGGTGTGCATCTTGAGACAAAACAATGACACTGACATATAAGAAATATTAAGACATGTCAGTGCAAGTTACCTTTAGTTAAAACAGTTTAAACATGCATTTTAGTCAGGGACTAGGCTTAAACCTTGTCTGTGAAAAAGTTTTAACAATTGTTTTAATTCTATGAGAATAGGGAAGTCTACAAAGAGAAATGATATTGTTGGAATCACTTTCAGAACCATTTTTTTCCCCCAGCTAATGAACAAAAAAAAAAAATTAACAGTCAATCAGAATTCCTCCTGCTTTAAAGAGCTTAAGCATTTAAAGCGGCAGATGACAAAACTTTAATGCAAGTTTATAATAAACAGAACAATATCATCCATTAGTGTGGACACTAATATAGTTATAGTATCATTCTTGGTGTGAATTGGTCTTAAGAATTTTAATTGAATGAACAAAGCAACTTTTTATTTGTAATAAAATTTTAAAATATACCTTTTTATCTGTGCCACCTAGCAATTTCTTATTGCTTTCCAGTCTCTCTTTCTGAATATCATCATACACGCTGTCATATTCATAAACAGTGCTGTTCTCTTCAAGTGCCTTTTGCATCTCAAGACGGGTCTGAAGTGGGATATATAACAAAATAACTGTTTTCAAAACCATTAACCTCAGAATTATGCAATGGTTTTTGGGATATCTTCCATGCTCACCTGCTTCATCATCTTCTTTTTGACTGCCTCCTTCTGCAAGGTCTCCCCAACAGAGGTCTACAATATAAGAGATTGTTTTATAACAGTGCACTGCTTTAAGTGTAGAGAAAGTGATATTCAGATTCATAGAAGCTGTCACCTCATCATCAGAATCATCTCCAAACACACAGGGGCGCGAGAGAAGGGCAGATTTTGATGCACTCTTCTGGGGCAAAATGAGCCCATACCTTAAATGCACATAAGACAGCATGAATACACTTAATATCCATTATAAGTGATATGGTTAATTAAAATTAAAACACAAACATATATATATATATAAATAATTATATATAAAAAAATGCTAAAACCAGCCTAAACTTGTGGGGTTTTGACCAGCTGACCAACCAGCTAAAAGCAGCCAAACACCAGTTTGGCCAGGCTGAGACACCATCTTAAACCAGCAAAGACCAGCGTAGGCTGGTTTTATCTGTTTTTTCCAGCAGTGTTTGCCAAGCAAAAGCGCTCCCAATTTCATATAAGGACAGTTAGCAACAAAAAAGCAATACTATTACATAAAGCGAATTAAAGATTTTAGTAAAATGCAACATGTAAATACAATTTATTTGTGATTTATACGGCTAATGTTATTGTATTCACGTGTGTTTTGGGGATAGCAGCATTAGCTCAGTGGTTCGGACAATTTTATTAGCTTATTCTTATCAAGATACTCTTTAACAATATGTAGCTACTACTATTATTCCATGTCCATCATTATAAACAGTACATTTTTCATATGTCTTGTGTAAATGGACAAAATAACTGAAAGTTAGCATTAAGACACTTACTGTTTACCAGTGAACGCCATCTTGCTTCCAAAAACTATCTGGCGTACAGCAGATTCGATCATTTAACATCGATACGACGTTAAAAAAACAAAACAGAATCGAAATGTAATTAATCACAATTATTTAAAAAAAAACAACTATGAATTAATATACCCTCTGAATGATTACAAATTAGTCACATTGATTTCGTTTACGTTGTTATGAAAGTACCGTACATGAATCGAACGATATATCAACTTGACCCATTTCTTTTGGGAACGTCCATAAAACGTTTCACCAATAGAAAGAAAAATATATGGAAACGTGATTATAATTGTACATTAATTAAGTTTAATCATTTTATTAACCTAATTTCAAAGTAATATACAAGGGTTTTAACTGCAGCACCAGTAATTTGTTTTAGACTACCATTTCTCTATCTGCTAAACCTCTAAAAGGAAACTGAATTAATTAATGACAAATTTAGATGTTTAAATATAGGCATTTAGATGAAATGAAGCATATGTATATAAACATTTGTGGCATATTATTAATAGCCTACTTATTATTACAATAATAATAAGTATAACTTAATATTACAATACATTTAATGCACTTCCATTTTCAAGTTTTTATTATAGGCCAATGGAAAACTTGAACGATATTGCTGAAACGAAACTGTTTAAGTAAATGCAGAACAGGCTGCCACTAGATGGTGACAATCTCTTTAAAATATCTCTAAATCACCAAGCACCACACCCCAGAAAAGTTGCTGTCATTTTACTGTAAAAAGAAAGCACACATTTTATTCCTTTAGCAAACAGAACATACTGTACTATTACAAATATTTGAATCTTATAGGGGTTGGTAATATTTTTCCCTCACTGTATGTCATATAGGCCTATTGCAAAAAGTTAATATGGTTAAAGGTTAATTGGTACACGTTTTGTATATCTTCTAATCAGTTCTTTATTTATATTATGTGTATAAGCACATTTAGATCCATTATTTGATTTTTGTCCATTTATTTCTGTTATGTGTATTGTGGCATGTTCCTGATTTGAATGTTTTAAATGATTTAATTATATATGTCGAATGGGATTCTTTGTATTGTATCTCAGCATTAACCCAAACTCTGTTACACCTGCCGTAATCCTAATCTCATTTTCTCTACTCTCACTGTTAATGCCATTCAAGTGACTGTAGGTACCAGTGGATTTGGTTGAATGGTCAGAGGCAAATAGAGCAAAACAAGGTATGAGGAAGTTGTGTATCAAATTCTTTGTCGGGTGGCTTCACACTTTTCATGAAGCAAAAAAAACCTGTGTACTATCTATTTATCTTTGAGAGTATCACATGGCCCACAAAGAACTGAGTTGCATTTGCTTTGGCATGTGTGAAGCAGCTGTGTGGGAGTAGAGGTTATGAGCAAAAGAAGAGGAAAGTCACAGCTTGTCTGTAAACCCATTTCCTGTCTGCACATCATCTGAGAAAACAGAGATGCTGGTCTCTNGTGTGTGTGTGTGTGTGTGTGTGTGTGTGTGTGTGTGTGCGTGTGTGTGTGTGTGCATGTGTGGGCATGTTTTTGTGAAATATCAGGACACAAATGTGTATAATGACATAGGTATTACAAGGAGAGGGTGACTTATGAGGACATTACCCATGTCCCCACTTTTCAAAAGGCTTATAAATCATACAGAATGAGTTTTTGTGAGAAAGTAAAAGTGTGCAGAGTTTCCTGTGATGGGTAGGTTTAGGGGTAGGGGTAGTGTAGGGGGATAGAAAATACGGTTTGTACAGTATAAAAACCATTTCGCCTATGGAATGTCCCCACATTTCACAAAAACAAACGTGTGTGTGTGTGTGTGTGTGTGGGTGTATGCATTACTAATGAATCACTATAATTACTTTACCTTTGATAAAATAAAGTAAGGGATTACTTATGTAACTTTCTGTAATTAAATTTCAGTTATTTCTGATGTAATTGCATTAAATACTGTATAAATTATAGAACAATTAAGACATTACAGATAAATAGTCAATTAACCATGTTTGATAGGTTTAAAGTAGGGCTGTCAAACGATTAATCGCGATTAATCGCATACAAAATAAAAGTTTGAGTTTGCCTAATATATGTGGGTGTACTGTGTGTAATTATTATGTATATATAAATACAAACACATTCATGTATATATTTGTGAAATATTTACAAGTAGCCTATATTTATTTATATTTTTATATAATTTATATTATATATAAATACAAATATTCTGTACATACCATATTTTTCTTAAATATATACATTCATTTGTGTGTATTTATATATACATATTAATTACACACAGTGCTCACACATATATTATGCAAACTCAAACTTTTATTTTGTATGCGATTAATGGCGATTAATCGTTTGACAGCCCTACTTTAAAGTGATTTTCATTTACCCACCGTCCACCCTCATGTGAGGAACACAAAAGAAGATATTTTGAAGAATGTTGGTTGTCAGAGTTTCAGAACCCTTTGACTTCCATTGTATTTTTTGTCCATACAATGGAAGTCAATGGGAAATGAAACTGTTTGGCTACCAACATTCTTCATGTTCATAATATATAATTTTACGTTCCACAGAAGCGAGCAATACACGTTTGGAACGTCATGATGGTAAGTAAATGATGAAAGAAACCCACTCTGGACCTTTTAAAAATGCTGTTTTACTCATTATTTCTCATGCTTGTTCAGTACACATACAGTTAACCATGGCTTGAGGCCACTGAATCTTGACAGCTGGCGGTTCCGGCGCATGCGCAGAGTAGCCGCAGGGAGGAAGCGCGACAGAGCAGTATCAACGGACGAGCTGCGGCTGATATCCCCTGACACAATTATGTCTGTCTCGCCACCACCAGTTTCTCTCAGGTATCCGTTTACCGGAGCCTGAATGGCGTTGGTAACTGTGCAGCGGTCGCCTACTCCAAGCGCAACATCCAGTCCGTGCGTTTCGGTGAGTGACTCGCATCTTTCTTTTTTTCCGACACCTTCCACCGCCTCGGTAGTTTTGGGTTCATTTCCGCTGTTTCCTAAGGTCCGTTTGTCCTCAGACGCTATAGAAACACGCATGCGTGAAATATATGCTCGGAATTACATTGTTGTCCATATGGTTTATCAAATATCTGGCGAGCGTGCGACATGGGCTGTATCTCAGTCGTTGAGATTTTCTGCAAAATCTACCGGTTGTTTGCAGTGGCATGTCACAGACAGGAAGTGTTTCATAATTGCTGAAATGACTCAAAGCTTCTTTTTGGCAATGTATCAAATTTACAAATTTGATACATTTGATAATTTGACGATATGATTGGTCTTAAGACAAAAGTCTTATTGTAACCAGGAAGTAAACAGCTGCCCGCTTAAAAACTGAGCCAGTCATAATAAACAGGCTGTCTGTAGGGTAGTGAAAATGTGAGAATATAAACGTCCAAAACTAGACTGAATGGCAGGAGGCAGCATTTTTGTTACATATAACGTAAAGCAAGGGTTTTATTTTTTTATGTAAATGACCCAATATTTGTTGATCCCCTTTGTCAGGGACTCCTTCACAATAGAAGCAGCTATATATTTTAATGTATAATAACCATTTAAACTGCCAAAGCAATATATTAAAGCATGCCTTCTACCCATTAATTAGATCAAACTGAAGAGAAATATTTTCAGAATTATTTGTGCAGCTCTTCTCAGAAACTTAACAACACAAACTATTCTTGAACTATTTAACTATTATTATTGTTTCCCACCAGTCAGACAGCAGAATGAATATTATAAAGTTCAATAATAATACTGTGTTACACGCAATACAATTGTTACATAAAAAAATTTTTTTTGTTTCAAATTTACCTAACACCACCCGCAGCCTCTGTGGGTCCTTAGACTCCTGTTTGAAATCACTTGACCATGAGGAATGTAAATTTGTATGTAAAGATAAAGGCCAAGACCTATGATGAAGCAATTAGTTTTTACCCCTACAGAGTCATATGATATTTCACTGTTTATTTAGTTGCTAAAACTGCAGCCATGATGGTGCTGTTAAAATCTGGGTCAGTATGACAGAACTCGCTGGTTTGGTTCCAGGTGGGGTTGATTCAGGTTCTAGGAACCAATATCTGTTTTCATCTTCTTGAGCAGTCCACTTAACCCCAACCTGTTTGTTAAATATCATCTGTTAAGTATAACCAGTGGAAAAACATTATCCCTTATAGGCACTTTCGTTGTCTTTCTAAGGTCTTGTATCATGTGATGTCGGCTAGAAATCTCATGTGAGAGTGATTTCTGTTTGACTTCTATGGAGCACCAATACTATACATGCAACAAATCTGGTCTTAGTTTGCTGTACTATGCGTTAACTATACATTTATGTGAACTATGCCTATGACTATAAACTTTTTGTACACATTGGATAGTGAAATATTTTGGAGGTCTAGATTGCCAGTCATTTGGTTTAAAACCAAATGATTCAAACAGAAATTTTCTGGAGTGAAACATTTCCATAATGCAAAACAATGAGCTTTCATTTGAGTTTATGCAAAATCATGCCCATCTTGGGTAATGTCTATCTGCCATGAGTAACTTGAGATAAATTGGCTCTCTGATAGCCCTGTCTTTTTTGGCACATTCAATGTATTTATGAACATGGCAAATCTCTGGCTTTATTGATACAGTGCATTTCGAATTAGGCACAATACTGATGCTGCTGTATTTCATTAAAAACAACAATGTTCCCCCTGTGTTTTTGCAATAGAATTATTATTATTGTCACACAACTGGTCTGGTGAAAGTTTCTTCAGTGTTTACAGAGCCGGTTGTGTCATTGTTTAAAAAAAAGAAGAAGCAAGTTTCTAAATATCCTGTCAGCCTTAATCAAACTCTGTCTTATCTTAATATGATATTGTGCCTCACTTTGTCTATGTTCTGCTATCTGGAATAAAGATGGTACTGGGAACTGTTCATTTTAAAATCTTTTAGGCTTTAAACTCCAAACTCTTCTTAACATGTTTATATGCATTTAGCATGAAATCCCCATCTCTTCAGTTGATCATCTGCTCTGAATATAATAATGTGGGCTTATGCAATGATCTGAGCCATTAGACCCAAATAAACGGTGCAGCATTTGAAAGGTCTAATAAGCTGTATGGATGGATAGAATTTATTGATCACATATTAAAGTAGGGCTCTTCACAGCGATACTCCATGGGGTCTCAAATATATATATTATATATATATATTTCAAATTAATTTTTGTGAGAATTGAAAATATGTGCAAAATTAACTTCAACCAAAACTACCCTTATGAAACCTTATAAAATGCAACACTCAGTTTGGTGTCCCTGCTCTGTCTCTGCATGAATTTATATATTTAAAAGACCACTGTATTAAGGATTGATTTTGATGCTAATCTTTACATTGCATTTTCAACTTATTGTTTAGCCTCCGAGTTATGACTAGAGGTCATATTTTATGTTGCAGATCAATAAGAATAATAAATCTGTTTCCTTTTATAATTTTTTTTAAAGGAGTCTGGCAGTGGGGAAGATGACCGCCGATCTCAGCCCAGAAGGTAAAGGATAAACTCATTCTCAATGAAGCCTTGATGTTCTAAAAACAAGTAGTTATAAAGTCACAGGGCCTGTTTACACATGGTCACTTCATGCGTTTTCTCTGATTGGATTGTGAATTGACCAGGGCCCTAATGTCTAAAACCTTCTGTAAATTTCATCCTAAAAGTGTGAGAAGGCACAAAAGCTTGATTTGACATACTCACAAACGTTTTCAGTTTCAAAAACACAGGAAGTAAGTCTAGTAAATATACACATAAGTCACATGAACAGCACACAAGTCACTCACATGACAACCAAGTTGTCCACGTAGTATCCTTGCCAGAGCTGATGGTAAGATCCATTTTTAGATTGTGCCATAATAGTGAAGTGAAGTGAAGTGAAGTGACATGTGGCCAAGTATGGTGACCCATACTCGGAATTTGTGCTCAGCATTTAACCCATCCAAGTGCACACACACACCGTGAACACACACACACCGTGAACACACACCCGGAGCAGTGGGCAGCCATTGCTGCGGCGCCCGGGGAGCAGTTGGGGTTACGGTGCCTTGCTCAAGGGTCTCACCTCAGTCGTGGTATTGAAGGTGGGGAGAGCGGGTGGGTGGAAATAGGAAACTACATGTGAAAGAGTACTGTAAGCCCACACATATTAACCGGTATCTTCTGTTTGATTCCCACCACCCATTAGAACAAAAACTGGGTGTGATTCGCACCTTGCAACATCAAGCGGAGAGTGTATACACACATATCCTGAGGCCAGAGAACAAGAAAATAACTACATTAAACATGCACTGAAAGAATGTGGTTATCCAGATTGGGCATTTACAATTCGAAATTAACTTTTTTACTTGGTAGCACTGGTGCTCCCAACTTAAGTTAGGAGCACTAGCAAAAATTTAGGAGCACCACCACTAAAAAAGCCTTGTCATTCACTTGTCTGAGTAAAAATGTTGCTTGTATGGAAAAAATAGGATTTTTGTGTTGTAAATATAATTTATTCTGAAGCAATATTCTCCTCGGTGTTCACTCAGCTTTGATATTTAAATCTAAAGGGCTTTTTTACCTAATCTTATTAAATGTATGCTTCTTAAATTCTTAAATTTGGTCAATATATTCAATTAGAATTAGGCACTATAGGGCTGTTACCAGTCAAATTAAATAATTTACACTGAAAAATTACAACTGTATGAAATAATGTTTGAATATACAAATATGAAATGTTGGAAAGAATGATACTTTTAAACATGAAATTGAAATGCCAGTAGGTGGCGGCAGGTGACCGTCTTAATGAGTGAGTCATTGAGTCATTCATTCAAATGATTCGTTCAAACGGGCAATTCATTCAAGACGAGATTCATTCAAGATTCTTTGACTCAAACGATTAGTTCAAAATGCTGAATCGTTCAGTAATAACATTTTGCGCGCTAGTTAGCTCCCTGTCACAAGACAACAGAGCGCAGTGAAAGGGAGTGATTGACGGCCTAAAAGCTGCTTAAAACTTAAGAACGAAAAGATGTTTAATTGGTTATGTGAACGGTGGATCGGTTACTGTATCAGCTCACAGCAGGCACATACGGTGCAGTAATTAGCAAACGTTTTGTAGAGTAAGGAAAACGGATCGCACCTCAACAATTATTTGCACTCGCACAAATGCTCCCAAATATATTTTGAGGTCGCACACATTAAATTTAGGAAGCATATGCGACCAAAATGGTCGCAATTTCGAGCCTTGATTTATTAAAACCAATATAAGATGAAAAAGGAGGGCAAAACAATCAAGAGCAAGTACTAGTGTCCATAAAAACCATATGGTCATCCCCTATGTGGCTGTAGTATCTGAGAAGTTCAGAAGGGTTTTCTCCAAGCATAACATTCCTGTGTATTTTAAACCAATGACTACATTAAGACAACATTTCTGTCATTAAGTACTCACCCTCATGTCGTTCCAAACCCGTAAGACCTTCAATCTACTTCGGAACACCAATTAAGATATTTTTGATGAAATCCAGTTTTTTTTTTAATCCCTAATAGAAAGCAAAAAAATTTCCACATTCAAGGTCCAGAGAAGTAGTAAAGACATTGTTAAAATAGTCAACGTGACTACAGTGGTTCAACCTTAATGTTATGAAGCGACAAAAATACTTTTTGTGTGCAAAAACAAAACAAAAATAATGAAATAAAGAATTTTTCCTCTTCCCTGTCAGTCTTCTACACAGTTGATGCAGTGAATGCAGTGCAGAGCTTCCGTGTTTACGTCCGAATGCCAGCTCAGTATTGGCCTCGGTATTGGTTCTGACTTAGATCACGGAAGCTCTGCACTGTGTTCACTGCATCAAGTGCGCATCATTGATCATTGTTCTCCCGAGAGATATTCTCTCAGATCGTGAGTTCTGCAGTTTAGTTTAAAGAGGAATTATCACGCGCCTAGCACTCCTCGCTGTCATTTGGAACATTAAAACAATTGTTCAAAAGCAGCACATCCCCTACAAATATCTAAATTAATGAGAGTGAAATATTTAATTTAAATGTGTGTATATCATAGTGAAAACAGTTTTAAAATCATTCTGTTTACTTCATTACTTCACTCACTCCAGTAAAATAGTGTGCACGCCAGGGGTGTCACTGGGCCCATTTTAGGAGGGCGATACGGCAAGACGGTTTCCCATTCACTGTAAAATCTGGGCTTATAATAGTAGTAATAATAATAATAATAATAATCTACTGGTTATAGTGGTAATTTCATGTCATTTTCATGTTGTGTTTTTGTTTTCCACCGGGTGACAGAAATCCTCCACTAAAGCATAGCTTATTTTACATGTAATCTCCATGAATGAAAATGAAAAATGTAGATATTTAAAGTTAATTTTCTGCACAAANAAATTTGTCATAATATTCATTTTATAATAAATCCAAAGCATAACACATGAAAAGAACTATAAAAAGGATTGGAAATGGCAAATGAGCTAATGAGTGGTCCTCTGCAGCCATCTACTGGTTATAGTGGTAATTTCATGTCATTTTCATGTTGTGTTTTTGTTTTCCACCGGGTGACAGAAATCCTCCACTAAAGCATGGCTTATTTTACATGTAATCTCCATGAATGAAAATGAAAAATGTAGATATTTAAAGTTAATTTTCTGCACAAATGTAGAGTAAAAAAACAAACAAAACAATAATAGTGTTTAAAACATTACACGTGTTTTTACACATTACACGTATATTGCAACTTATTTATTGTTTGTTGCATATTTGTGTATTTTAGTTGTGTATTGACCATATAAAGATACTATTATTAAAATGTTATTGGGGAAAAAAAAGTTTTTTTTTAATATAATATTAGACTATATTATTTTTACTTTGGCTTTTTTAGAAAAATTCATTAACAAAAAATGAAAAATTGGCTCTTTGGTCAAAAAAGGTTCCAGACCCATGCATAAGGCAGTCACACGAACAAGGACCTTTATAATTTCTTTCTAATGACTCCTACTCTATGACGTAATGGCAATACATTGCTTTAATACATTGACACAGAGTAAAGAAAGCTCTCACTTTCATAATGTCGTTAAAGCTCTTGGGTGAAAAGTTGAAATTATATAACAAAATCTTTCCCTTAAACGGTTACAATGTTAAAAGATCATTTTCTCTAAAAATATTATAAGCTCTATGGTATCTCTGATCTTTAGAGCTGTGTCAGAAATCAATAGCATACTGTCCTTAACTAAACTGAGACCTCACTTGCTCTTCTCATGTGCATATCATATAGTTTATGCGCATATCATTGACATTTTAATCAGACATTCTTAAATGATGATTAGTAAGAGATTAAGAGTATACTTCCATTTTTTGAGAGAGTATCAAATGAGATGGGAAGTTCTCATATATCAGTGTCATTGAATATGCCATCAGATATCGGTCCTCTTTAATAACACATTGCATGCTGTAGATTGACAGATCATTAAGCCGCAGCTCTGATTTCTATGGACATTATTATCATGATAGCAGTGACATCTTACGAGACCTGCTCTGAGATCCAGTGATTTCGTCATGTCAAGTTACAGTAATTTTGTGACAACATGTAGTTTTTTCCTCTCATGTTCGCTCTTAGAGACACCGAACAAGCAAGTTCAGCCAGTTTCGTCTTTACTCCAGTTTCCATAAATCATTGTTGATTTTAGAGCTTCTGCGTCCTGCAATATTTCCTATTTCTTTCATAGTCAACAGTAGTATATCAAATCACTTGTACACAGTTTTAGTGTGCTTGCATATTTACATCACTTAAGAATACTACTTAACATAGCAGCAGAATAAATTGTATCTAATTGTGCATTAATTGGTATTTTGCTGAAGCTGACAATGGGAAACACCAAAACCACTGGAGTGAATTATAAATTTTTGTCTTGTTGGTTCATTAACATCATAATTTCAGTAAACGTCATTAGATTTTTAGAAGGAGTTTAGAAATATTGTCCTGTCTTGAGGCCAATATATTCTGATTTATGAAGAATAGGGCTGCAAGTAGGGGATCAACGGATCACAAAACTCACAGTTCAAATCATATTGCGGTTTTTGATTCATGGATCGGATAATTTTTTGCATCAGCAAAATGTAATGTGGCAAATGTAACTTTGCTTTCCATTTATTACCTAAAGAACACCTCAATACCACAGCAAAAACTACTAACCTTACTAATAATGTTCCAAAATTATTGAAGGGTTATTTCAACCAAAAATGAAAATAATGTCATTAATTGCTCACCATCATGTCGTTCACCTTCGTTCATCTTTGGAACACAAATTAAGATATTTTTGATGAAATCCGATGGCTTAGTGAGGCCTCTATTGCCAGCAATGTCACTGAACCTCTCAAGATCCAGAAAGGTACTAAAGACATATTTAAAACAGTTCATGTGAGTACAGTGGTTCTACTTTAATATTATAAAGCGACAAGAATACTTTTTGTGTGCCACAAAAACAAAATAACAACTTTTCAACAGTATCTAGTGATGGGCGATTTCAAAACACTGCTTCGAAGCTTTATGGATTTTGTTTTGAAACAGTGGTTCGCTTTAAGATAGAATGCACGGATCCAATATAATGATACACATTTGATTTCTTTCTCAACTGTTTGTTCATTTAAGACATAACCGACTGTGTTTTATGAGAATACTTGCCAAGACTGGTATTTTGATATAATTTTGTGTATGTTTGTTCAAGCTCATGAAGATGCGAAAGAGGAATCAATTTGCTGTTTGTGTACTATCTGAAACGGCTGTGCGAGAGTACCGAATTGATGGTGAAATTTAGCAATTAATCCACGATCCACATGCGTGCCAACTGTGATCCGTTTAACCCCTAGCTGCAAGCAATGGTTTCCACACTGGAGTGGTTTTATTAGTCATTGCCGAAGGGCACCAGAAGGGTGAGTAGAGCGGCATTTAGAACAAGTCAAAACAGGGATGGAGACGCTGGTAAGAACACGGGAGGGAGGAGGATGAGAGTGTTTGCGGTTTTGTAGAGATTAGGCAAGTACATTCATGACTGATCATGCATATAATGTTTTTGCAAAGGTGTAAGTCAGCATATACTAATTGTTTGACTTTTTATTGTAGATTTACTTTGTTAAAAGAATCTTGTACTTACTTGTCAATCGTTAGACTAAACTGAAGAAAAATAAGACTTGTTTAAGCAGGTCTTATAGGCTGTGTTATTTCTGCTATACAGACTGTTATTTCGGCAATCCTATAAGATCATTACAAATCATACTGCACAACATGCATCTAATACACTTGGGTACAACATGTATGTAGACTGTACGATAATGACACCCATTGAATCGTTGGCTACGATGCAAGTTAGTATTATAATTTTATATACTGTAATAAGTATTTTCTCAAGCTTTTTCTCAATAAAGTAGATTATTTTCTATGGAACCCATGTCGCCTTAGCTTGTGCCTGTCTCCTTCCTTTTTATAGGAAGTTGTCTCTAGTATATAATTGAGACATTGTTGTCTATTGTAACACCTGCTTTGAAAATGGGCACAATTTACTGCCATTAACAAATGTAAAAATTTTTTGTAATTTTTACAAAAAAAATAACAAATCAGCATATTAGAATGATTTCTGAAGGACCATGTAACGTTGAAGACTGGAGTAATGGCTGTTGAAAATATAAAATATTTTTAACTGCATTTTTGATACTTTGTGAGCATAAGAGTGTCCTTTTAAAAACATTTTAAAGGTGCCATCGAACATTTTTTTACAAGATGTAATATAAGTCTAAGGTGTCCCCTGAATGTCCCCTGAGTGTCCCCTCTGTGAAGTTTCAGCTCAAAATACCCCATAGATTTTTTATTATTAATTTTTTTAACGGCCTATTTTGGGGCATCATTAGAAATGCGCCGATTCAGGCTGCGGCCCCTTTAATTGCTCACGCTCCCCGCCCCCCCGAGCTCGCGACTCTATCGTTGCATAAACAAAGTTCACACAGCTAATATAACCCTCAAAATGGATCTTTACAAAGTGTTCGTCATGCATGCTGCATGCATACATCAGATCATGTGAGTATAGTATTTATTTGGATGTTTACATTTGATTCTGAATGAGTTTGATGGTGCTCCGTGGCTAACGGGCTAATGCTACACTGTTGGAGAGATTTATAAAGATTGAAGTTGTGTTTATGAATTATACAGACTGCAAGTGTTTAAAAATGAAAATAGCGACGGCTCTTGTCTCCGTGAATACAGTAATAAACGATGGTAACTTCAACCACATTCAACAGTACATTAGCAACATGCTAATGAAACATTTAGAAAGACAATTTACAAATATCACTAAAAATATGATATTATGGATCATGTCAGTTATTATTGCTCCATCTGCCATTTTTCGCTATTGTCCTTGCTTGCTTACCTAGTCTGATGATTCAGCTGTGCACAGATCCAGATGTTAATACTGGCTGCCCTTGTCTAATGCCTTGAACATGAGCTGGCATATGCAAATATTGGGGGCGTACATATTAATGATCCCGACTGTTACGTAACAGTCGGTGTTATGTTGAGATTCGCCTGTTCTTCGGAAGTCTTTTAAACAAATGAGATTTACATAAGAAGGAAGAAACAATGGTGTTTGAGACTCACTGTATGTCATTTCCATGTACTGAACACTTGTTATTCAACTATGCCAAGGTAAATTCAATTTTCCATTTGATGGCACCTTTAAAAAACGTAACTTATCGACCCCTTTTGGTGTTTTTTCAATTTCACTCACTTGGTGAATTGCAGAATTTTTAAAAAATATTTAATTTCTAATTTTTTATTTTTTTTACAAATAAATAGAAACTTCCTTCTGTGTAAAATAGATATTGACACAGGGTCAGTCACGTGTGTTCTGATAACGTGCTGATGGCCTTTAGTGGAACAGCCTCTTGATGGTCTGCCGGTGCTGTTGGACTTTTTTTCTTGTATGAACAGCTGTGTTTTATATGTACTACTGATAATATTCCCACAATTTCTGAGCAGTCCTTTTCTCACATCTATAAACATGACATTATTAGATGTCCAAGGGAAGGTGTTCATTCACGTAACGCATATATCTGCTGTATGCAAAATAAATAGACATTTCTTTATAAGAAAAAATCAACCTATGTAAATTAGGCATGGGTCATGATAATAAGGTTGACTATTTATTTATTTTTGTTTTTTACATGATAAAACTCTCTTAGAAAAGTGACATCTCTACAATCATCCTCTTTAAAACAACACTGCTAAAGACATACATACAAGCAGATGCCTTTGTACTGTCTTGTACTATACATTAAGTCACACCCGTGAAGAAGTATGTCTGATCAGGGTTAAATTAACCCAAAAATAGCAAATTATTGATGGCTTCCTTAAGACCCCTTACACCGGACGTGAGCGTCGCTTTGCGACAAAAGCAAATAGAACCCATTATGATCAGTGATGCTGTCTACACTGTCTTAAAGGGATAGTTCACCCAAAAATGAAAATTCGGAAGTAATGTCTAGCACTCAGTGAAGTATATGCGCAAGACATCACTGCCGTTGTCAGAGCGCGATCAGACCTCACTAAGCGAGTGCTGAACGCATTATACGACTGACAGATGGCAACGGTTGCAGTTAAAAATCATCATTTGTGTTCTACTGAAGAAACAAAGTCACCTACATCTTGGATGCCCTGGGGGTAAGCAGATAAACATCACATTTTCATTTTTGGGTGAACTATCCCTTTAACTGATGCCCTGTTCTATTTCTGGCATACTTCAAGCACTTGGGCTACTTCTGACATGAAGAACAAATTGGCCCTGTTTACACCTGGTATTAAGATGCATTTTGGTCTATCAAATCACAAGTTGACAACACTAAATACAGGTATAAACGGGGTCTAAACGGGGTTGTCCACTTTCAACCACTTCCAGGAGTAGTCGAAAACGCATTCAACTGGATTGCTTTTGTAGTGTAGACGCTCATGTGGTTATGTGTTTGAACAGCCACTAAAGACCGCCTTCTCTCTGCCTACTAACCTAATGCATAAACATTGTGGGAAGTGCGCTAGCCAGACGGAATTTAAACTTTGTTGGCTGAAGACTCTTCACATTTGGCATGGTCTTGCGGCTGTCAGAGCAGAAACGAAAGCTGCTGCTCTCCTCCGTATGTTTTTCTGTCGTCTCCCGGAGCATTCATATGTAAGTTGCGTGAGCTTATTTCGTCCATTAGATTGAAAGATCTGAAAATGCCCATATATTTACCGGCCCATAGACCCTCCCCTCGAATAAATCAGATCAAAACACCAGGTGTAACACCCTCGTCTACTTGTGATCCCATCGACAAAAAAGCATCTTAGTACCAGGTGTAAATAGGGCCATTTGCAATGGTTGCATTGTCACGTCTAGTAGACAGCCTCAAACTGTTGCGTCTGGTGTAGACACTGTGTTAGTCATTCAGACAACTCACGAACTGAATTAAGTGTAGCTAAATTAAAATATATGTAGATTTTACCACCCCTACACCAAATGAATTAACCATTAAGCGTTTGACAAACAATATCACGGTTGCTCTCTGAGATCGTATCAGATTGGTTCTCATTTTCCATTCACCCATGTGAGCCATTACCTAATTAAACCAGTTCATAAAACCCCTTGTAAATTATGTCAAGAGAGACCTTGACCTGTTTGGTCCTATTGATTACTCTACAGATGATGAGAGACAGATCCTGATAATCAATATCGCTGCATATGTGCTCAGGTTTGCATTTTGTGAGTGTGCGTTTGCACAGAACAAAATTATCCAATGGATACAAATCTGGACGGTAAAAAAAACTCTGAATTAGCTTAGAATTTCTTGCACCAACTATATTCTGTGATAAAAATTCATTGCAGAACTGTGTAGTAAATGCTGCACTTCAATGGACAACAAACAATGCTTTGCTAGTAATTTTCACTGTTTATACAAGTTTCCCTGATAAGAGTACTATTTGTGTTTTGATGGCCCTAGCAACCTGGACTGGTTTAAATACATTGCCATAGCACATTGTCACATGACAAGCAACCTAAATGTTTACACAGGCCTTGTGTTTCATCTTTGGTTTAGGATTTCAGTAGCTCAGTCAGTCACAACCGGGGAAACTGGGCCGGACAAAAGGCAAGTGCGACCCATGGGAAAAGACCTATCCTGTCCCCTACCAAGGGCTCTCATGATTGCTATCATTACCAAGGGAAATTCCATCATCTTCCCTCTGTTTCCTTGAAGATGGAACAACCTCGATCGAACACTGTTGTTTCACGCTCGTATTTTAGCTAATAGTTATTTATAAGCACTTATTGCAATTTCCTCACTTTTAATGTAGCTTCCTCCTATTGAATGGCTGCGATTTAGTGTGCAGTATGAGGCTGTTTTGATCACATCAAATACGCCTTGTTGTTTGAGATAATTACATTACATAGTCCCTAGTCTCATGTATTTATTTAGACTAATTCAGTTTAGACTGTATAGACACGGTCTAGATTTTATGGTTTCCTCAGTTCGTTGTAGATTTATCACTGGACTTTTATAATAGTTATGTTGGCCTTTTTTAATAGTTATTTGGCAGATTATTATTACTTTTAAAAGACTTGTGACTTTAAAAGTTTATTATGCACATATTCAAATCCAATTCCAGATAGCTCTGAATCTAGTTTATTTGTGTTTACTCTGTCGGTTGATAAGGAGTCCACTGTTGTCCACTGGAGCACATGTGTCCTGACTCCACCCACCGTCTCAGTGTCTGCCTCTGTTTACTCGTGGAGCAGATGGATACACTAGAGATCCGAACGAGAGTCTACACAACAGGAAAAATTGTTTTTAATGATGAGTTACCACTGAATTAGCTCTGAATACATTTATCCGATCAGTCATTCGAATGCTCAGAAGAACCTGAGTAGTTGCCAGTGTGTTTTAATCATTTATTTAGCATGTGGTAGAAGGATGGAAAAGCTGTAGTGAGGGTTGCTTCACCACTGTCCGACGTAAAGGATGACTTTAGGTGGTCTGGCGACTGCTTTAAGCACCTCCACAGAATGCCTTTCTGCACAAGATGGAATACAAATATTGCTGCAAACCGGCTTCATGTACCAGGACAACATCAACCCTTTGTAAGTTTGAAAAAGATCAGCATATGTTTTAAACATTGAAGTAAATTCAGAAGTCCTTTTCTGTTTTCTTCTCTTTTTTTATATATACATATTTATTTATCTATTTATTTTTTCTTTTCTCTTATTTTCTTTTTCTTTTTTTCCTATTTTTCTTTCTTTCCTTCTTTCCCTTTCTTTTTTTTTAACCCCGTATTTTGGGAGTTATTTTATTTATTTATTTATGTATTTTCTGTTTTCTTTTCATACATTTTTTTTCTCATTTTTTATTTAATGTTTCTTTTCATTTAATATCTTTTTTTTTTCTTATGAGCATTTATTTATTTATTTATTTAGTGTATTTTTGGGAGTTGTTTTTTATTTAATTTCTATTTTCTTTTTTTATTTCATTTTTTTTCTTTTCTTCACTCTCTCTCACATAGATTCCAAAGTTCGGTTATATTACGAGACCATTGAGCTCTTTATTTTTGCTGTCACGACTGAAAACTGTTCAGTTTATCTAACTAAATATGCATGTATTCGTGTCACATGGCGATTGAGGCAGTCAAAACAAACAAAGTATAATTTTACACCTTACATCACTCGTACTCGTTCTTCCTATTCTCAGTAAACAGGAAGTTCTTGCCGCACATACGTTTTTATCATTATGCAAAAACCAAACTTTTCATTCCGCTGCAGACCACACAATCTCTTAAGTGTGAAAATATGGTACAGTACAGTGCAGAAATGTCATTACATTTTAACTGTGAATTGTATATATGTGTAAATTAAGATAGCAGTGTCTAAGATGTGCCCTTTTTTTGTCTTTACATACACAACATTGACATCTTTTTAATGTTCTAAAGCATTTATAATACAGAAACTCTCTCAAAAACATTCTTTGGAATATGCAGACTCTCTTGATTCATATAAATCAACTGATCAAAATTGAATCAGAAATGTGCTGGAGAATAACACCCATGCAGCTGGTTTCAATAATGATTTAAACTTGATGCTGTCAATAGATACACTGATGAAGTGTTCGGTTAAGCAGTACACGTTTGTCATCTCGTCTTTCTGTCTTTCCCCTCCCTTTTCCTGCTGTAACACACAAACCACTGCTTAAATGAAACCATGTGTGTTATTATTTCATTGTACAGTGTGAGGAGACTGATCGTAGATTGAAGTGTGGTTGGACAGTTTTTGACCCCTGTAAAACTGCCACTATTTGTATGCTTCTCTGAGTTTGTTAGTTTCTGTGGTGGTTATTCAGTGAATAGTTTGCAAATTTAAAAATATTTTTCAAGAGTGGAAGGATTTTTGGGATTTAACTGGGAAACTTCCTTATTGAATCGACTCTGATTACTCTCAACTGCAGGTTATTATGTCCAACTGAGCCAAGATGTTGTGAAATGAGCCAAGAAATGAAATGAAAAATGTGAAATGAGCCAAGAGTTTATTCCTATTCGGACAGGGGGACATTAGAAAAGTTTGTGCTTCACAAACGTACTTTGTGATTTTAATCCCGTCTGAATCTGCCATGTCTGTTTTTGTTGTTTTTTTTCTCACAAAACCTCTGTAAAAATTCCAGAGCAAATTACCTAATGTTTTTTGGCAAACTCAGCGGTCCTTTGAGAAATCTAATCCCGTCCGAATGTGAATGTTTGTGATTGCCGATATTGTATTATATTAACGCTTCTCCTTATGCGCTTTCATTCCATTTCAACATGGATGGTATCTGATGAAAAATTAAGAGCCAAATCGCGGAAAATGCGAAGACCGCCCTTTTTAATATCAGTGTCAGGTACTTGTCTAGATGTCTCTGCACACTTATGTGTGTTTATTATAAGCAGTCAGCCACTTCTATAAACCTAAAGTTTATTTAAATAGGGCTTTAATAATAAATTAGTTATATTGATAAGTAATCCTCATAATTTTGGTGATATTCTTGACCTCCCTAATTTTTTTCCTCTTTAATAATCTGTTCCATTCGTTACAATATGACAGAAAAGATCTGTCGCAACTTCCATTTCTTCCACGCCGCCATCCGCATATCATAAACTGACGTGTATGTGTAAATGATATAATAAATTACAGTAACACTGTACAATAAGGTATCATTTGTTAACATTAGTTAATTCATTAACTAACAATGATCAATATATTTGTAAAGCATGTTAACTAATGAAACCTTATGTAAAGTGTTACTTAAATAACAAACACAAACTATCCCTTTAAATCAGCCAATTACTGACTTGTTGTTAATAAAAACGTTTGTTTAAAATACATTTTTACAGCACACAAACGTATTTAGAGCACAGAATGTATTATTTAGAAAGCTCTTAGGCCCAAATATGCTGCAAAAAAATAAAAAAATAAAATCCTAGTAGAAACACTCCTTTTATAGTAGTTATAAAGAAATAACATAACAGGTTCATGATTAACAACAGATCATTGAAGAGATGCAACAGACTTTAGACACACACAAAGTCACATGTACACACTCCCATAATACTTCATTCTCACACTTTTATGCCGACCTACAATAACACCCTCGTAAAAAGACATATGGTTATGCACATGACTCAAAACAGCAGACGAACCCACACTAAATGAATCTGTGCCTCTCTCACTTCTCTGCTCTCTCTGCTATTCACACTCGCTCTTGTTTTACAGTCTGCATAGTCTGAATGTCATTGATTGGAAGGAGATATGTTGCATGGTATTATTCAAAGAACAGAAACTCGCACACACAGATCCCCCAGCTGTCGCAGTGATGGGGAACAGAGTGTTCTTGTTTGCGTCCTGCACAGAGAGTTCGGTGTGTGAGCTAATGCCTTCAAAAAGGAGTCCTCCCATATTCCCTACTGAACTCAGTGTCTCATGTTCCACACAGGATTTGAAACACATCAGAGACATTCATAGAACATAGAGAAATAACACAATGTTTCTTTTACATGATAGACACCGTTAAGATGGCTAATTAAAAAATTAACAGTCTGATTTCTTAGTGCAAGCAAATAGTATTTACAGTCAGTTTTGTTTCTGGGGTTTACTATATAGGTTTTAACACTTGAATGTTCAAAAACGCCTTATTTTTCAAATATTTTACATTATTGCAGCTCTCTTCCCAGTCAATAACGTTGTGTTTAGTTCCTGTCTCTGTGAAGCCCCTCCTTTCAAAAAGCGTAGTGTGCTCTGATTGGTCGGCTGGACCAGGGTGTTGTGATTGGTTAACTGCTTCGAGCCTCCATATTTTGTCACCCCCTTTACCATAATCGTTTCAACACACTACTACTTCAACACACTACTAAAGCAGGCCTCGCCCCATTTTTTCTCCTTGTTTGCCTTAGGCAAGAATTTAAATGAGGGATATTGTGACATGTACGTTCCCAGAAGAAAACTTAAGACTATAATCGACAGAATCCACCTCTTATGTCAGAATTAAATGGGAGAAGGAAGGAAGCATGACTATGACGGAAGAGGCTTGGTTAAAACATGTAGATCCCAATGGAAAACCTTTCACCAATGGAGGTTATTTGTCTGGAAAAATGTAATTAGATTTTTTTTATTTTATTTCACCGGCTCAAAAATGCCATAGTGAAATAGGATCAGGATGTTGGAGACACTTTAATTCAGAAGTAGCAAATCATCACCATATATTAGGGCATGTCCAGTCATTCATATATTTTGGAAAGATGTACACAGGACATTAGAGACTATATTAAAGATCAAAATTCCATTCCAATTTAATGTCTTATATTTGGGAAATCTGGATTTGCATGAAACCAATTATATGTACCTATAGAGAATATTTCTGGTTTTAGCTAAAAATGTACCCTTATGTGTAAATGGCTTCAACCTACTTCACCCACTATAGAAGACTGGAAAGCAATTGTAATTGAAATATATAAGATGGAAATCCTTACCTTTTCTTTTCAATTAACATAGCAAAAAGGGGCTCTATTGTGGAAAAGATGGAAGGAATTTGTGGAAAATCAAGTAATTATATAATAGATGTAATCATAGATTATTGTTGTAAATTAAACACTGTAATTATGGAAATTTGGCTCTAGACTGTACCGTACCCTAATTTTTTTTATTTTTTTTTTCAATTATTATACATGTATGCACATTTATCTACAATCGAGGTGTTTCAGGGAGTTCAGAAACAGTGTTTACTGATAAGAGAGAATAACTTCCTTTGGGGTGACTTTGTGCTTTGTAACTTTACAGACCTTTTTCATGCTCAAGCAGCAACATTAAACACTAAAGAAAGTTAAATGTAAAAAAACCTTAATGGGTCCTCTTTAAATAATGTTAAACATTAGATTCTGTAGATTTTTTGGTTTCCTTAGTTTTATCTTCATTTTAATGTGCTTTACATGACAAATTCATGGGTTTCAAGGCAAATAGTTATTTATTGTAATGTGATAGGTTTTTTAATAATGCATTTTGTCTACCGTTGATGAAGAATTATAAAACTTGCCAGAAAAAGCACTACTCATTTTGCTCATTTAAAAAGGAGCTGCACAGGGATGATAAAATACACAGATGCACAACTAATGTGCATCCTGTGCTATTCCTTGTGCTATTTATGTGATAAATTAGTGTTAAACAAGCTTTCTGCCTTTGAAACATTGTTCAGGAAGTCAAAAATCATGACACAGTTTAAGTTAAATTTTCATGGATGAAAATAATGACTTTATTTAACAATTCGAACTGTTGTCATACGCAGTTGACGTAGTGAGCTCAGTGCAGGCTTATGTGTTTATGTCCGAACGCCGGCTCAGTATTGGTCGATGCTGTTCACGTGAGCAGCACGATGTGGCCAATAATGAGCCGGACGGTGCGCTTAACAACAGCATATGTGCGAGTGACTTGAGCGCTGGAAAACAAAGTCCACTTGATGCGTCTTTCTGTGCTCATGGTCAAATGCTCGCGCACTCAACTGTGCGCAGAATGCAGCGGAATGTGGAAAATGAAGTATATCCGGGCCTTTTTAATGTCCAAATTCACTCACTCATTTTCATTAACATATTTAGGATTACACACTCCTTCAGAAATAATTCCAATATGCTGATTTGGTGCTCAAGAAACATTTCTTATTATTATCAATGTTGAAAACATTAGTTCTGCTTAATATTTTAAACCGTGATACTAGGTTCTTTGATAAATAGAATATTTAAAAAAATAGCATTTATTCGAAATAAAAAAAAACATTTGTAACATTATAAATGTCTTTACTATCCTTTTTGATTCAAATCAATTAAATGTGTCTTTGCTGAATAAAAGTATTTATTTATTTATTTAAAAAAAAAATCTTACTGACCCCAGACTTTTGAACAGTAGTGTATTCATATTCAGATATACACATTATCTCAATTTCTGTCCCTTTCTCTGTCCTCAGCATCAGTGAGAGCTTTCTAACAGTGAAAGGTGCCGCCCTTTTTCTTCCACGTGGGAATGGCTCTTCTTCCTCTTCCTGCTCCTCCAGAATTACAGCACAGCGCAGCAAACATGCAGGTATGGGCATCCATTTGACAGCACATGCAAGCTATGCATCAAAAAGCATATGAATATTTATGATTAATCATGGATTTTAACTCTTTTTGTACAGGGGACCTTCAGCAGCACCTGCAGACCATGTTCACTTTACTGCGGCCAGAGGACAACATCCGTCTGGTGAGCACCACACAGTAACTAGCTCTCTGCCCATGTAGGCAACAATTTTGGGCAAGTTTTGGAAAAACACTGCATGAATACTTTACACATAATAAAATCCCAAAATGTATTGCAGCAACCTTAGTGAAATCCAAGATAGGGAACATGCAAATCATAACATAAAAAGCTAAAGGGCTTATCTAAAAAACTGATACTGTGTTTTTGTAAATGAACTCTATAAGCTCCCTACAGGCTGTGCGGTTACCATTGTAAATGTTACAGCTTACAACTTAGACAGTTTATACAATAACTAAGTTTTTACTATGTTTTTCTCAATTAACTCCTTACCCTTCCTACAGGCTGTGCGGTTGGAGAGCACCTTCCCCCAGTGCACCCGCTACATGGTGGTGGTCTCCACTAATGGTAGACAGGACACAGAAGAGAGCGTGGTGCTGGGCATGGACTTCAGCCCCTCTGACAGGTTTGTGTGTGTGCTGCTACTTGTACTGTTAAGTTAAACCAATTAAATGTATTAACAACAAATAAGTAAATTTTGTGTGTGTTGCAGTTCCTGTTCCATAGGCATGGTGCTTCCTCTGTGGAGTGACGCACGGATCCATTTGGATGGTGACGGGTAGGTGTGGCAAATCTGTTAAAAACTGACAAATGTACATCTGATTGTGCAGGTTGTTTGGATAGTGTTTCACTCCTCTGTTTTCTTCACAGGGGTTTCAGTGTGTCTACAGATAACAGGATACACATATTCAAGCCAGTCTCAGTCCAAGCCATGTGGTTAGTGCTTTTCCTTTCTTCTTGAGATTCATTAAATAGAATTTTAAGTAGTGATGCACTGAAATGAATTTTTTACCCAAACAACAAAACTGACATTAAAGTTTTCATATTTATTTTGTGCTGTAACTAGTAGTAAAGATCTTGGGATTTAATAATCAATATCGGTTTATCAAAATCAAGATCAATTAAAGTAGAGAAATCTATATTTTTCACACAGCTGACATGTTTACCTGTTACACCTTATCTACATTGTGTGTTCGAAATAGACTCGAGAAACGCTAAATGAATGTCACCATTTTTTTTCTTTCTTCTTTTTCTTTCAGTTGACATTTTTGGTGCATCACTATTTTACACATTTACTGAATTTGATATGAAAACTTGTTTCATTCTGCCATTTATCAAATCAAATATAGTTAGATATTTTACAAAAAATAGTAAATTGGTGAATTGTATTATTCCACTAACATATTTTTTTATTGTTATATATTTTATTTAATATTATTTATTTTGTTATTTATTTTCATAAAAAAGGAACTGAATGCAAATAATTGAAAAAAAGATTATTGTATGATTAAATTATATATGATTTTTTTATTATTATTAAAAATATTAATATGAGTATTTTGACATTTAAAGGGTTAGTTCACCCAAAAATTAAAATTCTGTCATTAATTACTCACCTTCATGTCGTTCCACACCCATAAGACCTTCGTTCATCTTCGAAACACAAATTAAGATATTTTTGATAAAATCCGATGGCTCAGTGAGGCCTCCATTGCCAGCAAGATAATTAACAGTTTCAGATGCCCAGAAAGCTACTACACATATTTAAAACAGTTCATGTGACTACAGTGGTTCAACCTTAATGTTATAAAGCGACAAGAATGTTTTTTTGTGTGCCAAAAAAACAAAATAACGACTTTATTCAACAATATCTAGTGATGGGCGATTTCAAAACACTGCTTCATGAAGCTTCGAAACATTTACGAATCTTTTGTTTCGAATCAGTGGTTCGGAGCGTGTATCAAACTGCCAAAGTCACGTGACTTCAGAAAACAAGGCTTCGTTACGTCATAAGTTTTTCGAAATTTCAATGGTTCACCACTGGGGTTTTTTTTATTGTACATTCCAACTTTGATATGGTGACATGTTTTGATATGGAGCACCTCTTTCTCTCAGGTCAGCCCTGCAGTCTCTTCATAAGGCCTGTGAAGTGGCCCGCTGTCATAACTACTTCCCAGGCAGCCTCTTCCTGACCTGGGTGAGTTACTACCAGAGCCGGGTGTCATCAGATCAGGCCTGCATCAACGAATGGAACGCCATGAAGGACGTGCAGTCCCACCGCGCAGACTCGCCCGTGCTCTTCTCTGATGTGTGAGTACTTATTTGTCAATGATCCTGCAATTTGAGCGAATTGAAGCCAGTTTTGAAGGATCATGGGACTTTATTTTTTAAAGTGCCCCTGTTATGCTTTTTCAAATATCACCTTTCATGTAGTGTGTCTAATATAGCTGAATGTGAATTTAAAAGGTCTGCTAAGTTTCAAAGATCAAAATGCTCAACAAATGAAGTTATTGTCTCCCAAAAGACAGAAACTGCCTGAATAGACATGCCTTAAAGGGGTGGTTGATTATGATTTCACTTTTTTAACTTTAGTTAGTGTGTAATGTTACTGTTAGAGCATAAACAACATCTGCAAAGTTAGGACGCTAAAAGTTCAAAGCCAAGGGAGAATTCTCTGTTTAAGGACTACAACAAACGGCTGGTAGGGACTACAGCAAGCTTCTTCCTGGGTTGGTGACATCACTAACCCTAAAATTTACATAAACCCTGCCCCCGAGAACACGCAACAAAGGGGTGAGGCCATGTTATTGCAATACAGTACATAACACAAATGCAACAGCATGTCATGCTCTGTAGGCATTCTACAACAGTTCCCACGCGAGCGATTTATAGATTATCATGATATGCCACATCAGCTACATAAATTAAGCAACTAACCATTCAGAAACGTCCTGTTGCATTCTGCGTTGCCACTTCTTCTTGAGTCTCTCCATCATTGTCCGACTTCGGTTTGAACATAAAAGGCTGAACAGTTTCTGACATTTCCAGTGAGTCTTCGTGAGGTTATCGGCGCTGCTAACACTATGTGCTAACAGGAGCTCTTGAAACCACACCCTCTGCTTAGGAACAGCAGCTCATTTGCATTTAAAGGGCAACACACAAAAACAGAGCGTTTTTGCTCACTCTCAAAAAGTGACAAATTTAACATGCTATAAAAAATTATCTGTGGGGTATTTTGAGCTAAAATTTCACATACTCACTCTGGGGACATCATAGACTTATTTTACATCTTGTAAAAATGGCATTATACCACCCCTTTAAATAATCTGACAGTAATTCCAGCCTTACTTCCTGCACCAACCTACGTAGGTTTGTAACAAATTTGCATAATGCACACCTATGGTCTTCATTGGCTGCCCGCAAATATAATTTATGGTAATGGGTGTTTTGTTTCTGACACACGCTGTAAGCAGACCAGTCACAACAGACTGGGCTATCTGACCAATCAGAGCAGAGCAGGCTCTCGTAAAAGAAGGGGTTTAGAGAGACTGGATCCTTGATCAAACCATTTCAGACACTGTGAGAAAAGAGGTGATGCTGAAATGTTTATTATGAGAAAATTAAAGTGTTTTTTGACCCTGGATGCATGAAACCCTTTTGTAGAAGACCTCCAAAACAAAATTAGTAACCTAGCATAATAGGGGCACTTTGAAATAAGACACTTTCTCTAAATATTATTCATTAATCATATCTTTGGCCTGCAAAGTTGTACCAGTGGATGCGTGTTAGATCTGAACAAAACATTTTTTTTTTTTTCGAGTGGTTTTGGAGGATGTGACAGCTTTAACAGAATTGTGAAAGTTTATTTTTATTTTTATTTTTACCTTTCTCCAGGCCAACGGAGCGAGAAAGAACAGAAAGACTCATCAAGAATCGTTTGAGAGAGATCATGATGCAGAAGGACCTTGAGAACGTCACCTCAAAAGATGTATGATGCAAATACACATCCTAAAAAAAATCACTTTCTGAATGATTTATTAATTCTGTAGAATTTTCTCACGTGTACTCAGCTCACGCTGTACCTGCACACACACTCCTGTTTAGATCCGCACGGAGCTGGAGATGCAGATGGTGTGTAACCTACGGGAGTTTAAGGAGTACATTGATAATGAGATGATCGTTATCTTGGGACAGATGGACAGGCCCACAGAGATTTTTGAGCATGTTTACCTGGTGAGAGTGATGTCAAACACACATTTTAATCATACATTTCAGTTACATTGTACCATCAGTCATTTTTGAATTGTATCTAATTATAGGGTTCTGAATGGAATGCATCTAATCTGGAAGAACTACAAAACAGCGGGTGAGTTTTGTAGACGTCCTTGTCTGAAAACACTCTCATGCCTATAATACCTGTGGTAGAAGCTAGTTTGCTGTTTTAGCCATAAACCTGTTATCTTTTATATTCTCTTTGAAGTCTGTTCCTGGCATTAATGATTATACAGATTTTCAGTTATGTCTTTGTGTTTACCATCAGGGTGCAATACATCCTTAATGTGACGCGGGAGATCGACAACTTCTTTCCAGGGCTATTTGAGTACCACAATATCCGGGTTTACGACGAAGAGGCCACAGACTTGCTGGCTTACTGGAATGACACTTACAAGTTCATTTCTAGAGCCAAGTGAGTAGGAATAACCTCCTAATGCTCACTTTGGAGTAAAATGTGCCGGTGTTCTAGATGTAATTGTTATAAAGTTGTTTCAGACTTCTTATGCTACGTTTGTATTTCTGTCAATAAAGTCACTAAAAAGTCACTAAAATTCTAGGGATATACCGATATTAAAATTCTGGCAATAAAATATAACTGACTAATAAAATTAATATAATCATTATTCTATTAAATATTACTATAAATCNATAAATCTAAAATAATAAATAAATATATAAATAATTCAAAATATTAAAATCTATAATTAAAAATTAAAAATAAATTGTTTAAAATGCTACAAGTTAATTTAGGCATCACAACATTTTAATGTACAGTATGAAAAATGGAAATTCGTTTTGAGATTGCACTTAACAGTGCTATTACATTTTTCATGTTTTTAATAATTTAACGTTGAGCAAGCAGCATTTTTCAATATGCTGTGCAACCCTAATTAATTAATCTTTTATATGCACTTAAAAATAGAACAAAAATAGCACACTGTCTATAATAAAATGGCTTATTAAAATGTGTTGAGGTATCTAACTAGCTGTTACTATTGAGATTGCTGCCAGTTTGCTGCTGTCGTTCTTTAAAAATGATGTCACAATCAGATTTTTTTTTTTAAATTTTATACAAGGAAACCAATGAGCAATGCAAATGCTCACGATCCAAATGAATAAGAACTTAGAAATCAAATAACAGCCAGAAAAATCATAAGGATAAACAGATGATCAAAAGAAATGCTGGAGAAGTCAGAATTTTCAACAGTTTCCAAGTTGTAATTCAAGTTTGACAAGGTATGAACAGTTTTTAGTCATAAACTCAAAATTACGGTCACTCTGATATAATGTGAGCACAGAATTTCAGGTTCAAAGTTTCTCTTTCTTTCTCTCTCCTCCTTGGTTTCAGATAAAGTCTTAATTCAAATTAATTGTTAACCTGTGTTTTAGTTTTGTGTCATGTTGACAGTACTAGCAGCACTACATCCTTCTTTTAACACAAGACTAATCTGATACCTTCAGGAAAGCAGGGGCAAAGTGTCTGGTGCATTGTAAGATGGGTGTCAGTCGTTCGGCCTCCACTGTGATCGCATATGCCATGAAGGAGTATGGCTGGGACCTGGAGCAGGCCTTTGAGTATGTTAAAGAGCGGAGGGCCGTCACCAAACCCAACCCATCGTTCATGAGACAGCTGGAAGAGTATCAGGGAATCCTGATGGCCAGGTAAATATGTTAGTTGAATGTTTATGAATAGCAGGAAATGTCTGTGCATTCAAAATATTTAAACATGCAAGTATGCCACTCACTCAAATAACTTGAGACACGTTCAACTCCATTTTGATGACACTGTTCTTTTCACAGTTGATTATAGGGCTCTAATTGTATTCTTTGAGAAGTTACAGTGGCTGTTCGACCACATTCCACTTAGTAACATGTGCGTCTTTGATCGTGTCCTTGCGTCTCAGAGGTTGTAGGTTTGTGCATGTGGGCTTTGGTGTGGGTGGGGCAACACAATGCACTTTGCACTTCCTGTAAAATTACTGAATGGGGCTATTCACGTTTTTAGGTCTAACAAAACCTCTCAAGCTGTGAAATATTGTTTAAGGAACCATATAATACACATTTGTAATTTTTTTTCCTCTGAAGTATCACGGTTTCCACAAACAATGAGAAGCACAACTGCCTTCAACACTGGAAAAATAATAATAAGAAGAAAAGAAAACAGCATATTAAAATGATTTCTGAAGGATCATGTGACTGATTGAAGATGCTAGTAATGCCTGCTGAAAATTCAGCTTTGCATCACAGGAATAAATTACATTTTAAAATATATTAAAATAGAAAACAGTTATTTTAAATAGTAATAATATTTCTACTGTGTTTTTGATCAAATAAATGCAGTTTTGGTGAGCACAAGATACTTATTTCAAAAGCATTTTTACCGACCCCAAACTGAAAAAAAGTAGTGTATGTCTGTTACTGCATATTCTTTTATTTCAGCAAGTACGAAAAATCCTGTTTTTCCATGGTATGACCCTTTTAAGATGAACATAACTGCCAGTGAATGCTTGGTAGTTATTTATACCACAGTTTACATTTCTCTGTCTTATCCTGCAAGCTGTCATATGTGTACTGTAAGTCTGTAAATGTGTTTTTACAGTCAATAGTTACTCAGCTGATTAGAGCAGAGGGTGTGAAATAAGACAAATGTGCTACGAGTGACTCTTTGTTCTTCTGCAGGACTATGTGTTATAATTCACTAGTAGTTTGCTTCAAAACAGCATCATATTTTTACAGCAAATTGTTAAACTTATTATCTTAGGAATGCACTGTGGAATTTCTGGCCTGACAACAATTCCCAATAATCAACAGTTTGTGCAGCATGAAACATACAGAGTATGAAAATGGCATGTTGTTACTTACAGCAGATGATCCCACTTAAAACTAGCCCAAACACAACGCAAGTTGACAACCACAGTGATGTCAACTAGGCTAAAAACATGGTATTCTTTCAGCTCACGCTTATACACTGTGCGCACACATGCACGTTGACATGTGAGACTGGTTAGGTCTTGCGTGCACACTACAAAAAACAATACAGCAAGAAACTATACGGTAACACTTTATCAGTTAGAATTATCATCTGTAATTCGACTTTCTGTATCAATAATAATCAGTTTTCCATATTTATTATCAAATAATATATCAGCCACCAAAATGAATTGTACACCTCTAATTCTTTTATTCATTGCGCCACTGATGTTTCATAAACATACACCTCCTTTTTGATTTTATTAGTTATTGCCACTCCCTGCATGTTTTGTTTACTCAGTCTTTCCTTTTCTCCTTAATAGCAAACAGAGACACAATAAGTTGTGGCGTTCCCATTCGGATAGTGATCTGTCGGAACACCATGAGCCGCTCTGTAAGGCCACTGCTGCACAGTCTCTCGGACGCTCCAATTCCCGCAACCAGACCTTCGGCCAGACGTCACCTTCAATACACGAGCTACTGCAGACTCTCACACCCATCTCAGCCAATGCTACTGGAGTTAAGGAGCAGGGGGAGCCCGATAAAACACCCTGGCCAGAAACTCACGTTTACAACGGCCTGGGGAACCTCGACGACAACCTCCATAAACCCACAGAGACCCCCTCCATCCCCAGACCAAGGGCTGCCACTGTGGTCCCGGAGGCCAGATCTGATGTCACCTCTGTGACCGTTGCTGAGGCGGTCTCGCTGGGTCGTCCTCATCCGCCCGCAGCTGTACATCACCCACCCTCGTCCCCCAGGCTTCTCTCAGATGCAAAGGCCAATCAAGTACTGCCTGAGCAGCTTGAGGTGTCCAATCTTGTGCCTTTGGAGAAGTCTAGTCCAAAGGTGCTCTCATCTGTGAACGTTAGGAGTAGGACTCCTGAGCCATGCACACAGGCCCCAGACTCTTCAGGGCTGCAGGATCTCAGCCAGCAAGTGCCTAACACGGAGACGGACTGTGCGGGGTTAAGTCACAGCAGTGATGAAGACCACCACCCCAGTGCCACAATACACAGTGCTGAGCTCTCTACCACCCCTCCCTCGACTCTAAGCACAGACCGCATTGACTTCTTCAGTGCCAGAGAGAAGTTCCAGGGCCTTTCTCAGGAGGGTCAGATCCGCGGGACTTCTGAGCAGGCGGTGCAGCAGGCACCTCGGGACAAAAGTCCAAGTGTAGAGACCAAACGGCTACTTCCTGACAACCCTATCAAAGAGGAGGAACAGAAAAAGGTAAGGAGTAATGAAGAATGGTGGGATCGTGCAGTTTTTGTAACTTCTTATAGTAGGATTGAAAATTCTGGCATCATTTAATCACCCTCATGTCATTCCAAACCTGTACAACTTGCTTTCTTCTGTAGGACACAAATAGATATTTTAAATATTGTCCATAAAATGAAAGTCAGTGGGGAACAATATTGTTTTGTAATACTCCATTGACTTACATTGTATATCTTTTATATCTTCATTTATTTTTGCTGAAGAAAGTAAGTCATACATGTTTGGAACAACAGGGTGAGTAAATAATGACAGAATTTTCATTTTTGGGGGGCTTGTCCGTTTAAAGAATCGGCAAAACTATTTTTCATAAACTTTAACGTATATAATGATGTATTAATGTGCTACAATCCTATACTTGTGTTTAATTCATTTCTTACTTGGAGAAATAAACAAAATCACAGTGTTAACTATCAATGAAATAAATAAATCTCTATGAATGACTATAAATGCTTATTTAGATAGCTGGACAAATATTTAAATGTATCTGTCTTAATATTATGTTATCGTCCTGCAGCAAGGGAATAATGTTCCAGAGAGTAAGTGTCAAACTTTATTAAAATCAGGATCCGTTCTCATACCGTGTCTCACCATAACCATGTTTGAGTGAAGTCTCATGCCCCACACTGCCACCCACTGTTGATGAGAAATGTTGCATGGGATCATTCATCTGTCATGGTGTTGATCAATCTGCTGAAATTGCATTGGAGTTTTATGCACATGTATAGTGAATGGTGAAGTGTGTAATTTTGTGACATAAAAATGCTTTTATCCATTCCAGTTTCATGTTCCCATTTAAACTAAAAGAACACCAATCCTATAACCAATCCTTAACACTAGCTGCTTCTATCCCAGTTACGAATTTAATTTATACCAAAAATCTGAATGTTCCGAAAACAACTTGCGAATAAAGCTGCGTTTCCATCCGATGTGTTCAAAAGAACAAAATGGTCGCTTCTGGAAAAATTGGCACGAAATATAAATGCAAATGGAAGTTGGAATCACTGGGAAAGCCACTCTGGCTCTTTTATTAAATGTAACAAATTACTTACGGGTTCAGGAATAGTAGCCAGTCATCTGATAGAGAATAAAAGAAAACATGTTTCTCTGGTCAAAGTGTGATGAGACACGGAGCAATGTTGCCAGGCAATGTTGTTGAGCAATGTTGGTTGGGCACTTTCCCATTGAAAATGGGCAACAAATTTCTATCTGGATACTTTAGATCAAAATTTGTTCCCCATTCTCAATTGGAAAGTGCCCAAGCAACATTGCCCGGCAGCATTGCTCAAAAAGTTGCCCCGTGTATCATCACCTTAAGCTAACGTCTGAATCTATGCATCTATGAATTTATTTCACCACCCAGAATGCCATAGCAATCACATGGTAACTCCCTGGCAACACCCTAGTATCAAGGTTTAGCACGGGCAAGCACTATTCACATTTTATCAACTTATTTTTCTATTCTGCTTCGTGCCACAAGAGGCACAAAAATTATACACTTCACCTTTAAAGGGTTAGTTCACCCAAAAATGAAAATTCTGTCATTAATTACTCACCCTCATGTCGTTCCACACCCATAAGACCTTCGTTCATCTTCGGAACACAAATTAAGATATTTTTTATAAAATCCGATGGCTCAGTGAGGCCTCCATTGCCAGCAAGATAATTAACACTTTCAGATGCCCAGAAAGCTACTAAAGACATATTTAAAACAGTTCATGTGACTACAGTGGTTCAACCTTAATGTTACGAAGTGATGAGAATACATTTTGTGCCCCAAAGAAAACAAAATAACGACTTTATTCAACAATATGTAGTGATGGGCAATTTCAAAACACTGCTTTATGAAGCTTCGAAGCTTTACGAGTCTTTTGTTTCGAATCAGTGGTTCGGAGCTTGTATCAAACTGCCAAAATCACGCCCCTCAGTGGTGAACCATTGAAATTCCGAAACACTTATGACGTGACAAAGCCTCGTTTACTGAAATCACGTGACTTTGGCAGTTTGATACACCCTCTGAACCACTGATTCAAAACAAAAGATTCGTAAAGCTTCGAAGCTTCATGAAGCAGTGTTTTGAAATCGCCCATCACTAGATATTGTTGAATAAAGTCGTTATTTTGGTTTTTTTTGGCGCACAAAAAGTATTCTTGTCGCTTCATAACATTAAGGTTGAACCACTGTAGTCACATGAACTGTTTTAAATATGTCTTTAGTAGCTTTCTGGGCATCTGAAAGTGTTAATTATCTTGCTGGCAATGGAGGCCTCACTGAGCCATCAGATTTTATAAAAAATATCTTAATTTGTGTTCCGAAGATGAACGAAGATCTTACAGGTGTGGAACGACATGAGGGTGAGTAATAAATGACAGAAAATTGTCATTTTTGGGTGAACTAACCCTTTAAATCACAAAATAATGGATGTACATATTCAATTCAAATGACCACCCCATGTCTCTGTGTTTCTGCTACAGGAGAGCTGCAGTGTCTCAGTCCATAACATAGTTTCAGAAATGGAGTCCATACAGCACAGTGTAACCCCTCCCCCCCTTCCTACCAGCCAACCTGTTTCCTGTAGCAGCAGTGAGGAAGAGGAGTTCACTCCAGCCACATCAGCAGAAGCTGAAACTGAGAAGGTGGAGCATGGGAAAGATTGGCCAAAGGGCACCGTGCGCCGAGCTACCAGGGAGCTTGAGCAGAAAATCAAGCAGGTGGTCTCGTCAGTGGCACAGGTGTCCTCGGCCCCCGCATCTCCCTCGCTACGCTCCCCCGTCAACACCAGCAGCAGAGAGAAAACTGAGGAGACCTCATCCCACTCGCACCTCACACCTGATCCAAGCACTGTGTCAACACACCATCACCAGCCTCAGAACAACACGGACAAGATAGAGAAAGGTGAGAGTCTTTCGGTTGAAGAGGACAGAACAGGAAGTGAAAGCGAGAGACGACTCAGGGAGGGAGAGCACAGGAACACCGGCCTCACGCACTCAAGACAAAGCCATTCAGATTCATCTAGCTCATCTCCAGTCGTGGTTCTCCAGCTTGAGGGAATCACCGAGCAGGAGAGTTACACTGACTCTGACTGTCCCCTGGGACGCTGTCCAAAGGACATGAGAGAAACCTGGGAGACCCTGAAAGAGCTTGGGGCGTTCCTCTGGCAGGTGAGTGGCTGCTCGGACAGGTCCCTCCCGTGGGCAAGGAGGGAGCAAAGAAAGGGCTGGGCTAAGCGAGAGAGGACCAAAGAGGTGGAGGCTCGGATCCGGCAGGCTGGACTGACCCCACCCTCAATGATGAAGCGCTCGGCCTCGTTGGCCAAGCTTGGGTCGTTGGAGCTCTCGCCCATTGACCTGAGCGAGCTTGACTTGCGTCGTCCCGCCTTACTCCCTGCTCCCACCAATAAGCCACGGCCCCACTCGTACAGTGACGATACCTCAAAAAAGAAGCGTGTTTTACCTCTTTGCACTCCTGCTCTCCCTTCCTCTTCTGCCCCTCCTGTTTCGTCCACTGGATCTCATACGCTCGGACACGCAGAGAATAATGATCAGACTGAAGACGTGGAATATAGTGACTATGATGTCATGCCCATGCCACTGCCACACTCTCCACCCTCCAATCAATGTTGGAGGGAGGATAATAAACAGGAGGAGGCAGGTTACGCCCCGTTACCTGCTCCTGCCTCAATACCCGTGGCAACACGCCAACAATATGGGAGGACACATCCCCTGCGGAGGCTGAAGAAACGAACTGTTAACCCTTATCACACTATGTGACTTTTATTCTGTATGTGTGAGTGTACGTGTTTGTGCCTGCAAGTGTGAATTTGTGATTTAAAGGGATAGTTCATCCAAAAATGATAATTCTGACATTTACTCACCCTTATCTCAGTCCAAACCTGTATAACTTTCTTCTGTGGAACCCAAAAGAAGATATTTTTTTAAAATGTCTTGTTATTCCACATAAGAAACAAAGTCGTACAGTTTTGGATCGACATGAGGATGAGTAAATGATGACAGAATTGTCATTTTTGGCTGAACTATCTGTTTAACTTGCCACGCATACCTCAGTGGGCCTTATCCAACCGGAAATCAAACAATGTGGACATTTTAGAGCACAATGTGATTTGAATGTTTTTGGTGGGATTGATGGCTCATAAAATAGGAACTGTGTAATCCTGACCCATCATTTGAGTAGAAAAAAATTGCTGCTCTGGAGGAACAATGAAGTGCTATGACTGATATACTTTTTGCACAGTGTCTATCAGGTCGTTCTTTGCATACTATGGTAGTACATTACCACTTCATCCTTTAACTGTCAGTCTATGAACGAAACCCACAATGTTCTCTGCTGAATTGGATTCTGGAGGTGTGTGTGCGTGTGTGTGTGTGTTGGGGGTTGAAGGAGAGCCATAGATGAGTGTGTTTAAATACATTCAGAAAAGAATGAGATGTAATTGTGAGTGTAAAATTATTACAGATGTGAGATTAATATGTGTATGCATGTTGGATTAATGAGAATGGGATCAGTTATGTGGTACACGTAGAATGTAGAGTTTATGGGCCTCATGTGCGTATGTATATTTTGTGGATGTGTATGATATGTATACTTAAACATGGGTGTGTGTGTATTTTCTGTCTGTTTTTGGTGGTTTCTTTCTTCAGCATTTTCTGTTTTATTAAAGGGACAACAAAAAAGAAACATGGGGTATTTTAATATGCACTTTTTATTATTGTTTTACGTTTTTTAAAACTGTGGTTTGTATTTTGGAAGCATGCTCACAGAGTATGTATTTAGAGTTGCTTGTAAGGGTGTTTGTTGTACAGTGCAGAAAAGAAAGAAAGAAAACTGAAATGTGTCTTTCTGTTTGTTGTAAGACTGGAAAAATATTTTCTCTTTTTATTGTGCATAAACTGTGACAATTAAAGAAAATTTCAAATTCACAAAGTATTTTTTTGGGGAGGGGGGCGGTATTTTATGACCAGGTTTCCACAGTCCTAAACAAAAAAAAAGGCCTAAAAATGTAATCTTGAGATGTCATGGAAAATTAATTTTCATAATTTTTTTATATAAATATATAAACTGAAATTGCTCTTTGTGAGTCCAGTCTCTATAAATAATATTAATAATCATTATCCAATAGCATGACAAGGAAAGTATAGAGATCTGTTGGTCAAAAATAGTGGGAACCCTGTATCAATCTAAATGTTTTACTTATATAGTGTTTTTCATAGAGTTCAGGACATAGTCAATCGTTTAACTGATGCTTGCTACACTTTAAAATCAGACCTACCAAATGTAGTCTGTAGATGATTTAGTCCTAGTAGATAGTATTTTGAATTACACATAATAAAACTCTTTTTACAGTAAACAGTACAGTACAATACAGTAAAACAAAATGATCCGCACACTGAAAGACATACAATTAGACCAAGGCAAGGGTCTATCACAAAAATTACTTTAACATCTGCAAAGTAAAAAAAGCGAAAAGGTGTCTTAAAAAAACAGACCAAAGACTAATGCATGAAAGCTATTGACTGTTCAGAAGGTATAAATAAATGGCAGGGGGCTACAGCAAAGTTAATGCCTGACATCCACAGAACTGATGTATACTTAAATCAGGGGTGCAGAATGCAGGGGTTTATGCTGTGCTCACAGCCACCTGACCTCGGTGAGTGCACCCACTGCAATCTATAGCCCTGTCACCGGCCTGAGAGAAATAGCCCGACACCGACAGCCGTTTCGAAAATAGACAGGACCGCCTTGACCCCCCTGCCCATACTCTATGGCAAGCCATTTTCACATTTAACATAATGTTTTAACATCTATTTGAATTTATAGTTAGTAACTAAAACATATTCAATTATTACACAGCCCTCTGGAATACTTGATTGTTATTGGTCTGTTGATAATACAGGTCTGACTGCTGTATCCACCTTATTTTGTGAATGTGAGAGACTTCCAATTCATTAGCTGCTATAGGGAAATAATGATAAGAATAATGAAGTAAACAGTAAAACTTTGCGCTACAAACCAGTGTTTATAATTATGACAATACATTAAAATAATATGGTAACTAAGCCAGTTTGCAAAATCAAGCAGCATGAGCTGTTTGTACCGCTAAAAAAACTAGAAGCGTAGGACAATGGAAGGTATATTAATTTACAAATGGCCGCACCTGCTCTTATGTGAAAAATAAGGTGGATAATGGACTGCTCATCCATGTGAAGCTGATGTTTCTTTCATGTCTCTCATATCACACTGCCAATTCGCTCTCTCTCATTTCATACAAACGTAGTGGGTGACGTATTTTGCGTCTCAGTTATTGATGTGTATACTATACTTCAGTATTAATACTACTGTAACATTGTTGTATTGTTCATCTTGTTGCAAGGACAGTTGTTTTGTACAATATAATGGGCCATAACATAATGAACAGTATCAACATATACAAATATTTTGTAATTTTGTTGTAATTAAATTTATTAATTAATTAATTATTTATTTAGTGAAAAGCCATGTAATACATGGTATGACTGAACATGACCCCTTAAATGTTCACCTTGTTTGAACTAGTTAATTCATCTTGGTTCCACAAAACTATTCAAATAGTCTCTAGAATCTTTTGCACCTACTAATACTTATTTGATAATAGAACCAAAGGAACATGTACTAGTATATAATATACAGTACAGTCCAAAAGTTTGGAACCACTAAGATTTTTAATGTTTTTAAAAGAAGTTTCGTCTGCTCACCAAGGCTACATTTATTTAATTAAAAATACAGTAAAAACAGTAATATTGTGAAATATTATTACAATTTAAAATAACTGTTTTCTATTTGAATATATTTCACAAAGTAATTTATTCCTGTGATGGCAAAGCTGAATTTTCAGCAGTGTCACATGATCCTTCAGAAATCATTCTAATATGCTGATCTGCTGCTCAAGAAACATTTAATGTGTACAATTGTACAAAATATTTGTGTACAATTTTTGTTTTCAGGATTATTTGATGAATAGAACGTTCAAAAGAACAGAAATCCTGGAAAAAAAAGTACACAACTGTTTTCAACATTGAAAATAATCATAAATGTTTATTGAGCAGCAAATCAGCATATTAGAATGATTTCTGAAGGATCATGTGACACTGAAGACTGGAGTAACGATGCTGAAAATTCAGCTTTGCATCACAGGAATAAATTACTTTGTCAAATATATTTAAATAGTACACAGTTATTTTAAATTGTAATAATATTTCACAATATTACTGTTTTTTACTGTATTTTTAATTAAATAAATGTAGCCTTGGTGAGCAGACGAAACTTCTTTTAAAAACATTAAAAATCTTAGTGGTTCCAAACTTTTGGACTGTACTGTATACTAGCGACTAGTTGAATTGATGCTAGTCAGAATAAGTACTATAATCTAATGAACAGTTACAAGTACTGTACAATCAAAAATAGATAGGCCTGCTAGTCACTATTGGAATACATACTACATAAAACAAAATAGAAGGCCTATCTGTTTTATTTTACTAGTACTTATTTTCAGTGGTGGACAGTAACAAAGTATTTTTACTTCGTTACTGTACTTGAGTAAATTTTTCAAGTATCTGTCCTTTATCAGAGTATTTTTATTTTGTGAAACTTATACTTTTAGTTTACTAAATTCTAAAGTATAATATCATACTTTTTACTCTCCTACATTTCTACATTTACTCTACTACATTGTAGGGATTGAACGACTTCAGATTTCAGATTTGAGTATGCTCTCGGAGTAAACATTTATTTGTCATTTACTGTTGGATACGGAGCGTAAATGTGGACTTCAAAGATTTCTTATCCTGCTGCACCCTCTATAGGCCATGACCAGTCGACGTCAAGCTTAAAGCATCGTGGCAGAGCATTAAAGTTGACTAGTCATTTAGTTGGTGCAACTCCTACTGCATTGTGGGGCAGTTGTGGGCTAATGATTAGAGAGTCGGACTTGTAACCCGAAGGTTTGAGTTTCAGTACCGGCAGGAAGTGTAGGAGGGGGGAGTGAATGAACAGCATTCTCTTCCACTCTTATTACCCACAATTGAGGTGCCCTTGACCAAGGCACCGAACCCCCAATCGCTCCCCGGGTGCCGCAGCAAAAATGGCTGCCCACTGCTCTGGGTGTGTGTTCACGGTATGTGTGTGTTCAATACTCACTGCTGTGTGTGTGCACTTGGATGGGTGAAATGCAGAACACAAATTCCAAGTATGGGACACCATATGTGGCTACACATCTTCACTTTTTTTTCACTTCACTTTTCAATTTAAAAACATTGTTCCTCATTATTTTAAACTAAAGAAATCATAAGCTACGCCGAGATGCAATAGCGGTGTCCGATTTGTGAACGAGCTGATTCTTTTCAATTAACCTATTAAATTGGTTTCGCAAATCACACTGAACAACTGATCTGAGCATCTGTTCTCGAGTCAACAACTCACTGATTCAGATGATCCGGTCGGAGTGAGTCTCCAGTTAACAATTCATTCAATTCACAAGTCTGACTCAAAATGAGCCGAGATCCTCGGAGCTTGAGTGCGTGCGCGACTGATGGTGTGAAAAGTAAGTTACTAATGCCGAATTTTAGGATTTATTATTGTAAATGAAAATCATATTTAGGTCATGACTGTCAGTTGTTTGTGAACTTGGCCTATATGAGCTGTTTATTTGTATTTGTATTTGTATTTATTTATTTGTGTTTAAGCTCATTGTATGTAATGCTTGAATGTGGACATGTTATTGTCATATTATGGATACATGTTATGTTATGTTATGTTATGTTATGTTATGTTATGTTATATTGTACATGTTATATTGGACATATTACCATCTGAACAGGTTTTAGTAAAAACTAAACATAACATTAAAATAATGCAAATTAATGCTCATGCATCTTCCCCGCTGCCAAAGCAGTTTCAAATTATGCAAAACTAGTGTTTGCATAGAGTTCTTAATCTTAACACATTTTCCATATATCTGTTTTTATATTGTATGTTTATTTTTGTCAACACACATTTAACTCAGGTGCTGTCCATTTCTTCTGATCATCCTTGAGATGGTTCTACACCTTCATTTGAGTCCAGCTGTGTTTGATTATACTGATTGGACTTGATTAGGAAAGCCACACACCTGTCTATATAAGACCTCACAGCTCACAGTGCATGTCAGAGCAAATGAGAATCATGAGGTCAGAGGAACTGCCTGAAGAGCTCAGAGACAGAATTGTGGCAAGGCACAGATCTGGCCAAGGTTACAAAAAAAATTCTGCTGCACTTAAGGTTCCTAAGAGCACAGTGGCCTCCATAATCCTTAAATGGAAGACGTTTGGGACGACCAGAATCCTTCCTAGAGCTGGCCGTCCGGCCAAACTGAGCTATCGGGGGAGAAGAGCCTTGGTGAGAGAGGTAAAGAAGAACCCAAAGATCACTGTGGCTGAGCTCCAGAGATGCAGTCGGGAGATGGGAGAAAGTTGTAGAAAGTCAACCATCACTGCAGCCCTCCACCAGTCAGGGCTTTATGGCAGAGTGGCCCGGCGGAAGCCTCTCCTCAGTCCAAGACACATGAAAGCCCGCGTTGGAGTTTGCTAAGATGGTGAGAAATAAGATTCACTGGTCTGATGAGACCAAGATAGAACTTTTTGGCCTTAATTCTAAGCGGTATGTGTGGAGAAAACCAGGCACTGCTCATCACCTGTCCAATACAGTCCCAACAGTGAAGCATGGTGGTGGCAGCATCATGCTGTGGGGGTGTTTTTCAGCTACAGGGACAGGACGACTGGTTGCAATCGAGGGAAAGATGAATGCGGCCAAGTACAGGGATATCCTGGACGAAAACCTTCTCCAGAGTGCTCAGGACCTCAGACTGGGCCGAAGGTTTACCTTCCAACAAGACAATGACCCTAAGCACACAGCTAAAATAACGAAGGAGTGGCTTCACAACAACTCCGTGACTGTTCTTGAATGGCCCAGCCAGAGCCCTGACTTAAACCCAATTGAGCATCTCTGGAGAGACCTAAAAATGGCTGTCCACCAACGTTTACCATCCAACCTGACAGAACTGGAGAGGATCTGCAAGGAGGAATGACAGAGGATCCCCAAATCCAGGTGTGAAAAACTTGTTGCATCTTTCCCAAAAAGACTCATGGCTGTATTTTAGCAAATGGCTGCAATATAACAAAGAGTGAAAAATTTAAGGGGTCTGAATACTTTCCGTACCCACTGTATATACATGGTATATTTGTTATTTTTACTTGTTTGCCCACTTGAATTATCAGTAATTATCAGCAGTAGTTGTATGACAACAGTGTATGACAAGTTTTGTTATTAAAATAAAAAGTTTTCTTATATGCAGATCAATGCATGTCTGCATAATCATCCTTATTGACTAATGCTGTCTACTTGACCATTCCTATGATGGTGTAGAATGGAGTAAATAAAACTCCAAATAAGTCAGTACTTTTTACTTGTAATACTTAAGTACATTAAAAATCAAGTAGGCCTACTTTTGTACATTTACTCAAGAAAAGGGACTGGGTATCATTACTTTTCATCAAGTCTTGATTTTGTGTACTTCATCCACCACCAGGGCCATAACCACCATAGACATTGAGGGAGACAAGTCCCCCCCAATAATTAGAAATGGCCAAATTGTCCCCCCCAATATTTGATATTATTGATGTTGCTCTGCTGTACTCCATTATGCACCGCTCTGTTTGTTGTAAGGATGACAAAAAAAGTTTTAAAAGTTAAATTTTTAGGCTGGTCTGCCTCAGCAGTCTAACAGCGCTCATCACTGTCAGAATAAGTGAACTGGCCAATCAAATCAAAGAAGGCGGAGCTTACTGTTCACAGAAGACGAGTGCGAATTCCAATGCAATGCTCTCGTTTTAGCAGTAAAAGAGTATGTGGCGAGTATGAATCTAAACATTTAATATTTGACAACTATTTTATGATTGAAATATTCAGTGACCGACAGTAATATCCACTGATGCAAACTACTCATGATAGTGAAATAAATTGAAATTAAAATATGCTATTATTTGATTAATATGATATGAATAATGTAATTCATAACTGAATCTGATGAGACAAAACGTTTTGTGTTTTTTTCATGTAAGACCTACAAATAAGAGTGAATATATTCAAAAAATTTATATATAAATTCCAAATTGCAAATATATTAAATTGCAATGTTCAATTGCAATTTAACATTGCAATTGAACATTCCAATGTTCACGACATGGTTACGGCTTTGTCCACCACTCAGTGTTGCCAGATGTACGATAATTATCGTATTTGTATGATAATTTTGACCCCTGTACGATATACGATCAATAATGAAAAAAATCCCATAATGTACGATAATTTTAGAATTTTGTGACACTTCAAATGATGGTCATTATATTGGCTTATACTCTTTGATCTAGCTGTGGATCCTCTACGTCATGATTGTAAGGAGTACGTAAACGTTGTTGGGCATGTCTACCATCTCATGTTACGTCTTCTCGACCAATCATCGTGGAGAATGACAGAATGACTTGATTTCTGAGGAGCTGTTTTGAGGCGAAAATGAGGCCGCTGCCATCTTAGCTGCGCGTCACCGCACGTCACTCCCGGATAACTGAAAATGGGCAAAGAGGCGGGACGTGGTTGAACTGAGGTGCCATGGTTACTAAAACCACGCCTGCCTAGCTCGACGTGATCATGTTAGCAGGCAAAGGAGATACTGTCTAAAATATTAATATTCTAATGATATAACTTATCTTTTTTAGTTAATAAAGATAAGTTATATCATTAGAAAGTTCTAAAGGTTTACCGTCAATCTACGGCGTCTTTTTTACGATATGCTCCAGCACCAGTAGTTGAAATTTGTGTCAGGTTTGCACATGACAACACGAAAAATCTAACGGGACTTCATACCTTTATAATGAAATAGTGATCGCGAAATGAATCCAATTTGTTGCACTTGGGTAAAATGTCCATGAGTGTCCATTGAAAAATAAAAAACAGTACTTTTTGTCCACAAAAGCGTTAAATCCATGAAATATCGATATATTATCCATTGTTTGCATCACATTTCTTCTGAATGATCTGCTCTCCATCATCGTTCTTCAAGATATTATGCAACCTGAGCAGCGTTTATGTAAAACTGCATATGATCATATCACAAACAAATGAGCCCGCATCCAAAATGCAGCAGTTTTAGTTATAATATCCAAGCAGTGCTGTCGGAGTTTGTGGTTTCTTGAGAGGCATATTCTCCAGCCATAGTCATAGTAAATCTCACTAACAAAACTTTTAGCCAATGCCAAGACGATCCAACAATGTGTTCTGTTTATCTTCCGCGTGCGTGCACATCTGTCTCGAGTCTCAATCATTAACGCAGCAAGCCATATTATTTTATAATTGTATATTATTTTATAATTGTATAAAATTATTTAAAAAAAATTATAAAATTGTATAAAAAAAAGCACAAACACAGCAGAGATGCCAAATTCAGCGGCTGGAATTAGCTGCATGACGGCTCACAGACAGCAGCGTAATTCACCTGTCACTCAAGTGACCACGCCCTTAATTATGCAGAACTTTAAGGCTTAATATAATTTAAACGGATGGATTATAAAAAAATTCACCCCTACTCAGAGTTGTCATGAAGGGCAAAATTAGCTATATAGACCAAAACCACAATTTGTACCAGCCTGTAAACATGTTTTTTTCTGCTGTAAAATTAACATGGGACTCAATGAGATTCTGCTCTCTTTTGGAGCCTGTCCCTAGCGGCCAGTCGATGAATTGCAGTTTAAGTCATTTCCGTATTGGCTTCAAGAGAAACTGGGGGAGGTTGCCGCTTGGGTATGCCTAGTTATTTATCTATTGTGGTAATTTGCAGGTCATATCAAAAAGTTGTTGGTCTATAAATAGCTGTATTCTGTACGTTTGACATGTTTTATATAGCGCTTTTTACAATGCAGATTGTGTCAAAGTATAGCTTTACAGAGACAGAGGGAACATCATTTTGGCCGTACAGCAGCTAAAATAGTGTGATTGTCCAGCTTAAGTAAGTCCGGTATTGATTCATTCCGTTGTAAAAATCATTAGTTATTAATGTAGTTCATTTACCTATACTAAAAACTTGTGTACGATAATTTTCTTCCAAATACGATAATTTTGAGCTTCTGGTATGATACTTGGACATTTCTAATCTGGCAAACACTGCCACCACTGCTTATTTTTCAAGGGATAATTGTCGAAATGGCTTGCCATACATAGATACACCATGTCTGCACTTATCCAGTCCCCCCAATCCATCGCTCTCTCTCTCTCTCTCTCTCTCTCTCTCTATGTTCAGGAACAACTAGTGAGGACGAACTCGCGCTAGTTCTGCGAGTCCGTACCAAGTTTGTGACCTGGAATAAACGAGAGACTTCTAAAAGCACAGCGTCCAGAGGAGCCGTTCACCGTCTTGAGAAAGGGGGAGAGCAAATTTAAAGACAAAATCAGGTGAGTGATTCATTTGATTGACAGATACGCAGTTCCTCATGATGGAATGCTGCATTGTGACGACACGCGCCTTGTCTAGTTTTGTAAAGTTCTGTTCTGCTATTACGTAAGGCTGTGACATCATCATAACCTATCAGTGCAGCACGTTCTGCTTGATCATTGATTTGCTGTAGAAATATTTATAATTAAAGGCCAGGTGTGCGCGGAGCTTATTGTGAAGAATAGCGGACGCGGTATACAGTGGCACTGGCATGTTTTCATTCTGTCGCTTTTGTAAATTTGGAAAGTTAATGTCTGGAGGGGGCAGAGGGGGAGACACATGGTTAGTTTGGCATGACTATATTAGGAAAGTGACCGTGTCTGAAGACAGTGAGGGGGCCTTCTCACATGGGACAAACTGTTGTGTGGTTTAAAGACACTGCATTCTGAAGGGGGTTTAACAACTCTACCCATGTGGTGTAGTATGAGTGTCAATTAAGTTTAATTGTGTGTGTCTCAAACTTTGATATTAACATATTTTTCTGCTATAAATGAAAGTAGTTGTGCTACAGTGCATTGCTGCTGTACATACCCCTAATACTAGTAGAAAACATGAATGTTTTAAATTATAAACATGAATTGTGGTAATCAGATATGCTTGTTCAAGATAATTATTGTCAACCCTTATCACCACCTACAATTTTAATTAAAAATGGTAAACATATTGCAAACCGTTTAATTGAAAATAGCCATATAGAAATGTAAAAGCTAAAAGCTCTAACATAGCAATAGGCCTACATGTCTGGTCATTAACTTATGTGGAATCAGATGATACCAGTTATGTAATTTAACATCAATTTAAAAAAAAAGTATTGTTCTGGTCCTAAAATGTATGAAATAGGATCAGTTCACACCAGTTCGGCATATCACTGGGCTGCAGCCATAACATTATCTTTTTTTTTTATTGCATAGCATTGTTCTGTTATGTCAAGGTCTATATATTCTAGTGGAAGGATTACACTTAAAAGTGTTTTAAGGAAAATCTGCATACAGTTTATCATATAAATCTTTTATCAAAGGCTTCTCTTTAACATGATTGCACATCATTGTCAGCGCTGGTTTCAATGTTTCCAGAAATAAAATGCTGGATTTAATCGCAAGCAGTGAAAGTTGAATGAAAACCAACTCAAAATAACACTTCTCAGAATACTGGATACAAAAACACATAAAACAGAACAATCAACATAATATTGACGAGAACGGGCAATGAACTGAACAAACTCAGGGTTTAAATAACACACGTCAAACTAATCAACGAAATAGGTGCAGGTGCAGATCGTAATCAATCAATGAAAAACCAAGGAAACCAAACTCAAACACAGGAAACTAAACTAAAACAAGTGCAAAACCCACCCAAAACAGACATTAAACCCAGAATACCCATAACAATCGTATTATAAGTGAAATTTTACTTATCTCCTCCCTGATTTCCTCCCTGTGGCTAATTTCTGATTGGTTAAACTGATGACGTTATCATTCATTCTGTGTTACAACACTTCCTGATCTCTCTGATGTTTTTAAGCTTTTGCCCAGCCATGGCTTGTTCTGTTATTCAATACGCGCTATTTAGGGTGCTTTGTGTCGGTGAGGCAGAATGTGTGTCTGTTTATTTATGTCAATGATCTGTTGAAATTTCCACAAATAATACTCTCTCATATGACTGAAAAATATGGATTTTAAAAGAAGAGATAATTACACTACAATGTACAGTAATATGTTTATCACAGTTATCCCTGTTACCTAATATTTCCTGCTTATTATTCTTAAATTATGATTACTGTTATTAATAATTATAACAATGTGTTCAATGTTAATTATGAGTAATGCTGTATATTACTTAAATCTTAAAAATAATCTGTGTATTAACAGGCCAGTATTTGAGGAGGACCAATTAATGTATCTTACTGACATTAATAAAGCAATTCAATGGGTTTTTTATCATTTGTTTATGTTACTGTCATTGACATAATACATGTTTTTAAATAAAATGATTACAATACAATATTAAAATATTAAGATAATTACTATCATAAATACATTTTAATGTGGAAAAAAAATCACAACATACAAGTTTACATTTTAGTGTCTTATCAGCCACACATTTCTCATTTATTTTGTACTAACCTTTTAGTTGCAGTATATTTGTAATTTGGAAAAATCTGTTTCATGAACTCAGAAAATGTCAGTTTTATTAAAAATAAAATACAGAATCTATTTAAATGACATGTTAAAAAGGGGAAATAAACAACAGACAATAGTCAATAGTCAACACAAACGGTAACACTTTACAATAAGGTTCCTTAGTTATCATTAGTTAACTACATTAGTTAACATCAACTAATAATGAACTGCACTTCTACAGCATTTATTAATCTTAATGTTAATTTCAACATTTACTAATACATTATTAAAATCTTAAAATCAAAAGTTGTATTTGTTAACATTAGTTAATGCACTGTGAATTATCATGAACTGCTGTATTTGTATTAACTAACATTAACAAAGATTAACAAATACAGTAACAAATGTATTGCTCATGGTTAGTTAATGTATTAAAGGGTTAGTTCACCCAAAAATTAGAATTCTGCCATTAATTACTCACCCTCATGTTGTTCCACACCCGTAAGACCTTCGTTCATCTTCGGAACACAAATTAAGATATTTTTCATAAAATCCGATGGCTCAGTGAGGCCTGCATTGACAGCAAGATAATTAACACTTTCAGATGCCCAGAAAGCTACTAAAGACATATTTAAAACAGTTCATGTGACTACAGTGGTTCAACCTTAATGTTATGAAGCAACAAGAATACTTTTTGTGCACCAAAAAAACAAAATAACAACTTTATTCAACAATATCTAGTGATGGGCGATTTCAAAACACTGCTTCATGAAGCTTCGAAACTTTACGAATCTTTTGTTTTGAATCAGTGGTTTGGATTGCGTATCAAACTGCCAAAGTCACGTGATTTCAGTAAACGAGGCTTCGTTATGTGATAAGTGTTTTCGAAATTTCAATGGTTCACCACTGAGGGGCGTGACTTTGGTGGTTTGATACGCGATCCGAACCACTGATTCAAAACAAAAGATTCGTAAAGCTTCGAAGCTTCATAAAGCAGTGTTTTGCCCATCACTAGATATTGTCGAATAAAGTTTTTTTGTTTTTTTGGGGCACAAAATGTATTCTCGTCGCTTCATAACATTAAGGTTGAACCACTGTAGTCACATGAACTGTTTTAAATATGTCTTTAGTAGCTTTCTTGGCATCTGAAAGTGTTAATTATCTTGCTGGCAATGCAGGACTCACTGAGCCATCAGATTTTATCAAAAATATCTTAATTTCTGTTCCGAAGATGAACGAAGGTCTTACGGGTGTAGAACGACATGAGGGTGAGTAATTAATGACAGAATTTTCATTTTAATACATTAACTAATGTTAACAAATGAACCTTGTTGTAAAGTGTTAGTTTACATAACAATAACAGACAAATAACAGTGTGATAGTGATTCCTGAGCAGCTTTACTACGGAGTGTACACAAAATATTGTATGCATTATATAGGCTATTTTGTATACAATATGCACATACAGTATATATGTTTGATGCTTTTCAACCCTTTCTCTGTTTATCACAGCTATGAGTCGCAGCATTGTGCGCCAGAGTAAGTTCCGGCATGTTTTTGGGCAGGCGGTGAAGGCGGATCAAGGTTATGATGATATTCGGGTATCCAAAGTGACATGGGACAGCTCATTCTGCGCAGTTAACCCAAAGTTTCTGGCAGTTATAGTGGAATCCAGTGGCGGCGGAGCCTTTCTGGTCCTGCCTCTCTCAAAGGTAAGCGGCTTGAGTAGAGACTACTGGAACATGTAAAATTCAGCGCTCTGCTTTGTTTTTAGAGGTAGTGCACTGTCAAGGTACAATGATACAATCTGTGGTCCTAATATAATGGACTTTATACATGTTATATGTATGTAAAAAAACCTTTGTCGGTATTTTAGACATTCTGGGGTAACACTTTATTTTACAGTGTCATTGTTACACATGTTACATGTAGTTACTGTAGTAATAACTAGAAATTATGCATAATTACATACAGCTAACCCTAAACTTATAGTAAGTACATGCAGTTAATTATTATTACTCAGTACTTAAAGGGTTAGTTCACCCAAAAATGAAAATTCTGTCATTTATTACTCACCCTCATGCCTTTCCACACCCGTAAGACCTTCGTTCATCTTCGGAACACAAATTAAGATATTTTAGTTGAAATCCGATGGCTCCGTGAGGCCTACATAGGGAGCAATGACATTTTCTCTCTCAAGATCCATAAAGGTACTAAAACCACATCTAAATCAGTTCATGTGAGTACAGTGGTTCAATATTAATATTATAAAGCGACAAGAATATTTTTGGTGCGTCAAAAAAACAAAATAATGACTTATTTAGTGATTTCAAAACACTGCTTCAGGAAGCTTCGAAGCATAAATTAATCAGTGTATCGAATCATGATTCGGATCGCGTGTGAAACTGCCAACGGCTGAAATCACGTGACTTTGGCGCTCCGAACAGCAGATTCGATACGCTGATTCATTATGCTCCGAAGCTTCCTGAAGCATTGTTTTGAAATCAGCCATCACTTTATAAGTCGTTATTTTATTTTTTTTGGCGCTCCAAACATATTCTCGTCGCTTTATAATATTAATATTGAACCACTGTACTCACATGAACTGGTTTAAATATGTTTTTAGTACCTTTATGGATCTTGAGAGAGGAAATGTCATTGCTCCCTATGCAGGCCTCACTGAGCCATCAGATTTCAACTAAAATATCTTAATTTGTGTTTCGAAGATTAACAAAGGTCTTACGGGTGTGGAACGGCATGAGGGTAAGTAATAAATGACAGAATTTTACATTTTGGGTGAACTAACCCTTTAAATGTATAATTACACTGTAATACTGACACCTTAAAATAAAGTGTAACACATTCTGCTAACTACAAGTAATTACATGTAACTAAATGTTAACTAAGTCTCATAAGAGTATTAGTAGACTGTCTGCTTAAAATCTGCTAACACTTTATTTTGATGCCCCCCCAACAGACATCCTACTATCTACTGTCAACTTATTCTACTCAAACCCAAACACCTCACCCTAACCTAACACTCTACTAACAGTCTACTAATACTCTGAGAGTTAGTTGACATGTAGTTGCAAAGTTACTTATAGTTAGTAGAATGTCTAAAGTGGACTGTCGAAATAAAGTGTAACCCCTTTGTCTTTTCTTTCATCTTCATGAGGATATATTTATGGGTATGTTTGTTCAAGAGTCTCAACCATGGCTCATGTTAAGGGTGCCCATCCCCCACAGGGCTTCCATTTCACCCTCATGGAGGCAAAGGTTTGGACCCATGGAAACAGAGTACACAACTTGCATATGTTGTCTGACACTACTTCTGTGACATACCGCAGCTGAGTTTAGAGATGATAAGTAAGCGTTTGTGAGTTGATGTAATCCTCATCATGCATTGCCATCTCTTCTTATCTGTTGAACTTTAGCAGCTTGCATTGCAATATCAGCAAAGCAATGGAAATCATTATGACAATATGAAAATCTTATGTCCATGTATCTTATAATCTATAATATTTTATCACAAATACTGATGGAACTATGAAAATAGTAAGTCAACATCAGAATTCGAATAGTTTATTAAGTTAATGTCATTGGTATGTCAGCATATTAGTTTATAGAACTTTATAGAATCTGCTGGTTTCTTCAGAATGCACCCATACTTATTTCTACCTTCAGTAAAACTGACACTGACAAATGTAAGCATATGATGTTCCTATTGGGATTTTTACAGATAAAGTGGTTTTAAAATGTATTTGGACACCTAAAATGCCTAAATGTCATTGAATTAGTGTAATGTTTAAAACCATCGCTTGTGTGATTTTGTAGCACTAAACGATCTATAACTATTTAAATAAATAAATGACAATAAATATTTATTTCCTATAAATTAAAGATATTTGTATGATCATTTTTTAAACTGTGGTAACAGGGTTGACTAGTTGAGCTTGATGAACACAGCCTTCAATTACTGAAAAAAATTGAGAAAATAGAATGAGCTGGGCCGTAGAAAGAGGCCAAATAAAGTTACTTCCTGGGTGATACAATTTTAATTGTTCAATTTTAATCTTTAATTTATTAATGAGAGGAAATTATGCTGTGACAGGGCTGCATGCCAAATGTGGGATGCATCTAAAAGGATTACAAAATACACTATTGTTCAAAATTTGGGGGTCAATCAGTCTTTTTTAAAGAAAAAAATAGTTTTTTTATTGAGCAAGGAAACTGATCAAAAGTTACAGTAAATAAATGTATAATATTACAAAATATTTATCTTTCAAATAAATGGATTTCACAGACAGATTTGAACACTTAAAATGCGTAATTGTCGTTGCATTAGATGACACTGGTCTACTATTTTGGTCACTGTGATTTTGCTAAGACATGTTCCTGTATCAACATATTGTTTTTAACCTGGAACAACATTTCTGCCTGAAAATCCTAACCATATCCCCACCCCTAAACTTAACCCTACCCATAAGTTATCCCTAAAATCAGAGGGAAATTACAGGTGAGTAGCTCTGATAGAAGCATCTAACCCTGGTTGTAAAACTTGACATAAACTGTAAACTTGTCCATCAAATCTCATTGATTGTTTGGAATGTTGTTCCAGGATCAACAAAGCTGTTGATCCAGGAACATGTTGTACTTGGTGGAATTCACCTGTGTGGTTACCTGTCACTTGTCATCTTTATATAATAACACTTTAAAAATCATTTGCCGTGCTCGTCGCTTCCTGCTCTGCAGTTCGGTGGAAAAAATCTAGATGAGAGTGCAAAAAAATGTATCTTTAGTGGCGTGTTGCAACCAAGGCTTTTGTAAGCCGTCTCTTCCTTGCCACACAGTGCATTATCAAGTGCATCATCTCGAAGAAGTTCACAAATCTGAGGACCAACAAAGACACCTTCCCCATTTTGCTTCACTTAATCTTGGAAAGCCTCTTTGTCTATGGCCTTGACAAAGTTCTTCATCAGACCCAGCTTGATTCAACAAGTGGTGGATGCTGAACACTTTTCCTCCCAGGCTCCAATGACTGTTGGAGTGGCCAGTCTTTCTTGATGTAATGGAAATCTCTTGCACGACTATCCCATTCGCAGAGAAAACAGCAGTACTTTGTGTATCCAGTCTGCAGAACAAGCAATTGATGGCAAAACATTGCCATTATGCAGCAAAACAGCTTGCCGTATACTAACCCAATAACATATCTTGAAGACTAGAGCCAATCAACAATTTTAAGAACCATTTTCATTTTTTAATTACTCTCAGTTGGGCCTATGGTCATTTAAGTGAAGTTCATACAAGTATAATTTATCATATTAACTGATGAACCCACATTTTGACAACCAAAGACTGTCTAAATTTGTTTAGACAAGTAGATTGGCTGAATTTTAAATAGTAGGCTAATAATATTGTGTAATATTGCTTGGTTTGATATTTTTGTTATAAAATGAGTGAAGTTGTAAAACAAATGTTCTAATAGCTACATTTGGGACTACTGTAACTATAGTTCTCATATTAATATGATTTTGAAGTAGGTTACACAAACAGGCCATGTAGGTAAACTCATGTGGAGATGCTGAGTTTGACATTAAAACATCTTAAATTGTTTCTAGTTGTTCTTAATTCATGTGCAACCTTTGTCAGATGAATCAAAGTCAAACATAATTTGTTTAGCCACAGCAGTGTATCACAGCGGTGGATCCATTTTTTTAAATTCGTCTTGATTTTCTAGGGGGTCCATCAGTTAATGCCCTTTTAGTGTAGCCTCTCTGCCGAGTCACGAGCATATATCAGCAGTCCTGGATAGACACGCTATAAATACCCAGCTAGCCATCTCCCCTGTGCTCAGTCTCAGGCAGGCCAAAAGAAAAACTCCCTTTTCAACGCCTCATCACAGGGTTATAAATACACACCAGGAGTATGAGAAGGGGAGTGACTGGAGAAGGAGCAGCCGAACACAGAGCCAACACGTGCTCCTATTAGCTCAACACGAATAACAAAATAACATCAAAGTTACATCAGAATCCTTATAGAATAACTAGAATCATTTACAGAATATGCCTTGATAACATCAGTTTAGAAAATCAAACAAACAAGAAGTGTGTGTGTGTGTGTCAGTGAAAGGCGGAGCTTAACCTTCAGAAAATCTTGACATCAAACTAATTATTAAATGAGCTGTTTTATTGTCTATTTTGCAACACTGTGAAACAAACCTTGGGATACATCTACATGTTTTAAATGTTTAAAACCCTGATTTGTGTGATTTTGTACCACTAAACATTAAATGTATGAATGAACAAACAAACAAATTGTTTTGTTGCCCCCATAAATTAAAGAAAATTTGTAATCTTTTTTTTTTTTTTTTACTTTGGTAACAGGGTTGAATAGTTAAGCTTGATGAACACAGCCTTCAATCTCTGTAAAATTTGATGAAAATGGAATGAGCTGTGCTGTATTAGTCACTTGGACAGAATTAGTCAATTACAGGCCGATCTCGAATCTACCTTTTCTGTCAAAGATACTAGAAAAGGCAGTGTCCTCACAAGTATGTTCCTTTTTAGAAAGAAATGGTATCTGTGAGGATTTCCAGTCAGGATTTAGACCATACCATAGTACTGAGACTGCTCTCATTAAAGTTACAAATGATTTGCTCTTATCATCGGATCATGGCTGTATTTCTCTATTAGTGTTACTGGATCTTAGTGCTGCATTCGACACTATTGATCACAACATTATTTTGAATAGACTCAAAAATGATGTTGCATTAGTGGAATTGCATTGGCATGGTTTAAATCATACTTATCTGACCGTTATCAGTTTGTAGTAGTAAACGAAGAGATATAATTTCAATCAAAATTAACGGAATGCATTGCTGATATAAAAAATTGGATGACTAGCAATTTCTTACTACTTAATTCTGAAAAAAACAGAGATTCTAATTATTGGACCAAAAACCTCAGCACGTAATAACCATCTTGTCATAATAAACACTTGATGGCTGCTCTGTTAAGTCTTCGTCATCAGTTAGGAACCTGGACGTGCTCTTTGATACCAATCTTTCATTTGAAAGCCACGTTTCTAGCATTTGTTAAACCGCATTCTTCCATCTTTAAAATATATCTAAATTACAACATATGCTCTCAATGACAAATGCGGAACAGTTAGTTCTTGCGTTCATGACCTCAAGGCTGGATTACTGTAATGCTTTACTGGGTGGTTGCCTTGCTCGCTTGATAAACAAACTACAGCTGGTCCAAAACGCAGCGTTCTTACTAGAACCAGGAAGTATGACCATATTAGCCCGGTTCTGTCAACACTGCATTGGCTCCCTATTAAACATCGTATACATTTTAAAATCTTGCTAATTACTTACAAAGCACTAAATGGTTTAGCTCCCCAGTGAGCGAGCTCTTAACGCATTATAGTCCTTCAAGTCTATTGCGATCTCAAAATTCTGGCCAGTTGACAATACCTAGAATATCAAAATGTACCGCTGAAGGTAGATGCTTTTCCTTTTTTGCACCTAAGCTTTGGAACAGTCTTCCTAGCATTGTTTGGGAAGCAGACACACTCTGTCAGTTTAAATCTAGACTAAAAACGCATCTAACCTGGCATACACATAACACATTATCAACTTCTATAATTCAAATCATGTAAATTGATAGGCTGCATAAATTAGGTCAGCCGGAACTGGGAACACTTCCCATAACACCTGATGTACTCGCTACATCGTAAGAAGAATGGCGTCTACCCTAATATTAGTCTGTCTCTGTTTATCCCGAGGTTTACTGTAGTCTGCCAGATCCAGGCCGTATCCAGATGAGCCCTGAAGTGTCAACTAAACTATCCCCTTTCCTTACATTGTCAAAATGATTCCAATTCGCATGGATCCACGGAAACGACTAATAATTCTGTATTATGCGGGCCAGACAAGTAATTTGGCGGTGTCACTTTGTAAAGAAAGACTAAGTTTCTGCGCACATACACATTCAAACACGCATATCTATAGACTAAACACGTAAATGAACGGCAAGAAAGCATTGGGGGTCTTCTGCTTTCAGTTAAAAAGGTGCCCCTAAGTTAATAATTAACGATTTTTACAACGGAAGCGATTCAATCAAAAACTTACTTTAGCTTAATAATAACTTTTTCCTAGAACTGCTGTAAAGCCAAAATAATCTCTGTCCATTTATTTTCCTATTATCACTGTGAAGCTGCTTTGAAACAATCTGTATTGTGAAAAGCACTATATAAATGAAGATGACTTGACTTGACTTGTTGAAAGGGGCCAAATAACTTTTCATCGTGTGTGTCACATTTATAATAATCTTTCATTTAATAATGAGGGGAAATTATGCTGTGACAGGGCTGCATGCTAAAAGTTTTTAGATGTATACACTACTGTTCAAAAGTCTGGTGTCAGTAAGATTTTATTTGAAATAAAATATTTCTTTTATTTAGCAAGGATCAAATTGAATCAAATTGATCAAAAGTTACAATAAAGAAATTTATGTTACAAAAGAGTTCTGTTTCAAATAAATGCTGTTCTTTTGAGCTTTATTCATAAAAGAACCATGAAAATTTTTTTATTGTGGTTTCCACCAAAATATGTTTTCAACATTGATAATAGGAATAAATGTTTCTTGAGCACCAAATCAGCATATTATAATGATTTCTGAAGGATCATGTGACACTGAAGACTGGAGTAATGATGCTGAAAATTCATCTTTGCCATCATAAGAATAAATGACATTAAAAATATATATTAAAATAGAAAACAGTTATTTTAAATTGTAATAATGCTTCACAATGTTACTATTTTTACTTTATTTATTTTTTTCTATCGAATAAATGTAGGCTTGGTGAGCAGAAGAGACTTCTTTGAAAATCAATCAAGTCTTAAAGGTGTCATCGAACGTTTTTTTACAAGATGTAATATAAGTCTAAGGTGTCCCCTGAATGTGTCTGTGAAGTTTCAGCTCAAAATACCCCATAGATTTTTTTTAATAAATTTTTTTAACTGCCTATTTTGGGGCATCATTAGAAATGCGCCGATTTAGGCTGTGGCCACTTTAATTGCTCGTGCTCCCCGCCCCCCCCCGAGCTCGCGACTCTATCATTGCATAAACAAAGTTCACACAGCTAATATAACCCTCAAAATGGATCTTTACAAAGTGTTCGTCATGCATACATCAGATCATGTAAGTATAGTATTTATTTGGATGTTTACATTTGATTCTGAATGAGTTTGATGGTGCTCCGTGGCTAACGGGCTAAAGCTAACGTTACACACTGTTGGAGAGATTTATAAAGAATGAAGTTGTGTTTAAGAATTATACAGACTGCAAGTGTTTAAAAAATGAAAATAACGACAGTCTTGTCTCCGTGAATACAGTAATAAACGATGGTAACTTTAACCACATTTAACAGTACATTAGCAACATGCTAACGAAACATTTAGAAAGACAATTTACAAATATCACTAAAAATATCATGATATCATGGATCATGTCAGTTATTATTGCTCCATCTGCCATTTTTCGCTATTGTCCTTCCTTGCTTACCTAGTCTGATGATTCAGCTGTGCACAGATCCTGACGTTAATACTGCCTTGTCTAATGCCTTGAACATGAGCTGGCATATGCAAATATTGGGGGTGTACATATTAATGGTGTTATGTTGAGATTCGCCTGTTCTTCGGAGGTCTTTTAAACAAATGAGATTTACATAAGAAGGAGGAAACAATGGTGTTTGAGACTTACTGTATGTCATTTCCATGTACTGAACTCTTGTTATTCAACTATGCCAAGGTAAATTCAATTTTCCATTCGATGGCACCTTTAACATCATCCTTTGTTTTTATATGTTATAGATGGGTCGAGTGGACAAAAACTACCCTCTAGTGGTTGGACACTCAGGGCCTGTTCTCGACATTGACTGGTGTCCTCACAGTGACAACATCCTGGCCAGCTGCTCTGAAGACACCACTGCCATGGTAATCATCATGACAGACATTCATAAACATCTCCACTGCCTGCCAGCCACTAGACTTGTGAAGCATGTCTCCATATATGCACACACACACACACACACACATATATATATATATATATATACCCACTCACACTGAAGGGAAAGATCACAGTGACTGGAATTAGTATTAATATGAAGGGTGATGATTGGAGTTAACAGTCTGGGCATGGGACAGGAGCTGGTATTTATAAACACATGTAAGATAGGTGTTCTTAGCCAGAAACCTGTTCACAAATAAGCCAGTGGTAATGACAGACAAGGAAAGATGGGCCTGAGGTGTCTATAGGGATGAGTAATTTCATTTTCAGCACACACTGGAACACGTGCATCTCCTCATGCACAAACACTTCTGTATACAGTGACCATAAAGTATTTGGACACTTATGTCATAATTAGCGTAATTTCAAGATGGCAACACGTGATGTTCTACTCAGAGCTTTTCATGTCTTTGTACTGGGAATTATGCATTTCTGTGGCAAAACTCTCAATGGCTAAATGAATCTGCAGCGGTCATGTAGTACAAGTAAGAGCTCTTTGAAAACTTCCAGCTTAGAAGTTGTGATTACGAGCTCTGAGTAGAGTAGTAACATAAAGTTAACATAAGCATACTTTTTTTTAGAAAACATTTCACAAAAGAGTTTCGATTTTAAATTATAAAACAATACACTTATTAATTATTAATTTTTCAAAGTTTTAAATAGATTATTGGAGTATGTTTTATACTATTTCAGTCTTTCTACTTTAAAATTTCATGTTTAATTCAATGTCACTTGCCGTTTCTTTGTAAATATTTGTGAAATTGACAAGCAATTTCTGAATAATTTTTCTTTCAGTGTATGTCACTGTCAAAATTAAGACAAACAGGATTTGGACACTGTGTTTGTCAGATTTTAATGGGACATGTTCATAGTTAATGTGATGGGATACACTTGTACCTGTGTGAACCTGAGGAGAACTGACTTCACACATCCAGTCGATCAAGATTCATTGTGAAAATAGCTCAGAAAAGTGGTTACTTTTGAGAAAAGCTCTCGAAGTATTTGCTTGCAGATGTCACTTGGTTTGATGTTTTGTATCTACTGTAATGACATTTCAGACATCTTGAAATCTGAGTATAAATACTGACACTATTATATAATGTATTGAAAACAGTTATAAGATGCATTTCCCCAAAGTTGAGCAAGACGATGTAAAGATGTATTATAATTTATGAATGCTATTAAAGCTATTTCATTACACTACATTACAAACATGAATGGCATGCATCGTATGCACTGCTGTTAGTGGAGGTTAACTGCAGCTGTCATCTGTACTGGCAATGGCATTGCTGCTGTGCTCACTGAACACCAAAGGAACATTCCCACAACATACTACAAACCAATATACTGTTTATCTATATCCAAAAAGTTTAATTGGGAGGCTGATTATGTTGTTCTATTATGTAACTAGAGAAAAATTTAAAAATAATTTATTGTACACATATTAACCAGTTTGTTTAAGCATAATTATGCTTGCATTTTAATTGTTATATTAATAATTATGTTCATATAATTCATTTAAATACAAAGTTCTGTCATGAAACTTTAGATGGCACAGGCAAATATGTCCTTAACTCAATCTCCTTAACTAAGTTCTCTATAGGGCATAGCTGATTGGTTTCTTCTGTATCAGTAGCCAATGAGCTCGCTGCTCAACCTTCAAATACTTGGTCAGCATTTGCTATAGCAGTGCAGCACACTTTCAGAAACCCTCCACCTTCCCCAACTCCACCTGTATTGATCTGCTATGGGTAATTCATGCATGCTATATTGTACAGCAGCAGCAGCATGTCTTACTTGCTCACAGCAGCGTGTCGTGTATGTATTGGCAATAGCAAGTCCCATACTTACTCTGCAGCAGCAGCAATCATCAACAGGTGCAGCGTAGCAGATCTGTTCCACCAAGACCAAACCAATTAACATGTATTTTCATATCCATTATCATGCCAAACACTCAGAGAGTTGTCATGACAGAAATAATGTATAATAAGCCATACATGTTGCAGGATGATCTAAAAATATTCAAATTAATTATATTAAAAACATATATAAATTCTTGGAAGTTTGCTGAGGCCCCCTGGTTGAGAACTGTTGCTCTAATACAGTTGTGTTTACTCAGGTATGGCAGATCCCTGACCACACTCCCTCTCGCCCCATCAGTGAGCCCATTGTGGTGCTGGAGGGTCACTCTAAACGTGTGGGCATCATCACATGGCACCCCACTGCCCGCAACATACTCCTCACTGCAGGTAAAGATCAGTCTGCATAACTGCCTTTAATAGCATCTTACATTTAACAGATAGTTAAGTGTATAAAAATAAGGTTACTTTGTTTTAATGTAAATAAATTCGAAGAAGTTTTCTCGCCATGCAAGATGGCTTCAATTCAGTGTGCTTGTGTCTCAGGCAGTGATAATCTGATCATCATCTGGAATGTGGGCACTGGAGAACCCTTGATCACAATGGATGACCATCCTGATCTCATCTACAACGTCAGCTGGAACTACAATGGTAGCCTGTTCTGTACCACCTGCAAGGACCGTCGCCTCAGAGTGTGCGACCCCCGGAAAAGCGAAGTGGTGGCGGTAAGTATTATGGCATGTTTGTAGGTAAGTTTTATGGCATATATGTTTGTAGGAAAACCACAGACCTGTTGGTAAACTTGGACCAGACACATTAATTAACAGAGATGTGGTGGTAGAAGTGAACTTATTTTTTCTCTTGTAGGAGAGATTAGCCCCACATGAGGGCATCCGGCCAATGAGAGCCATTTTTACCAAAGAGGGCAACATTTTCACCACAGGTTTCACCAGGATGAGCCAGAGGGAGCTTGGCCTGTGGGATCCGGTAATGGAGCAAAATTAAAGGGATAGTTCACCCAAAAATGAAAATACTGTCATCATTTACTCACCCGCATGTTGTTCCATACCCATAAGACTTTGGTTAATCTTCAAAACACAAATTAAGATATTTTTAATGAAAGCCTGTCCAGGTAATCATAAGATCCGAAAAGGTCATAAATGTGTTGAAAAATGAATCCATATGAATCAAGCAGTCTAATCCAAGTCTTGTGACTTGATATGATTGATGTATATGATGAACAGATATAATTTAGGCCTTTATTCACAAAAAAATAAATAAAATTAGGGCTCATCACATATGGTAAACATGGAAGTTTGTGCATGCATCTCATTGTGATGTGCTCTGTATATATGTGTTGATCGATTTTTAGATGTAAATTAAAGCCTAAATTAAATCTGTTTATCATATAAAGCGATTGTATCCCTTCACAAGACTTGGATTAAACCGCTCAATTCATATGGATTACGTTACGACGCCTTTATGACCTTTTTGGAGCTTCTAAGTTTTGGTTACCTAGACTTTCAATAGAGGGTCAGAAACCTCTCAGGTTGCATCAAAAATATCGTAATTTGTGTTTCGAAGATTAAAGGTGCAGTAAGCGACTTCTGAAAAACGAAAAGCGATTTATGATCAGGCAAGAGCTTTAGGACCTGCATTAATATTAGAAAAGCTTTCCAGTGCTGAAGAGACCTACTGTAAGCAGGAATGCCTGAAAACGGATGGCAAGGTTGCTTTGTTTCTGCTCCATACGTGAGTAACATTGGTTTTGAGTGTGTGCTGCTGGCAACTAAAAACAAACTCCTGCTTGTAAACTCCTGTTGTAATTCCGTTTGTTCATCATCTTCAATTTATTTTTTGCGAGGCTTTATTTTGCTTCACTTCTGCTATGATAGAGACATCCACTCTTGCATTGAGTGTTTTTGGTTGGGTTGATTGCAAATATCAACAGTGTTCAATAGTGATTCTCAGAAATTGCTTACTGCACCTTTAACCAAACTCTTATGGGTTTGGAATGACACGAGATTGAATAAATAATGACAAAATTTTCATTTTTGGGTGAACTATTTCTTTCAGGCTCTATGATAATTCATTATCATTCAATTTACTTTTATATCTGATTATCATATTGATTTCACCATCTTGGTTTTCTTTCAAATAACTGATGGTGTTCATTTCTGTCATTTTAGACTAATTTTGAAGAGCCCATAGCATTACTGGAGTTGGACACAAGTAATGGAGTTTTATTGCCTTTTTATGACCCAGACACTAACATTGTGTATCTCAGTGGCAAGGTATGACTCCATGTTTCATCTTCATTTGTTATCGTACTCAAGCTGGCACTGTAAAGTTGTCTCTGTGTCTCCACAGGGTGACAGCAGTATACGGTATTTTGAGATCACAGAGGAGCCTCCCTATGTGCATTACATCAGCACATTCAGTAGCAAGGAGCCACAGAGAGGAATGGGCTTCATGCCCAAGAGAGGAATGGATGTCAGCAAGTGTGAGATTGCCAGGTCAGTTTTGCATGATTATACTTGTTGATTTGGAATATTGATCCATTGATATGTGTTAGTTGAGTTAAAGGGTTTGTTCACCCAAAAAACGAAAATTCTGTAATTAATTACTCACCCTCATGTCGTTCCACACCCGTAAGACCTTCATTCATCTTCGGAACACAAATTAAGATATTTTTGATAAAATCCGATGGCTCAGTGAGGCCTGCATTGCCAACAAGACAATTAACACTTTCAGATGCCCAGAAAGCTACTAAAGACATATTTAAAACAGTGCATGTGACTACAGTGGTTCAACCTTAATGTTATAAAGCGACGAGAATACTTTTTTGTGCCAAAAAAACAAAATAACAACTTTATTCAACAATATCTAGTGATGGGCGATTTCATAACGCTTCATGAAGCTTCAAAGCTTTATGAATCTTTTGTTTCTAATCAGTGGTTCGGAGCGCGTATCAAACTGCCAAAGTCACGCCCCCCAGTGGTGAACCATTGAAATTTCGAAACACTCATGATGTAACGAAGCCATGTTTACTGAAATCACGTGACTTTGGCAGTTTGATACCGTTTGATACACACTCCGAACCACTGATTCGAAACAAAAGATTCGTAAAGCTTTGAAGCTTCATGAAGCAGTGTTTTGAAATCGCCCATCACTAGATATTGTTGAATAAAGTACACATGAACTGTTTTAAATATATCTTTATTACCTTTCTGGGCATCTGTGAAAGTGTTAATTATCTTGCTGGCAATAGAGGCCTCACTGAGCCATCAGATTTTAGCAAAAATATCTTAATTTGTGTTCTGAAGGTCTTACGGGTGGAACGACATGAGGGTGAGTAATAAATGACAGAATCTTCATTTTTGGGTGAACTAACCCTTTAATATATGGTATACTCAAATACTTTATGCGTACATTATCATTAAAAAGTTTGGGGTCAGAAAATTTTCTTTTTAAAGATATATTATTAAAAATATATATTTTTATAATATAAAATATACTTTTATTTAACAAAGATGCATTAAACTGATCAAAAGTGACATTAAGCATTTATATTACCAAAGTTTTCTGTCAAATAAATGCTGTTCTTTTGAACTTTCTATTCATCAAAGAATCCTGAAGAAATGTATTACTGTCTACTCAAAAATATTAAGCTGCACAACCATTTTCATATAATAATAAGAAACGTTTCTTGAGCACCAAATCACCATATTAGAATGATTTCATGTAACTGAAGACTCGAGTAATGACTGCTGAAAAACCAGCTTTGCCATCACAGGAACAAATTTCATTATAAAATATATTAAAATAGAAAACAGTTATTTTAAATTGTAATAATATTTTACTGTTTTTACTGTATTTTTCATCAAATAAATGTAGCCTTGGTGAGCATAAACCCCATACTTTTAAATGGTAGTTTTCTTAATGTGTTTTTGTTGTAAGGTTTAGTACTTCATATCATTCTGGTCTTTACAACATATTTGTCTGATTTTGAAAGGATCTTGCTCAATATAAAACTACTCTTTTTCAATACTTCCTGAACCTTTTTCTTTTTTCATCATATAGATTATATAAACTCCATGAGAGAAAGTGTGAGCCTATCATGATGACAGTACCCAGAAAGGTAAGCACTTGCTCATTGTTGAGAGTCATTTTAACAAATGTAAGCAAAAGTAGGTAATTGTTTATGAAGAAGTTTGTAAAATATGTTCATCCAGTCAACTCTTTTTATGATTCCAGTCGGACCTGTTCCAGGATGATCTGTATCCAGACACAGCAGGACCAGATCCGGCTCTGGAACCTGAAGAATGGATGGATGGACGAGATGCAGACCCCATACTAGTGTCCATGAGGGACGGCTATGTTCCTCCAAAGAGCAGAGAGCTAAAGGTGGCCAAGAAGAACGTTCTAGACACCAGACCTGCAACACGTAGAAGCATGTCTGCTGTAGATGGAAGCAGTTTGCCAGTGAGTAGAATATCTTGCTTATTCTTGGTCTTGAAATGTCTCTTTCATGGCTTTTGTTCCTTCACCACCTCCTTTTATCAACACTTCTTTAGAAGCAAATAGGGCTGGGAATCTTATTCGGAACCGGGCTTATTTTATTTTGTTTTTTTTAAAACATCGGAACGTCATACCAGCATACCCTAACAGTGTTTTCTATGGTTTAGAACCTATAGTGCTCCGGCAGATGAATGTTTTCGCTGTTGCTTGATGTCTGATATGATGTTATTGACTAAGAGCCCGTCCACATGGAGACGCGTATAGTTGTATACGTAAAAATGTTGTATCGTATCGGTGTTTCGTCCAGACAGATCCGGCGTTTTGGGAGCCTGAAACAACTATTTTTTCGAAACAGGGTCCCAGAGTGGAAAAATCTGAAAACAACTCCCTCGGGTTGTCGTGTGTACAGCCAATCTGCATATTTTGTCAAACGATGATGTCATTGCAGGGTTTATGCACATGGTTCAAGCGCCACATACTGGTCTGGTATGTATACTACATCGCTTTGAGTCGGTTTCAGTGGTTTAGTGTGTGCGCAGGTTTTTCTTGAGACAACGGCGTGTTTACGATTGAACGAGGAAAAAAAAATATTAGATAGGGAAAGCTCTGGCTTCATGTGGCCAGTTCTTTTCATTACATTGTCCATGCAATAACAACAAAAAAACAATCAAAAAATGTACCTTTACACAACATTGATGGACTAAAAACAGAAAGGTTTATCCTTTGCATTTTTCGCATACACGTGACAACATTTTCACACAGATCACCGAAAACAATTGATATGTTGTATTATGCTGCCAGGCCAGTAGTTGGCGATGTCACTTTGTTAAGAGAAACTATGATTATGATTATCACTATATAGACTGAGCACATATTATGCATACACATGATGTCACCGTTTTAACAAATTCACATTTTTGTAGTTTAAACTGAGTTGATAATGGTATCGTTTTCAAAAACTTGCACTTTGAAACCCGTTTTCAAAAGTTTGCATTTTCAGGCCCCCAAAACGCTGTTAAAATGAATAGCCAAAACTGTCTGTCTGATTGTCTATCTATCTTCTTCATACTTCTTTGATTTCTAAGAATTGTAAAACAATCATTAAAATGTAATCTGAATCAGAATCATTAAAATCCATTCGATTCCCATCCCTAGAAGCTAAGCATCTTTCCATTTCCTGATTCAGTCGGTCCTTGACTTGCTCTTTTGCTTTTTTCCTCTCTTTTTTGCTCTTATTCATCCTCTTTCCACTACTCTTCTGTTCTATTTCCTCTTTCCATCTGCCATCCTTTCTTTCCCCGCTTTCTCTTCATATCTTTCAAACTCTAGCCACAGTTGTTGGAGAAACTTGTTGAGGAGATCCAAAATCTGAAGGCCACAGTTCTCTCTCAGGAGAAGCGAATCTGTGACTTGGAGAATAAGCTCTCTAAGTACACTAATGGCACAGTCTGAATAAAACTAATTCATCCTGTGCACACTGCCCAATTAACTGCTAACTCTCACAACTAAAGTAAGAGCACAGATAGGCCAAGCCACCTCAACTCACCCCAGCTATGATTTAGTTTGATCAACACTGTAACTACAGTTCAAGTGGCTTGACGGCCACTTGACTTCACAGGCTCTTTCTAAATGTGAATGAATCACTTATAGTAGTTACATTTTGGAGCATTAGGAGATTTAATTTTGCAAAGGCACTAATAATGCTTTCCTGATGCTTTGTAGTAACATTGTTAATATTGTGTAGTAGTACGCAATATTAGCTATATTCCTTAAATGCTTAAGGAATCATATCAGGAAGCATTTATGTCAGCTATTTAAAGGGTAGGCAAGACCACCTTAATTTTATGACTTACAAATCCTTGTATGCACTTACCGCTTTTTAACCTTGAAATGCTGACAAAGAATGACAGAAGAAATGTAGCTGCAGCGTCCTGTAGTGGTTAACAGTCACAGTGTCTTTGGTAGTCTCTGTGTGAACATACCTCATTGTAAAGACCAGGACTTGGGATCAGATGGTAGCATATATAGCTCTTATTTAGTCAGCTCTGGCCAAACAACATCTATGGCATGACTAGAATACGTCAGGACAGTAATGAGCTCAGTTCTGCACATCCCTTCCTGCCATTTCATCGGAAAGGAACAGTGCACCCAAAAATCAATATTCTGTCAGGATTTACTCACCCTCATGTTGTCCCAAACTATGTTTACTTTTCAGTAAAATATAAAAGAAGTTTTTCAGAATGTCCAAGCTGTTCTTCTCCATACAGTGAATGTAAATGATTACTGGGGCTGTTGAGCTCCAAAAATCAAAAAAGCACAAAAACAATGCAACATAAAAGTGGTCCATATGACTCATGCACTATATATTCCAAGTGTTCTGAAGACTTACGATTGATTTGTGTGAGGAACAAACATGGCACTACAAGATGCATCATGCCAGGTCTAAAGTCAGCGACCGAGAAGATTATTGGTTCTTGCACAAATGATTGTTTTTTTACATATTTGAACAAACCATAGTTAAAGGGTTAGTTCACCCAAAAATGAAATTTCTGTCATTAATTCCTCACCCTCATGTTGTCCCAAACCCGTAAGACCTTCGTTTGTCCTCAGAACACAAATTAAGATATTTTTGATGAAATCAAAAGTGGGTATCTGATCCACACATAGGCAGCAATGACACTGCACCTTTTGAGGTCCAGAAGGGTATTAAAAGACATCGATAAAACGGTCAACGTGACTACAGTGGTTCAACCTTAATGTTACGAAGCGACGAGAATACTTTTTGTGCGCAAAAACAAAACAAAGTACCGACTTTTTCAACAATATCTAGTGATGGGCGATTTCAAAACACTGATTCATCAAGCTTCAAAGCTTTAGGAATCTTTTGTTTCGAATCAGTGGTTCGGAGCATGTATCAAAACTGCCAAAGTCACGCGAACCACTGAAATTTCAAAAGACTTATAACAATGCCTCGTTTACTGAAATCACGTGACTTTGGTGCTCCGAACCATGATTCAAAACAAAAGATTCATAAAGCTTCATGAATCAGTGTTTTGAAATCACCCATCACTAGATGTTGTTGGAAAAAGTCAGTCTTTTGCGCACAAAAAGTATTTTCGTCGCTTCATAACATTAAGGTTGAACCACTGTAGTCACGCTGACCGTTTTATCGATTTCTTTTAATACCCTTCTGGGCCTCAAAAGATGCAGTGTCATTGCTGCTTACCCTCGGATTTCATCAAAAACATCTTAATTTGTGTTCTGAAGACAAACAAGGGTCTTACGGGTTTGGGACAACATGAGGGTGAGTAATTAATGACAGAAATTTCATTTTTGTGTGAACTAACCCTTTAAGATCTACAACAGATTTTGGTCTGGTCCTCATACAAAACTGTATATAGACCATAACTTCAGAAGAATTGGAATATAGTGCATGAGTGTTTGTATTAGTATTATACTTTTTTTTCTCTTTTGTGAAGCTTGACAGCATCAAGACAACTTTTATTATACTGAAAACAGCCTGAACATTATGCTAAACATCTTTACTAAAATCAAATGGGGTTTAAATGACATGAAGGCAAGTAAATGAGAACAGAATCTTCATTTTTTGTTGCCATTATTCCTTCAGGCAGATGCAGGTGGCTCCTGGGAAAATCTTTATTCACAGATATCAAATCATATAAATCTAAATATGATTTGACATAAAAAGCAAAAGAATGTTAGCATAGACAGCACGTCTTCATTTGTCCCTCTTCTGTAAGGAGTGTTTGCATTATTGACTCTTAAATTGCTACTAACCTCTCACTTTACATGCCTCTGCCTTTCCAGCTTTGACCAATAGAATTAAAACTCATGTGGCCCCTGTTTAACATTTCAAAATGTAAATATTATTCTAGAAAAAAAAAAGCATCAAAATATCAAAACCAAAGACATTGTTTTGTTTTATGTAGAGGATAATTTGTGAGTTTTACGGTTTGAATAAAACCCTTTTTGTACAAAATGTTGCATGCATTGTTACTTACTCATAAAAATGGAAAGACACATACCACACATTCACCATGGGTAATTACTTTTCCTGAGACTAGATAATTTATTTCTAGTCACATAGCAGTTCCTCAGTTCAGTTTTTTTGTTATAGGACCATACAGCTAGCTCATTTCTATTACATAAACAACCCAGGAACAAAGGGTACTGGTTTGGGTGCAATATCCTCAATCCTCATACCTATATCAAACTGTTAATAGTCAATGCACTCCACCTCCACTGCACTTGAAGTGGTTTTTGATGGCAGTAAAGGAAAGAATGGCTTGTAACTCAGACATTCAAGTAGTAAAACCTCCATTAGTTCTATTTGATTGCGAATGGACTGCTTCCTATTGTTAAAAACAGTCTGTGGATCAAAGTATTGTTAATGATTTCTGAAGAAGGGGGAGTAGAGATGTTTGCTATGGGTAGGGGAGGAGGTGCAAGTCCATTTAGGCTGCAGCACTAGTGAGAGTAGAACAGAACATTTGGTTTAAAGCTCTTGAGTTTTCCGCTTGCTCACTTGAGGAAACCATTGCCCACCAACCTCAGTGCTAAGGTATGTTCACTCTGCCATTCGATAGACCTATAGATTACAGACTTAGGAGCAATCTCAGCAATGTGGGAATTCTTTCTCTGCCTGCTACCTTCTCTAATGCTGATCCTGGTAAAGATTTTACTTCGATGGAACTGGAACCGCCATCTTGCAGATAGCACTGTTCAGCAATGTGGTCGCTGTATGTGGATTATGGCCTGTAGACTCCTGAAACTGCCACATATTCCAGTATCTGAATTCATAGGAGAATGCCAGGCAGAGGTCAGACTGATCTGTAAACCCACGGCCCTTGCCAGCCACCTGAAGAAACACTGCTATGCTTTGGCCCAGCCTCCATTGGCAAGATGGCCTCAGGCTGACCCTCATCTTCAGACAATAACCAATCTCATGTGGCCCACAAAGGAAGGTGCTGAACTTCAGGGAGGTGTCCGCTTTAAAAGGGATAACCTTCTCCTAGTGGATGGGGGTATTGTGGCCCTGGACTGGGCTGTGAGTTTAACAGACCAACAAGTTCAGGCCAAAAGGGATCATCATCCTGGAGGAAGAGTTCTGGGCCTTCACTCTAGCAATCCGGCTATTGTTATTATAATTCCCAATGCCCTGGGCAGAGTGACGCCACACTTGATCAGATTGTGCCACCAGGCTTTGCAACAGGGTTTCTATCCAGTGGTGTTCCATCGACGTGGTCAGGGTGGTTGCCCACTGACCACTCCACACTACCAGGAGTTCGGAAATCCCTCTGACCTTGTGCAAGCGGTAGCATACTTGCGGAGTCATCATCCATCCTCAACTTTGCTTGCAATAAGTGAGGGCTCGGGTTCAGGGTTACTGCTGTCATATCTGGGGGAATGTGGCTCTTCTTCACACCTGATGGCTGCTGCCTGCATCTCTCCTGTGTTTCATGGACAACTGTGGTTTGAGTATGAGCTTCCTTGGCTCTATCACTGGATAGCCCTCATCTATCGCAAGCTTCAAATAAACAGGTAGCAGATTACACATAAATGTAGACCTTTGATCTTTAACGAAGGTGTTATCTTGCATGTATATTCTGGACTGCTGTACTGGTTAAAGAAATAAATCACCCAAAAAATGTGGTAAAATTGCAGCTGCACTTCAAGAAGCATCCTATGCCGTTAGGCGTCACTTATGTCAAACCTTGCAAGACACTGAAATTTAAGAGCCTTAATAATGATCTCGCCACAACTTGGCACACAAATCATATGGACTAATTTTATGGCCATTTATGATGGCCTACAGCAGAGCTGCCCAATCCTGTACCTGGAGATCTACCTTCCAGCAAAGTTCCGCTCCAACCCTGATCAAGCGCAACTGAACCAGCTAAATAAGATCTTCAGGAGCATTTGATAATAACAGACAGGCGTGTTTGATCAGGGTTGGATCTGAAATTTGCAAGTTAGTAGATCTCCAGGAACAGGATTGGGCACCCTTGGCCTACAGCATGAATCCATTCCCTTTCTCTTATGCTGCCCACACACGATTTTAGCCCTGATTTTCCACTTGCAACAATTAATGGAGATTTTAGACAAAAGCCGGAAACCATAGGCAAACTGGTGTTCATTCACAAGTAATGATCGCTCTGTGTAGTGTCAAATTTGTGTAGTGTATGGGCAGCATTATTGTGTTCCACAAAAGAAAATCTTTGGCTTGAAACAACAGTAAACGATAATGTTTATTTTTGGGTGAACCGAATCTTGTGAATGGAAAAATACAAAACCTGCTAGCCAAGTTACGCATTGTAAGATGTCATAGTGCAGAACTACCATAAAAGAAGCCAACTAGAATTACAAACTGATTGAATTTAAACATTTGACCCCTTCCACAGGTACGCCACTGCTTTGAGCTCTGTGATGGATGTAGCAAAAATTCTACACTGCAACTCTTTGCGAGATATGGAAGAGCTCATGTTCTGTGCTACCAAGCAGTCGGCTCACAGAATGTCTGACTCAGTGGACCATGTTGGAAAGGACAGTTCAAGATTATCAACAAAGCCTGACTGGGCAAGTTACTGGGAGAAGAATGAACCTTTGCGAGATGCAGACGAAGTGGCAGTGCCAGTGCTCTGTTTGTGTAGCCGAGATGATCCTCTACTTCCACCTCTCTCTACTGTACCTGAGGCACTTTTTCATAATAGCCCTTACTTTATGTTGGCCATAACAGAACAGGGAGGCCACTGCGGCTTTATTCGTGAGGATGGACATGGAGGTACTACTTCCTGGAGTCATTTTGTGGCGTTGGAATACTTTAGAGTAGTTGCCGATTTCTTTGGGGTAGAAGAGAAGAAGGGGTTCAAGGATGATATTGCACATCGTGGCAGCCAGGGCCTGAGGCATAGCGCCAGTGCTGTACTGTCCAGAAGAAGGAGGTCAACCTTGCTCCGGAAAGAAAGGCCCATCTTAGGTTCACGAAGACGGCAGATCTCAACTCCCTCTGACATATTCACATTAGAAGAAGAGCAGGTGGATTTTACTTGGAATAGATCCTACACTCGCTGAGTGAGAGAAGCAGGTGGTATCATAAGATCATAGATTGGCAGTGCTAAACTTAATACCAAGAGGCACAGAACATGTTTAAAAAAAAAATGGTAGGTGCCCTCGGTTAGGAAGCCACAGTTGTGTGGAAATGAGCATGAATGAGATTACAATAGATAAAGATTTAACGGAAGGGATCAAAATGGAGATCAAGAACATCTTCATAAATAAAAAGGATATGTACTAACTGGCCTTAATCATGTTGACGGCTTGGCCTATATCATTTAGATGCTATATTTAGCTATCCCATTTTCTTTGTACAAACTAATCAAGTTGGGTAACACTCCGTTTGCACGACAATTTCTCCTCAATAGATATTGTACCACAGTAAAGATCTCTATGGCACATTTTTGGACTCATCTGAATTCAAAGCACTATATTCAAAGGAAACAATATTGCTAATTAACTTGAGTATTAATCATGAAAAGGATGTATAGGAAAGAACACTTTTTTTAGTTCACTTAGATTTGAAACATACAAAATGGATTAAAAGATAGAAATGACAAAACCAATATATACTAAAATTACTTTATTACAGTTGATTTATTTGTCCAGTAACCCCCTGCCAACAAAAGGAGTAATTACAAACAAAACATTACATTTGTCCCCTTAAGTGTTCATAATTTTTATATTTTTTAATTCACTTGTTGTAAGTGTTTTTGTTATGAATAGCCATAACAACTTTTGTAATCTCTCCAACATTCAGTTTTTCACAATCTATACATTTTAATACAGGTTATATATGGATTGCTATGGTAATGTTGAAGCAGGAAAAATGAGACAATGACCATCAAAAGAAAATGGTTGAAATACTGGTAAATGCACTGTACAGAGATGTACCACCTTCTTTGAGTATTCTTTATCCTGTTTTCACACTTTTTCAAAGGCTCAATAAAACAAGGATGCTAAGAGATTCCAAAGAAATCTACTCTCATTTGACAGGGCACACCGCTCTCCTTTGGAAAATACTGCATGACCCTGTTAGCAAGAGTAAACTCAATGTCAAAAAGATCACATTTTGTCTATGGCTGTTCCTCTGGTCCAGTGATTCCATTAGAGTACTGAATGTTATTAGATGATTGGCATGTTATATATATTCTCATGTTAATTTGTTACATTTGGCCCAAATCTTTAGAATTGGCAATGCATTGGCTCAGTTGCTTTAGTTAGATTGAGATAGGCAACTTCATGAAATCTGCAATCCCATGCATATACCAGAAGTGTACCAAAATAGTGTTTAGAATTGATAAATATTGTAGACAGCACTTTCTTTTCTTGGAAAAATGTTTTTGAAGCTCTTCTGTAATAAGCATGATGGCAGTTGTAAATGTTTCTCTTTTTTGCCCGAAACGAAAGAAAACCAATGGCATTTATGTTTCAGAAGATGAAAGTTCACTGTTGGTTCACAGATAACAGAACATGAGTACTGGCACGAGTGAATATGGTAATTGATACCTTTGAAAGCAAGGAGAGCAAGAAGCAAAGAGAGGACGATGGAAAAATCCATATAAAGAGTGATATCCTCTGTGTGAATCTAATTGCGGGGAAAATAAAATATTTTTTGGCTTCACTTGACACCTCTGAGAATATGCTGTGTATATATATATATATTTATATATAATTTTTTCTCTTTTTAAATAATCAATATTAGAAACCAAGTTATTTTTTATTTTATCTTCACATTCAAGCAATTCAATTTTAGTCTAGTTTTAACTTGGGTCTCTCTCTTGATTTCAATTTATTCATTTAAAATTCTAAATATACAATATACACAAACGTTTTCCTATACATCTCAATTAAAGCTGTCTTCTGGCTGTATACCCTTCCACCATAATGTTTTATATGATATCTAATCTTGTTTTTCCACTGCATTATTAATCACTTTTTTTTTCTACATGCTGTGACAAGTGTTCGGTTGGAGGGTGGGCAGCAGTCACTGGAGCTCTGGGGTGGGTGTGGAAGAAACCAAGGCATTGCAGGGACGACAGCAGCGGCACCCACCCGCCCAGCAAAAACATTCAGCGGTCTCAAGCCTACCCAACCTAGACCTCCCCACCCCTAAAATCCACACAACACGCTCTTGTTAAACCCAGCCTGAGAAAGGGGAGGAGGGGGCACCCGAGGTCCAGGAGATCTGCTCGTATATGATTGTAGTGATCAACTAAGAGTAGAAAGGGATGGTAAAGTGCTTTTCTGTGATGTTAAGCTCAGTGAAAGAAGATGTGAATGTGACAGGCTATTCTCCTTTTGCATAGTTGTGATTGTTACCTTTGGCATCACTAAATCAAAAGACTAAAACGAACACTAATATTCTTCAACAGCTTTTGCCATACTGTTATGCAGGAGTGGAGTGGTACCGTGCCAACATGCTTTAGCGCTCATGTACGTTTACATAGCAAAACCTGTTTAAGGTGTCATTCTACATATTCAGTCCAAGACACCCCCACTTTTCAAGACCCTTGAAGTACCTTCACATTAATATAGTCATTTTGCACACCGACCTAATAACCACCTATGTCCTTTTGGCATATAGAAATGGAACAAATCTGTTAATACACTTGCTATCAGAGTTAAGCTTTGTTTTCAAAAAGCAAAATGGCATCCTGCTCTCCACACTGTTTTTAGTGGAGGGATGGCAATGCATGGCAAAAGTGTGATGGCAAAAAAAATAAAAATAAATCACGATAATTCAATAATCAAAATAATACTCCTAGCATTTCACAGTATCTTTTCATAGTTAAAATTTGTTCTGGCACAAAAAGAGCATACTGTTTATTAACACATTAAAACATTAGTGCTTTATAAAAGACTACGCTAGACAAAATCAAGTGCACTGTAAAGCTTGATTCTTTCACATTCTGCTATCCAACCTTTAAACCATATATATATTTGCAATAGTTTTCCTATAATTTCTTTAGAAACATGGATTCATATGCATTCAGCTCCCACTCTTTGCAAAGAATCCAGCCGAAACAACCTGACCATGATAAAAACCCACTGCATAAAGACTTGCATACAATACACAGCATTCATTTATTCATTCTTACCATCACTAACATTCTCAATTCAAATCTAACACGCTCTAAAATGCACATCGCATCACTGCAAAAATGACTTTGTCATTCTGGATTCTAGCTGATTAAACTTGCCAGAACATTTAAGTGCCCTTTCTGGCTGACATTCTGTAACTGGAACTACAGTGAATGCATTTTGTGCTTGCCATGTGTATAAAATATATATTTTGAGGACTAGAAATAAAGGAATGGATGTTAAAAAAAGAAAGAAAAAAAAAAAAGACCATGGTGCCCCTTTATCCCTTCCCCTATGGCATTTTGGGCCAAGACAGGTGTTGTGGGTGAGCAGCGGGGGATCTTACGTGTAGGACAGGTGCGAGCCATTGGAAATCTGAGAGGCGATGCTGGCACTCCTGCTCATCCCCTGCTCACTGCGGCCCCCTGTGGTGGCCCGCCGTACTGCTTGGGGACTGTTCCGTAGCCCACTGCTTCCCCCACTTGAGCGCTGACTGCCTCCAGACCCGTGGTGCCCCCAGGGAGGCGGTCCCCCTGAAGACAGGCCGTGACCCCAGGGCTGCTGGATAGAGCCACCGTGGCTTGGGTGGTGGTGGTGACCGTGCTGGCTGCCACTATGTTGCCCTCCCCAGTGTGACCCCTGAGAGCCTGCACCATGCTGGGAGCCCCAGCTACTCTGGGCCCCTGGAAAGCTGTGGCTGTGGCCGTCGGACGGAGCCAGGCTGGAGAGCACCATGTTGCTGAAGCCCAGACGCATGCTTTCAGAGTCAAACGCCTCGATCTCCCGGGCCTGCTTCTCTAACAGACTGCGAATTCGTTCTGATCGCTCATTCTGCAGGGTAACCATCTCCTCTTCAATCTGACCAAAACCAAAATAGAATCAGGTAACACTTCAATGATGACATGACATTTTCCCAGCTGCTGCAGGGATATTTAAGGCTGGAATACACCACACAATGATTTTTGCCTCGATTTGCAGTCTGGAGTGTGCCAAAAGTCAGAGCTTGTCTGCAGATTTTGGGCAGTCAGAGTTGAGAGATTGCACAGAAAATTGCATATTGTATGATGGGCACAGAGTGATTTTTTTTATTTTAGCTTTAGACAATGATTCCATCCCAAGTGTGCCGCACAAGTCCTGAAAGGTTAAGCCAAAGCATCTCGATCGCCCCCCAGGTGGTTGGTCCCAGTATGGGTCATAAACCCCACCCTCTCCATGTAATTTAATAGGACATGAGACAAACTAAACAATGAACCTTTTGAGCGGTGCGTTCCCACATATGGGATTTAGAACGTTCAGTGACGTCACATAACTGCCAGAACTGTGCTTTCGCCCTTTGGGTGCAAGACGGACGCGCTCGGCGCTTGTCATATATCACAACTATGACGTGTTTTCAGCCACATGATGTTTTTTTTAAGGTTTCAGACATTTAAATACACAAACACCAGTAAAACAATACCTTTAGAGTTTGTAAAATACACACTGATGTCAGACATCAGTGGAAGCAGCAATAACAATCCAGTCAAATGTAATTTACCAACGTTTATTCATATCAGACACACATAGTGGGCCCTAAGTAACTATAAAGTTTACTCTATTATTCTTCCAGTTCACCACTTACTTACTTGCATGTATTTTGGGAGAAACCGATGAATTCACGTGCTGTAAATCCGACTGACAGGACTCTAAGATGGCGGCGCCCATCTCGCGTTATAGATCAAGATAAAGATAATTTATAAAGGTTTTTAAATGACAAAACACACTCACTTACACATATTTGAGAATCGGAATATCAGATAGTTGATGACATGGTAAGCAATGTTGTGAATATTTTAAATTAAAAAAAAAGAAAAAACTAAATAATAGCGATACATCTGTCATACAGTGTTATTGTGGCATGCGAACAAGCATGACACGTCGCAATGGAAACAATAAGGGCAAACATTCTAATGGTCGCCTTAAAAAAAAAAAAAACTCACTCTGGGGGGTCAGCTAGAATACTTTAAACTCACGCTTGAAAGGGTTAAATTACACTTCAAATAATTTTTTCCCCCCAAAAATTTGTCATTATGTAGTTAAGTCACGCTGATGTAAGTTCAAATGTTCATTTTTTTTTTTTAAATAAGTTTGGTTTTGGTTAGTTATTTGATGCTATAAAAATGGGGGTGTGATGTCATGATTGACAGCTTCTCTGAGCTTCACTACACCATGCTCACTACTGCGCAGACTCGGGTCCCGAGTTCAGTACTGCTCAGACCCCGAATCAGCACAAGATGTCAGCACCATATTGGGACATTGGCGGCTTCACTTTTCTACAATGAAAGAGTGTGGAAGTGCGTCGCCCATATTTTTTTTAGTCTATGTTCCATCCAGTTGGAGGACATCAAACATCTTTGATATTTTGAGGCGAATTAAAACACATCGGTTTCATTTGGCATGCATCTCCAAGCAACAACAAGTTTGTTGTGGTTGGAACGACTTTAAAGTCTATTAGTGTGTGATCTTCAGCTGGCTAGTGTGTTATGTCTAGTGTTCAGATTTTTTAAGCTATGTAGTGTATTCCAGCCTTTAGACAAAATACCATGTCAGTTGTTGACCCTCATGTCATTCTAAACCTGTATGCACTTTTCCGTGGAACATAAAAGTAGAAATTGAGGAATCTACATTTTTTTTTTTTAAATATTGTATTCAGATTCAAAAATCAACATCATTAATGTTCTTCCGCAAGTAGTAAGTGAATGTGATGCGATTTTTTATTATTATTATTATGGACATGAATTTAGGCAAACATGTTCCTCAAAACTTTGTAAATGCTTCAGAACTTTCAACCTTTGTATTGTCCCAGAAATTTTTTTTTTTTAAAACAAGGGTAAATGATGACAGAACTTTCATTTTTGGGTGAACTATAGCTTTAATTCTTATTCTGGAACATCAAAAACTGTCCCCCTGTAATTTCTGTAGTGTGCTGCTTGGATTTGTATCAGTTAACATACCTTCTGTTCAAGAAGAGCCCTCCTCAGCGAAACCCTCTGCTCCAGCTCTTTCCTCTCACGATCATGCTGCGCGTCCGTCTGCATTTTGATCTTGCTCTGATAGGCATTTAGCAACTCCAGCTCCTGCTGCAGCTGCATCCTTAGCACCTGACATTCGGCCTCCTGTGCCTCGTCCAATCGCAGCTGAGGAGCAATATGGGAGGTGGAGTTACATTTAGAACCAGTGCGTAAAAGGCAAGAGATTCCACATTATCCACATTTAAATTAGGATAACATTTTCGCCTCTCGCATTTCATAGGCCCACAAGTAAATGCTGTGGAGTAATTGCATCTGAAATTTGTGATTGGTTCAAATTCTTTGACTGCTTTACAGGAAGATATACACAACATGGCAGGACTCACAGCTTGTGTGGAAAGCATGTCATTAATGGAATGGTCGTACTGCTCAGCAAGGATGGCTAATTTCCGTGTCTGCTCCTCCTTCAGCCTCTTCAGCACAGCCTTGTGGTCAGACTTGGGCGTGGTTTCCAGGAGGTGGTTGCGCAGGGCCTTATACTGCCGTGTCTGGATCTTACACGTGTCCTGGAACTGCTTCTTGATCTGCAGCTCTTTAGACTGATACAGATCAAAGAGGAGGAAAGGCTTACTCGCCCCACAAGAATGGTATGCACTATAAAAACAAGCATAGACTAAAAGGAAACACACCTTAAGGCTCTTGGGCTGTTGCCGGACCTCCATGACATGTTTGCGGCGCAGCTCTCGCTCTCTGCGTTTGTTGTATTCTAGCTGGTTGGTGAGCTCTGTCTGATGCTGTAAGCGTATCAGCTCCGTACGCATCTTCTGGATGGTGCCCAGCTGCCTCACCTCCAGCTCCTGCATGGACTCATGTTGGCGAAGCAGCATGGCGTGTTCCAGATCTTTCTGCGTTTGGCGCTTATTAAGTTCCTGGAACAAGAAAACCTCTTGTCATTATATTTGCTTTCTTTGGAAATAAAAATATAGGACATAAAAAAATGGCTTTTTAAAATCAAATTAATCAAAGAAATAATGGATAGATTAGTCAATTTTCAAAATAGTCATTGGTTACAGTCCTATTTAGGACAGCTATGTCATGAGGATAAGCAATGCTACCTCCCGCACGAGGTCTTGCTCTACATTGTGTTTTGCAATGAGGATTCGGCGTTTAAAGCGCCGACATTCCAGCTCCAGGTACTGCCGCTGTCGGCGGAGCAGGTTGGCTTCCTCCTCTGCCTGGTAGTGCTGAAAGTTCTCCTTCTGCTTCGACAGCCACTCCTGCTTCTCCTTCTTAGGGGTGGACTGGTTCTCATTTAGCTCCTAAACAGTGTGGGAAACATCAATGGGAGGTTAAGCGGAAATACTTAATAAAAATATATATTTAGCTACCTATATTTATATATGAATATATAATTTATATTCACAATCTACTTGAATCTACCAAGTAACAATGTTCCCTCTTATCCTCTAAGATATATATTGAAAATTGTCAAATGGCTGAACAATAGAGAAATATGACTTTTTAGTAGTGATTCTGTGAAATAAATTTTTTACTGGAACCAAAATTGAAGTTCATTTAACCAAAAACCAAAATTAAAAATAAAAGTTTACTAAATCAAACAAATTTGTATATAAACATTTAAATTGCATATAAGGCAGTTTTATATTAGCTTTTTAAATAATGATATAATAATGTTCTCAATTTGTTGAAATTTACATTTTCATGTTAGATTTATTCAAACACACATTAAATAATAAAGACAACATGTTAAAATATAGTATGTAATAGTAAAAATATAATATGTAATATAGCACGACATTTAGCAAAATGTTCCTATCTATAGTAATTTTTTCTAACAAGCTACAGACATTGAATTGCATTCCTGAGGTAAATGTAACATTATGTAACATTGCTTATAAGCTGTTTTAAAGATGTCTTTCCACTGATTGAGCGATTACATAAGACATTTTTGTGAAACTTGTTACGTTTCTTCCAACATACCTTCTGATGTTCAGGCATGTTTATTTTGTGCTAAAAATAGTAAAGTTTACATTTTGTAGCTTATTCATGTTGTGTGCATGAAAAAGGCACTGACAGCCTAAATGCACCATTAGTGAAGTACTAATTAAATGTCAATGTTTCAGTCAATGACAAAACAGTTTCAGCCAAAAACAAAAATACATTTTCGGTATTTTCTGATGCCGAAATTTCAGTGCATCTCTAATTTTCAGCTGTTTTGACCATGCCAAAATCCGGCTTTTTCACTTGGCTTGATTCATTTACACTGTCCATACACAAAGATCAATCTAGGTGGAATTACGACAAGATGAAAAACACAAATGGTGGATTCATAAGTGGGCAAAGAGCCAAGCTTGAATATGCCTATACCTCTTTCAGTTGCTCCTTGCGTAGCTTGTACTCTCGTTTCTGTGACTCCAGGAAGCTACTAAGCTCTTTCTTCTGCTGGGCTTGAATGTGCTGTTGGAATTTCTTCTCATCATTGGCAAATGACTTGGCCTTCAAGACAACATTCATGGAAAAAGATTTTTTTTATATAAAAAATAGCTTTGTACAGACTACAGAGCCTTTGTCATGATGAAGCAGAAAAGGACTACTACAAAGTAGGAAGCACATAATTCTCTAGAATGTCATTTTTTAATGTAACAAGATTTGTCTTCACTGGAATTGAGGGGCCTCGCTTACAGTTAATCAGAAAATGGTGTCATATTTTGGCCATGTTGTGCATGTGAAAGATATTATGTGGTTAAGTAACTGTTGGAATGGCATAAGAGGAAGAGGGGAATTCCCAGTTTCTGAGCATTTTTCAGGACTTCTGCATTACTTTCCGCATCTTTGTGATAGAAGCCACCCAATGATTGTGCTTTGGTCTAGAAACATGCCTCACGTGCACTTACATCTTTCTCAATGGCTGCTTGGTTTTTCTTCACAAGTCTCTCCATCTCAGTGGCAAAGCTGTTCCTCTGGGCCTCCAGTTCTTTGTCCAGTCTCAGCCTGTGTTCGTCCATCTCCGCTTTCAGTTTGTTCTCCAGGGCCATAAGGTGCTTCTGGTGCTGCCGTCTCATGCGCTTGTAACCGGACATCTGCTCCCTCAGCTCAGAGTCCTGCTCGTGTTCCTGCATCTGTCGTGTCACCTGAAAGAGGCAAGAGGAGGGACACAAGGAAATGGAGGGAGAGGGAAGAGGAATAAAAATGATCATGGTTTAAGAAAAATGAAATCAATGTTGAACATTTCAAAAACCTGAGACTGGGAGTAAACAATAAATTCTTGTGATGTTTTACATTTTACACTGCCTATACTGGAAGCGACCAATGCCACGGTGTATCAATTATAAAATGAGCAATTTTAAATTGACAAATCCAATGTGGACACTGTAGGGTTGTGAAGCATTTCAGTACAGATCCGATTTGACTGGCTCACCAGCGAGGCTGTGCGGATGGTGGCAAAGTGTTCACGGTTGCGATGGTGTTTGCGTTGTGGGGGCTGTGCAGGTGCCGCCTGGGCTTCTGAGGGACGAGGATGCGTTTCAGGTTCCCCATGGTAAACTTCCTCTTCTTCCTGATGGACACAAAAACAGGAAAAATGTATGTTCACTGTTCACAGTTACTTAGTATAAAGATTCTGGGTTATAAAGGAAGGCCTGAAAGTTTCTGTAATATTTTAGGAAGAGGTTTGTGAACGTACAGGCTTCAGGTGGATGACCGAACTGTTAGACATAACAGTGTGGTCTTTCTCCAGATCAAGTTCACTTTTGTCATCAGCAGCATCAGGAAGGCTGTTCACTGAGCTGCTCTGAGAGCTCGCACTGATCGACATGCTGGGAATGGACTGATTACTGCCCACACTGCTCACTGTGCCCGTGCGACCAGCATTGTGCTCCGGCTCCTGAACACACACAGAAAACAGCAGTTCAGAGCATAGCAGAAATATTATGTGCTTTTTAATTATAATAAGTAATAATGACCCGATTTCACAGACAGGGCTTAGACTAGCCAGGATTAGGCCTAAGTTCAATTAAGGAATTTAAATAGCTTTTATAAACACACCCTAGAAAATACATTACTGGTGTCATCTTGAGGAAAAAACAATGGCTGTGACATATTTTAAGATATGTCAGTGCAAGCTACTTTAAGTTAAAACAGCTCAAACATGCGTTTTAGTCTAGGACTAGCTTAAGCCTTGTCTGTGAAACTTTTTTCATAGTAATATAAAAAAAAAAAAATTACAATTATTTTGATCAAAAAACAGTAGGCTCAAAAAGACAGATCACATAGTGTTCATTTTTTATTACAATAAACTGCATAAACTTAAGACATGTTAGTCATGTTATCCACCAAGATTTGAAAGATTATCATGTGCTTCAAAAGGAACCAAGAACATATGGCCTTTTTCCAAAAGTGTCTCATTTTAAAAAGGTACATTATGTAACTTTTTTTGTTCAAAATTAATTTAAATAATGAATCAATTCATCATTTTTTCTTTCAAAACATGTTTTTGTCTAACCCTGATTTACTATGGTAAGCCTATTATAAATGTTTATATTTTAGACCTGACGGGATGGTTTTCACTGGAAATCGCGTACACGCATCACTCGCCTGTCCATAAATAGAGAAAAGTGGCTACTTTGATGCATGAATGGTGTGGGAGTGGCATAGGTTAGTTGTCATAACCAGTGAGAAAGGCTGACATGGAGCAGTTAAATCTCAAACCTCTGGGGACTCACCCATTTGAAAATAAATAAATAAATAAAACGCTGGACGGATGAGAGGCTGCTGGCAAAAAGAGAGTGTGACAGAGCTTTGTTATAAAACACGAATCAACATTGGCTTGGCTTTTTAGAGATGGCGAGACATTAGGGGTTTGAAATGTTGGTGACATTTTTATTACTCAACAGGTGAGTAAGGTATTTAATTGAATAGTTAAATTGCCATATGTAGCTCTCTAACAGAGTTAATTGTAAAGCATTATCTATTGTGTAAGGTCACTTCCTTATTTGTTGTAGTGCTGTGCTAGTATTTATTTTCAAGGAAGTACCGTGTCTATTAATGGGTGAAGCTAATCAGCTTGAGATCCTTTCCATCTAAACTGGTTATATCTCTTAAGCATAGTAGTGAATGTTTTATGAGCAGAATAACCATATTCATCCACACAGTCACGCAGAGCCGAAGCACAACCAAAACAATGTTCTTCCAAAAAATGCATGCAGTTTTGTTTTTTAACCGCTAAAGGGCCAAAAGTTACATAGTGTACCTTTAAATTTGATTTGTAACTTTTTGAACACTTTTGAATTTGGCTCAGACTTTTGAATTTATATAAAAGCCAATTAATGTTAAAGTATTGGAACTAGGGAAGGTTTGACATCTGACCTCATCTCCCTCCTGGGTCTCAGTGGTCGGCCCATTGTGGGCCTCTTGAAATAGGATCTTCTTCATCTTGCGATATTGCAGGTTGTCCAGCTCTCTGACTGCATCTTTTGTCCGCAAAATTAAGTCCATCAGAACAGATTCTGGCCTCTCTCGCAGGACGAATGCATGCTATGGTTTTTGCAAAGAGAGCAGAAAATAAGGCAGTTAACTCTTAATTATTCAGGTGGATTATTAAGACNNAAAAAAAAAAAAAAAAAAAAAAAAAAAAGGTTATTTAAATTTCTTGATAATTTAATGCAAAGTTAACACCTGCAACAGATCCTCAGAGTGTGGTCTGTCTTGGGGGATTTTCTGAAGGCAAGAGTCAACAAAATTTCTAAAATAATCCGTCCTGAGGAAAGAGAATAACACAGCAGGTTAATTGACTCACTAACGCAGAAATCGCTCAATATTTTTCATATTTAATATAAATCTTGATTCATGCTTTTGCTCTAAAAATACTTAAAATGGGTCATTTAAAATGGCTTCTATCAGAGGAACCTTCATTTCTACCAAACATACATTAGTTAAGTAGATTTAAAATTGTATAACTAAAAGAATATAAAAGGTTTGCATTTATGTGCACCAATAAACAGTAATTTTTGCCTACATATACACTGATCAAAAAAATTAAAGGAACACTTTGAAAACACATCAGATCTCATTGAGGAAAAATATCATGCTGGATATCTATACTGATATGGACTGGGTAATGTGTTAGGAACGAAAGGATGCCACATCGTTTGATGGAAATTAAAATTATCAACCTACAGAGAACTGAATTCAAAGACACCCCGAAAATCAAAGCGAAATTATGCAGCAGGCTAGTCCATTTTGCTGAAACTTCATTGCAGCGGAGCATTGTCGGAGCATGCTCCCAATGAGACGACGGATGGTGTCCTGGGGTATTTCCTCCCAGATCTGGGCCAGGGCAACACTAAGCTCCTGGACAGTCTGAGGTGCAACCTGGCTGCGTTGGATGGACAGGTCAGGCGAGCGTGGGGGCCATTCAATGGTATCAATTCCTTCATCCTCCAGGAACTGCCTGCATACTCTCGCCACATGAGGCCGGGCATTGTCGTGCACCACGAGGAACCCAGGACTCACTGCACCAGCGTAGGGTCTGACAATGGGTCCAAGGATTTCATCCCGACACCTAATGGCAGTCAGGGTGCCATTGTCCTGTTAGCTCCAACCCTGAAAAAAAAAACACTTACCTGCCTGTAACTTTAGTAATCCTGTGAAGACCTTGATTAGCTTCAGGTGTGTTTAATTAGGGTTGGAGCTAAACTCTGCAGGACAATGGCCCTCCAGGATCAATGTTCCCCACCCCTGGTCTATACTGTCCCTCCATGGATATGCCTCCCCAGACCATCACTGACCGACCACCAAACCGGTCATGCGGAACGATGTTACAAGCAGCATAACATTCTCCACGGCTTCTCCAGACCCTTTCACGTCTGTCACGTCTGTCACGTGCTCAGGGTGAACCAGCTCTCATCTGTGAAAAGCAAATGGCGCCAGTGGCATACCTGCCCATTCTGGTGTTCAATGCCAATTCAAATGCCAATCAAGCTCCACAGTACCGGGCAGTGAGCACAGGGCACACTAGAGGACGTTGGGCCCTCAGGCCACCCTCATAAAGTCTGTTTATGATTGTTTGGTCAGAGACATTCTCACCAGTGGCCTGCTGGAGGTCATTTTGTAGGGCTCTGGCAGTGCTCATCCTGTTCCTCCTTGCACAAAGGAGCAGATACCGGTCCTGCTGATGGACCTTCTACGACCCTGCCCAGCTCTCCTAGAGTAACTGCCTGTCTCCTGGAATCTCCTCCATGCTCTCGACACTGTGCTGGGAGACACAGCAAACCTTCTGGCAATAGCACGTATTGATGTGCCATCCTGGAGGAGTTGGACTGCCTGTGCAACCTCTGTAGGGTCCAGATATTGCCTCATGCTACCAGTAGTGACACTGACCCTAGCCAAATGCAAAACTAGTGAAAAACAGTCAGAGAAGATGAGTAGGTAAAAAAAAAAAAGTCAGTGGCCTCCACCTGTAAAACCATTCCTGTGTTGGGGTCGTCTCATTGTTGCCCATCTAGTGCACCTGTTGTTAATTTCATTAACACCAAAGCAGCTGAAACTGATTAACAACCCCCTCTGCTACTTAATTGACCAGATCAATATCCCAGGAGTTTAACTGACTTGATGCTATTCTCTGATTAATAAGCGTTCCTTTAATTTTTTTGAGCAGTGTATTTTTTTACTAAAACAGTTGAACACGAACGTGTTGAACAGTTGAACATGAACATTTCTGAGTGACGATATAAACCAATTGTTTTGAACGGATTCATTTTGAACTAATGCCATTTTGCAAGTTTAAATCAGAGACTTCATTTAAAACAATTATTGCTTGGAGACTTGCAATTCACATGGAAAAAGGTCAAATAAAAAGTGTGCAAAAATCACCCCAAAATTTGATTTACTTCCTAGCCCTAATGCAATATAATAAATAATCAAATAAGATTAAAATTAAATAAGAACGTGATTAACAAATAAAAAAAATTATCTTAATAAATAAATCTAACAGCATAGATTTATTTAGTACATTACCATAGCAAGTAGAACAAAAACAAAAATAATTTAATGAATAGAAACTAAATATTTTCCACATTATATTTCATGCATATTTATAAATATTAATTTTTACACCGTATATATTGGGTCTTTGGAAACTATATAGCTGCCTTTTAAATTTTAGGATGGGGTCTCTTGCATGAGAATAATCATATTTTGAGTATCTGTGGCTTCTAAAAGAATGAACCCCCCCCGCTATACATTACTAAAGACAACAACAGGTTTCATGTTTGATTTTTTTTTTTACTAAACAAATAGGTAAAATAAGTAAATTGATATAAAATATTAATAAAAGTAATACAACTAACAGTACAGTACTTTTTAGTACATTTTAGGATAGGGTCCCTCGCATGAGACTGATCATATTTGAGGTTCAGTGGCATATAAGAGATTGAAAACCTGTGATAGAGGACTCACCATTCACTTGACTGCAGTGTGGGACTCTCATTCTGTGCTATATGATATAAGGCACTCATCGCATTCATGTTAAACAGAGGAGGCTTCCTTTCCGCTACAGCAAAAGGGAGAGGTAAAGTAAGAGACTTTCACAATGTGAAAAACACACAATTTAATTCACAATGAGCAGCATTTCTTCGTCACCTAGTTCTATGCAGGTGATCCCAAGAGACCAGATGTCAACCTTTCCATCATACTGTCCCTCGTCCATGGCTAAAATCACTTCAGGGGCCATCCTGAGAGGAGATGGGTGTGTTAATAACCAGACTGTGTGAATTGAGTCATTATTACTCAGAGATACTTGGTGTGCTCACCAATATGGTGTCCCCACAAAAGAGTTGGCTGGAGAGGCGATGGAGGCAGAACCAAAATCTGCCAGTTTGACTTGTCCAGGCTCGGTCAGCAGGATGTTCCCAGCTTTGATATCCCTGAGTGAAGATGACAATATACACAGAATGGTCAACATTAGAGGTAGTTTTCTTTGACACACCCAGGTAATGCAGTGTGAACAATCAACAACCCACGCATAGAACCAAGTCCCCGTCCTACATTTTTTCTTTTTCCATAATCAGTTTGACTATTACAAAATCTATTACTACTTGCGTTTCATTGTAACTTTAAATATTTGTGAGACTTTGTGACCATAAGAATCATATGTTCTGACTATTTAGTACCTTTAGATATCTTAACTACCTTTCTGGACCTTGAAAGTGGTCGTTAAATTGCTGTCTATGGAAGAGTCAGATACCTCTAGGATTTCATCAAAAATCTCAATGTGTGTTCTGAAGATGAACGAAGGTCTTACGAGTTTGGAACGACATGAGGGTGAGTAATTAATGACCGAATTTAAATTTTTGGGTGAACTAACCCTTTAATTCAATGCAAACTTGCTAAAACATCATTTCTTTTGAGACTGCACTGTGACGCACCAAAATAAATGTGCAGGAAGCCCTCCCAGAGTATTCCAACAAGGTTGTCGGTCTTCAGCGCAAGAATGCAAATGTTCAAAAGCTATTAGCGGAACCAATGTCATGAAATTCATTTGGTTCCTGTGGAACCGGTTTTCGACTCCCAACACTACTTAAATGCACAAGCACGCACTTTGCAAGAACATCAAAAAATTAAAACCCACTAACCTGTGAATCATATTATGGGAATGAAGGTATGCAAGGCCCTGCAAAGCACCATGTGTAATTGCTGCAATCTCAATTTCCTGAAGGGGCTTCTTGTGAACTAAGCAAAAAACAGTAAAGGTGCATGTTCATCAAAGCGGCAATGATTTACAATTACATTTATGCATTTGACAGGCTTTTTATCCAAAGGTGATGTACACCTTGGTACAACTTGGTATTTCTAGCACTATGCTCTACTATTTGTAATAATACATCTTAATTTTAAAGGCACAGTATGTAATTTCCACCACTAGAGGTCGCATATTCAAAACAATAACAAAGGCGTAGCTGTGAAAGAGTGTGGAATGATGGGAGTTGTCGTCTTCACCTCCACTGCCAATGGAAATCAATCCGACAGGACTCACAAATCAAGTTCATGGATGAGATAATGAAAAAAGTTTTATAACCATTATGTTTGATCACACGATTTCATTCTAATGAATTAGCCGCAAGTAATGTAATGTTAAATGCTAAATTATTAATCATACATGTCACTTTATTTTGTCAAATTAAATGGTGGGGTAATGCAGCGCAGTTTTACGTGTTCAAAACAATCAAACTAAAATGACACTTAAACATACCCACAGCATTTACAAAAAGGCTGACTTACTGTGTATGTATAACACCTACTGTATTTAATTACACTGCCCATAGACTTGTTAAACTGTTAGGAAATTAGGGCTGCTTGATATATCGTTTTAGCGTCAATATCGCGATATGCGCATCCGCGATAGTCACACTGCAGGATGTGTGTCACGGACACGCAACATTAAGTCAAAATGCCCATCTCAGCGAATATCCACGTAAACAGTCGGTTTATGTGTTGTGAATAATTGAGAAAGAAAATGGATGCGTATCATTATTGGATCTGTGCATTTGTCTTAAAGTGACAGCAGGCTAATATAGCCGCAGCTGTTTGTGTCAATCAAAAAATCACTTTTGTAGCTTTGACAAAGATAAATTGTATTAATTAATTAATTATATTTAATTTATACACTGAAGACTATGCAAGGTTATTTTACATTTGATTATTCAATGTCTGTACCTGAATACAGTTAGATTACCTGGAAAAACAAAAAGCATTCCATATTTCTTGTGTATCTTATTCTATTGTTCTATTTGTATTTATTAGGGCTGGGACAATACATCGATTCTCCATACATACAATGATTCTGGACCGATTCTGATTTTTTTTTAGTTTTAACAGCAGATGGCACTTTAGGCTGTTTTTTAACCGCACACAAAGCCTCGCGAAGAAGAGTACTGGACAGCGATCGTGGAGTTCGGCTTAGTCATGTAAGTGGTTAAATATACTTGCACCTTGGCTCAGAATGCTTTTATGATGCGAGATTAATGTAAACACAGCCCACTGCGAACACCCTTGTGATTCGCTTCAACCTTTTCAAACTTTATGAATAATTAGGTTTAAGTGGTGTGTGTAAAGGAACTGGAAGCAAGCAGAGTACGATCGGTTTCTAAAGCACGTAGTGCCATCTGCTGTTAAAAAACTAAACTCAGAATCCATTCAGGAGAGAATTGCGATACATCGGAAAATCGTTCCAGATTCTTTATATCGTGAATCGAGAAATGATGTATTGTCCCAGCCCAAGTATTTATCTATGCTTGTAATTGGTTTATTTTCTATGCATATTCACTCACTTACAAAATCACCCCAATCATCCTAGAATGATTAATTCTTTATAAATAGAGCTATTCAAATCATCTGGTGAAATTGTTTTCATATCGCAATATATAGCGCAGAAAAACAAAATATCGCAATGTCAGTTTTTTCCAATATCACGCAGCCCTATAGGAAATGTCACACCGATACTGATCCTCATTTTATTTCTCCTCTTGTCCAAAATTGTTCTCGGGTCAGTTGATTCACCCGTACATTTATGTTTCTTGGAGTTATCTTTGGCGACAGAACCTGCTGCAAACAATAACGCATAATTGTGGTCCATGACTGTGCAAAACAACAAAAGAGCGGCGTGCTAGACGCTACAACTCTGCATTTTTTCATTACAGACACTCTGTTGCCATGGTTTCTATGGCAGTAAAAGCGGAAACCGAGGATGACGCCATTGACAGGCGACACAATGAGGAGGGACGTTACACTTGTTAAAATTGCGAATTTCTCTGGATTTAAACATTGTTGGAAAGATTTGGGATAATGACAATTCACAAGTGAACAAAATATATTTATAATATATTTATAACACTATGCTAGTGTTTTTATATATATATATAAACTCTTTCATATTGTGCCTTTAAAGCTTTGCTTTGATCCTATCTCATTTTTGAAAAAACAAACAAATAAATAAAATAAATACACCCACATTTTGGATTAAATACTGATCATGCTTCCAAATTAAGCCAAATGTTTGGCATCTCACCTTCAAGGAGGTCAGAGGCTGAGCCCAAACAGTACTCCATGACCAGCTGAAGAGGGGGAAAAATGATGAATCATGAAGATGAAATGGTTATTTTGTTTATGTACTCATTTACATGTAATGCCAAAGGGTGATAGTGAGAATGAGTGATTCAGGAGAGAAAAAGAAAGAGATCTTACCCATGCTGTGTGTTCCCTCAAGTAGCATCCTTTATACTCTATGCTGTTTGGATGTTGTATTCTCTGGAGGAACTTGACTTCCTTAATGATATCCTGCCATTTCTAAGTAAAGAGAAGAAAGCATCAAATCAAACGGTCTTCTTTCAAATCGTCCAGAAAAGCCTACAATGAATTCCAATTTTCCACTGGATCACTGTATCCACTATTGACATGAGCAGACTGGACATTACGATTTACTAGTACAGGTCCTGAAAAAGAAAGTCTGTCCTAAAAGCTTCTGAAGGATTCTTTGCAGAGATTATGTGTAATCCGATTACTGCTAATCTGAAATTACAAAAGGAAATGCTGCCACCAGCTAAAGTATGAATGGCCTTGTTGCTTCGCTTCATTCTGAGGTGTTACAGGAGACTTAATGTGACTTCAGCAATTGACTTTTATTTGCTCGTATGATACTAAGACACGTCACTGTTTGAGAGCCAAGCCATAGTTGTTTGTGAATATGAAACAAAGAAACTAAAATACATTAGCTTGGAATAATTAAGATTCCATGTTTTTGATACAAGTGTCTTTCACCAAGGCAGCATTCGATCAAAACTACAGCAAAAAAAGTTAATATTGTGAAATATTATTACAATTTACACTAACTTTTGAAGTGAAATGATTTCTAAAGAATCATGTGACACTGAAGAGTGAAGACTGGAGTAATGGCTGTTGAAAATTCATCTTTGCCTTCACAGGAATAAGTTAAATTTTATAATATATTAAAATATAACAAAAAGGTTATTTTAAATTGTAATAAAATGTCACAATATTACAGTGTTTAGTGTATTTTTGATCAAATAAATGCAGCCTCGGAGAGCATCAGAGGCTTATTTCCGAACATGAAAAAAAAAAAAATCTTTGAACGGTAGTGTAATGCAATCATTTCTATGCCCACCCTCAGAAGGAAAAGCTGAATCCACAACCAAACTGCATAATGACTGTATGTAATGACTGTGGAATGTAGGAAAACTGACCTCATTAGACTGTTTCCCACTGTAGGACATCTTCTTAATGGCCACCACCTCTGCAGTCCGCGCATCCCGTGCCTGAGCAAGATACACGTCTAATATTTCACAACTGAATCTCCCAAACATTTCATAATGTACTGTAGCATGCATTAAAATGACAAATCCTATTCAATAAATATCTTATATAAAACATACAAAATAGACCGCGCCAAAGCTGCCATGACCGATCTCACGGAGGTCTGTGAAGAGCTTCTCGGGATCCTCCTTGAAGAAGAGATCTGCGATGTCGGGGTCCTTCAGGCTCCCTGCCCGGCTGGTGGAGGGCATGCTGCGAGCCGGGGGACGCGCCGCGCTCGCAGGGGACTATCTGGCCGTGCGACTGCGACGCGTCAGGCCCCGCTGGTTACTCATCTGCCAGAGGGAGGCAGTGTACGCATAGAGACCTGCAGGTAAACAAATAAATATAAATCAACATATGTAACAGTGCTGTCACTATATCAGGTTTTCAGCTATAGACATTTTGAAAAATGTCTTTTTTTCTGTTTTATGACAAATGGCAACCAGCATTAGTGTGTTATTCAACTTATTTTGAATGTGTAAGGCTTCCGGTGTCATCCGCTTCTAGTTATTTTAGCTGTACAAAACAGATCGTCATGCTGATATTGCAAACCGATATATATTTTAACATATTGTCGTTGTTACAAACACACTGGTTTACTACACTGATATTTTTCTAGTTATTTTCCTATTGCGGCTAATGAATCAGAAGTCTCACACATTCACAGAAAATAGCTTACTTTCATGTTGCAAAATAAGGTGGATACTGCCACATACTATGTTGGTATGTTAACCAGATAGCTACTGGCACTGGATTATTTGCAATATTATCATATGTGTAGCATTAACATGATATCAATATTTGATTTTTTAATATCATGTTTATCATTAATACTGGTATATTGTAACAAACCAAATATGTGGCATACACAATTTATAGAAGTAATAAAGAGATAAATAGATGTTTTACTGAATTACTGCGGGTTTTTCATTGTGCACAAAATAAAGAAATAAATGTATCTGTACGTTTCCATTTGATTTAAGTTTTTTTCTTCTTACATTTAATTTCAATTTGCTAATATCACAATCATGATTATTCATGGATCTCCATTACAGGCTTTGAACCTACAACCCTTCGGTTACCTGTGGTATTGTCACGATACTGTAATTTCTAACTTCGATACGATACCTTGAAAAATGTCAATACTCAATATAATTTTCGATACCACAGGAGAAAATTTTTTAATATTAATATTTTGTCTATCCATTGAAATTCTATGCAATCAATATACTTTTAAGCATCAAAACGTACATGACACATCGTAACAGTAATTCATATGAATTAAGTGGTTTAATCCAAGTCTTCTGAAGAGACATGATCGCTTCATATAATGAACAGATTTCAGATGACCTTTGTTTACAGGCTGTAAATACAGTAGTGTCAAAGCACGACAGCCGACGTGCTCCCAGCTTTCACATTGACCTGCTCTGCTGCATTCTTATGAGTTTAAATTTTAAAGGGCTTTGTTGATTATAATGAGAATACACTGTTTGTTTTGTGTCAGTTGTTATGTTAAAAACTTTACTTGGTGTCGACATTATACCACCCTCAGCACTCTGTGAAGTTATATGCTTCTGGTCGAGACCAGTAAATTTGTCAAGTGCAGAACCTATTGTTTTGGCTGGAAATGTGTTGAAAGGGTACAGATTGGGCATTGGCACCCTGTGTTGATACTTATGTAGTTGCTCAAAGCAAATATACTCCAAAAAGTCCATTGTGATGTCAATTATTTTTCCACAATCCTTTATCACTCCTGCAGTGACTGCATTAGTCAGAGCATCTGAGGGTAAACAACAGATTTAGCCCTTCAAAAAGTATTCCTTAGACATGTGATAAAAGAGAAGGGAAGCTCGAGTCACAAGACAGGCCGTGGAGGGTGACTACCAAACGCTTAAAGCTCTGACAGGTTGGGATTATTATCTTTCTCCTTTTGAAAACTACATTTTTTGTAGATTTTCTAAAGACAGTATTAGAAGCCATTCCCACATAACTTGTTTTTGAAGGCCCCACTGCTTTCTATTGTTTTTCCATGCAAACGTGCTAGATGGACATGATTGGACCATTGCATGTCTACTGCAGCTTCTTGTGCACAACACAGCACTCAAGTCAAAAGTAGTTCAACCTATAAAAACGTCTCTAGTTCTTTCAGAGTTTATTTTAGAGATGCACCAATGCATTGGCCAATAATCGGTTTCGGCCGATAAAAGCAAATACTTTCACTATCGGTTATCAGCCTTTAAAAACTGTTTAAAAACAGCCGATGATCAGGGCCAATAACATCCTGTCAATCAAAAGGGTGGGAAAAAAAACGAGTCCGATTGCAACTCATATTGTGTGTGAAAAAAAATCTTTTAAAAAAAAGTTAATGCGACAATAACGCGTTATCAGTTATAAAAAATATTGACGTTAAAGCGGGGTCTATTTGACCCTATGAATCACCGGTAGTTTAAGCCATGGTTGCCAGGTCTGCCGTGTTTCCCTACACTAAACATTATTTATAGCGCTCCTCTCATCAAATAATTGCAAATAGCTCTCAGCTTTCAAATTCTGTCAATTTTTTTCACAAAATTCAAACAATAAATGCTGTTTTGGCACTTTTAAATGTGACATAACAGATTGCTGTAGTGCCTCATTTCAAGCGGCAGCACATAGCACAAGTCATCTCTTCCATTTTAATACAAGTTACAGCTCGAAAAAACATGCATGAACATCAGAAGGTATGTTGAAAGATACAGTACAACTTACTGAAATCTGTATCTTGTCTCATGTAATCACTCAATCAGTGTTTCAATACCTGAGTTGTATATAACACCTCTGTTGTTAATTGCAACCAATATTATAGTGTATCAGATGAGAGGGTTCTATGTACAGTTTGCAGCATTATTTGGGAGGGATTTCTTTTTCCATAAGAAAAACCAAACTATCAGTATCGGCCAATATCATTCTGAATAATCGGCTAATCGGTATCAGCTGAGAAATTTAGTATTGGTGCATCTCTAGTTTTTTTCCATTCTACTGCCCTGCATCTCACATTTTAAATGCAAAAACGTTCTGTGTGAATGCCCCTTGTTGTGCTTGCCCATGCAACATTCGTCACCACAATGTCAGGGCGTTGCTATACAGTGTCTAAATTTTCAAAATGGATGTTATGTGGTTGCTAGGATGGTCTGGGCAGTTGTTTGCTGGCCCAAGTCAAAAGAGGACACTCTCTGCTGACATTTTCCCCCTCAAGATGTGGGTCTCCTCAATTTGCTTTGATAGTGCTACAATATTTACACTTTTGGGGGGTGGGGGCATGCAACCTACAAATGGCTTACCTACATTTGACCTTCTATCTACATTAAGATAGAAGAAAGTATTTTCAACATGAAAAAAAAAAATCAATATTTCACATAAATGCCAAGCTTTTCATGTACAGTAATGACTTTTTTGAAATCAGACAAACAAGCCCCACAGGGAACAATCTTGCCTTACAAGGCTGAGTAAGCCAAATGAACTGAGTTGACTTCATTGATTGGCTCATTAAATTAAAAAAAATTAAAAAAATCCCTTCAGAAATATCAAACACTATCAGCCTATTCCACAGATAACGCTGAGAAAAATTGCTGAATTACTCCTTACTGATGCTCCTCTGGGACCAAACAGAAAACAGCTCAGCATTCATAAGGCTGTAGGGAATATTGTTATGGACCAGAGAATATTTCTAATGTACAATATTGATCTTCACACTGTATTGTCATTTGCAATCCAACTTCCTAAATCTGCTTACATTATAATTACAGGTTTCACTTTTTATAGAACCTGTCTTTAAAAAACTGCACTTAAGTGCTGGATAATTTGGAGAATTTCAGACAAGATCTAAATGGAAGTGATAATTATTGTAACTAAACATGGTCATAAGCAGCAGCACAATATATCGTAAAAAAAAAACTGTGGGTTGCAGTACACAAACTGCATTCAGTAAAGCATTCATGCCGCTTCTTAGCTTGGGCCTGGGTCTTTCATATAGTGTGGTCAAAAGTACTGACCGCGATACCACGTCAGTGCTGAAATTTAAAAAATGTGACGCTTTGAGCGCTATTGAGTGGATTCGTAAACACCTCTGATTGGCCTTTGTGTTCAGGCGCTCATCAGATATGTCAGATTGGCTAAAACGATCAACGCACGGGAGCATTTAAAAGCACACAGAAGTGTTTGAATTTGAAAGTGGGAGAGCGTCATGTCTATTTACAACATGTTTTTGAAGCATTGATCATTGTAGCCAATCACAGAAATATCTGGATGAGCGTGTGAACAATCAGAGGTGTTTATGAATCCGCTCAACAGCACTCAAAGCATCAAATTTTTTAAATTTCAGCACCGACTTGGCATCGCGGTCGGTACTTTTGACAACACTACTCTCATAAGCAACATTTGTTTGTGCTGCAGGCCTGTACATGACAGAAGCTCAGCAAGAGAGTCTGGGACACAGACTAGCAACTCCAGTGTGACACAAGACAGGAACTTGGCCATGATCTCTGGTTAATCTCTGTGGGAATTCCCTTCAACATGCTTTAAAAAAACTTAAGTGAGAGGGGTCTATTGGTCCTTAATCTCCAATAAGCAGTGTGGATTTAGAGTTTGGATTTGCCAGGTCTTAACCTCTGCAAGGAATTCACACCACGATTAAATCGCCATCACATAACATGCTGTTTCTTTCTCAACAACACAGTTAGGAGAGAGTAGACATGGAGAACAGCTTTCACAAAAACTTTCAGGCTGATTTTCAAAACCACTGAAAACAACAAACTAGGACAGATATTTTTTTTTTGAGCATGTCATTTACTCTGAGGTCACGATAGTGCTGAATGATTGCAAGCATACTGACATTCCTCCAGATAGCACTAACAGGAAATGCATAGATTAAAAACTTCAAAAGCCAAAAAGTGATTATCTATCACATCTAGCCTACCTTGAGTTACAGGCATGGTTCAACACCAAAAAGAACAGGTGACTGACAAATATCACATTTCCAGGGAGTGTAAATGAACAAATCGCTAAATGACACAATCAATGATCATCTGTCTGTTCCTGCGAGTTATGAAATAGTTTGAAAGGGAGTATTTCATAACTAACACAAAGTCTTCTGCTGTGCTGCTTGGAAACCAACTATAACAAAGAACAAGGAATTTATTTTTATACAATCTTTTGCTGAATCAATAAAAATAACTCCATTGAGTCAAAGAAAAGGTGAAATCTAACAGAGTTTAACTTCATTATTTGGCATTCCTGTCTGTACCACTGACATTCAAATCAGAGGCATTTTAACCATTCATGGTATTCTAACTCATCTTATACATACTTACATTGTTTCCTTATAAGAATAGTTCCTTATTTACTACCCTCATGTCATTCCAAACATCCTCATACATCTCTTTTAAAGGAATAGTTCACCCCCCCCCAAAAAAAAAAATCAAAATTCTCTCATTATTTACTCATTCTCAAGCCATCGTAAGTCTATATGACTTTCTTCTTTCAGACAAACACAATCGGAGTTTTAATAAATATCCTGGCTCTTCCCAGCTTTGTACTGAATAGAGTTTTTGAAGCTTCAAAAAGCGCATTCATCCACCATAAAAGTAATCCATACGACTCCAGTGGGTTAATAAATGCCTTCTGAAGCGACATGATGGGTTTTTGTAAGAAAAACCTCCATATTTAAACCTTTATAAACTATAATCACTGGCTTCCGGCAACAGCCTCACGCACGGGTCGAGCTCTGCCGGAAGGGTGACCTCTGTTTAGGTGGGAATTGATGAACGAGGAAGTGCAGACGATAGAGCACAACAAAACGCCGGTCACAAATTAATGATAAGTTTTAAAGAAAAATGTCAGAGGATTTCGATATAAGAGAAGAGGAGCTACGTCATACATGGGGTCAGAGGTCACCCTTCCGCTGGAACTCGGCTCTCTTATGATCACGCGTACGGCCGTTACCGGAAGCCAGCGATTATAGTTTATAAAGTCTTAAATATGGATATTTTTGGATCAACTTGAGCATAAGTAAATTACATAATTTTGAAAGTGAAAGTGAAAGTGAAGTGACATGTGGCCAAGTATGGTGACCCATACTCGGAATTTGTGCTCTGCATTTAACCCATCCAAGTGCACACACACAGCAGTGAACACACACACCGTGAACACACACCCGGAGCAGTGGGCAGCCATTGCTGCGGCGCCCGGGGAGCAGTTGGGGGTACGGTGCCTTGCTCAAGGGTCTCACCTCAGTCGTGGTATTGAGGGTGGGGAGAGCGCTGGACATTCACTCCCCTCACCGACAATCCCTGCCGGACCTGAGATTCGAACCCATGACCTTTGGGTTACAAGTCCGACTCTCTATCCATTAGGCCACGACTGCCCCACGACTTTTCAAACTATTCAATGCAATTAGAAAGCTTGGAAGAGCCAGGATATTATTTAATATAACTCTGATTTTGTTTGACTGAAAGAAGATAGTCATATACACCTAGGATGGCTTGAGAGTGAGTAAATCATGGGATAATTTTCATTTGTGGGTGAACTCAACAAAAACATTAGGCTGCTTAATGATGGCAAAAATCATAATTATAATGATTTTGGTCAATATTGTAATCACGATTATTTAACATGATTATGAGTTGGTATGAGCAAAATCTTAAATGAGTAGTGTTTATTTTATGATAGCGATCTACATCAATTATATTTTGCTGGAAATAAGGTTGCTATAAAAATTTATAGATACCAGTATCTATAAGGGATATCTATAGGTATATACAAATTTTAGATACCAGTGAATTTTCACAATACCACAGCAGAATCTAATACTAGTCAAACTAATGCAAGTAAAATAAAAATAAAAAGTACTCAAACAACTACTGAAGAAAAGTGAACAGTGAATATTTTTTTAATTACGTTTTTGTCACCATTTCTGAACAAGCTTATGATTAGCAAATATACACAGCAAGCTTACATTGCTTGAGATTTTCTTTTAGTTGAAATCAAACAATGTGTGTAAACAAAATATACAGAACAAATGCATTTAAGCTGAAGCAAAGCAAACAGAAAAAAAAAAATGCTAATAAAGCAGACTGCGCCAATTATCATGCAGAACATACATATACACTCGACTCAGCATATAGTTATCGTGTTTATATTGTTTCACACGTTCATGTTGAGAAAAAAAAAGAGAATATCCATATGCTCAGGTGAAAGTTGGCTCCTCAGTCTGATAACAATAAGGCCGGGTGCAGAGAAAATGCGCTCCGCCGACAGTCATGGCAGGGACACAGGATAATGGTGCACTAAGCAAAGTTTCTTACAGCGCTTTGTGTTTTCTGTTCTTAAACCTGTCTCCCTCGACGAAACGGAAGCATATGTCTCAAGATCATTTTGCTATCAGATAAGTTATCTTCTCTGCTCACTCTGGGGTACAGCTGCACTTACCTGCAGTCATGAATGCAGCGATGGACAGCTGTCTTTCCTCATTCAACTGGTGTTTGGATTTCATGTTATTTCATGGTGGTGATATTTATGATAGCTCAGTTTCACCTGACAATGTTGATCTATTTGATCAAAAGTATATCCATTTTGTAAGGTAATTTAGTAAAATCCTTTTGATCAAAATAACTCCAAACTTTGCTGCGCCTAGAGGCAGATGACAACATTCTGTGATCAAATACAATAAACTTGTTAACAAGCTCCACAGCGCCACCCAGTGCATTTAGTTATAACTGAGTTTTGCACGCTTAGGATTTCATTTACGACCAGCAAAGCAACATATGCAGCAAAATTCAAATAGTATTTTTATTTTCCTGACAATTACAGATCGAATATTCGACTATTCGCGCACACCCCTAGATTACACTTATCACGTGACGAGAGTAAGGAGAGATGACTTACAGTACAATGGCGGAGGATTTGGTGCGCAACAGATCCTGAGTGTCACTGACAAATGTCTTATCTTGTAAAATGTACAGTCAGTACCGCCTCTCCCCATACACAATGTACACGTGATCGCGAAAGCTAAAGTGAAAAGAGAGTGTGCATTCAAAAGCAATTTCAGCACCCTGCATTTTGATAGCAGCTCCCTGATGCCAGCAAATTACAGACCTACAGAGTATGCATGATCCTGAATTCAAAAGTGAAAAGCGAGCGCCCATTCAAAATATCCCCCTCCCCCAGCATTATCGCTAATACCGGTGTGAAAATTGTCACCATGACATCCCTATTCGATTGTCCATGTTCTGCTCCATCTCGGAGCATCAAGCTGATCCTGCAAGGGCAAAAGCGCAAACAAAAGGAAAGCAACGGAATGCGGCACAATAAACGTTTTATCTCGATTATTGTGTTTTCATAAGCATTGGAAGCCAAAATCAAAATTTAAACTGAAATGGAAAAAGCTAATACAACTTGTCCAGTAGGGCTGTGACAGTAAATCAAAGCTTCTCGATTTGTGGATCGATTCTGAGATTTCCTGAATGAATCGCGGTTTTCAAATCGATTTTCAGCTTAGTTTTTAACAGCAGATTAGGGCTGCACGATTAATCGCATGCGATTGTCACGCGCATTTCGTCAGTAAAGCCGGTTCCCTGATTACCGCAAAATCACCATCACCTGCTTTTAAATGGAGCGGCATATAATAGACAGAGCCGTAGTTCACTGACAAGCCACACAATATCGCGTTCATTATCGAAGGCGATTCATCTGCGATATGAACGCGATATTGCGTGGCTTGTCAGTGATCTACGGCTCTGTCTATTATATGCCGCTCCATTTAAAAGCAGGTGATGGCGATTTAGCGGTAATCAGGGAACCGGCTTTACTGACGAAATGCACGTGACAATTGCATGCGATTAATCGTGCAGCCCTACAGCAGATGGCGCTGTAGGCTAGTTGTTTTTAACTGCACACTCACAAAGAAGAGCACTCGTGCATTCGGCTGAGTCTCAGAATGTACTTGCACCTCAGAATGCTTTTATGATGCGAGATTAGTGTAAACAGCCCACCGCAAACTCCTTTGTAATTAGCTTAAACCTTTTCGAACTTTATGAATGATTAGCCTATTTTATAGAAGGTTCGAGTGGTGTGTGTAAGGAATTGGAAGCAAGCAGAGTATGGCTGTTTCTAAAGCACGTAGTGCCATCTACCGTTAAAAACTAAGCTAAGAATCGTTTCGAGAGAGAATCGCGATACTTTCGGGAAAATTTCAGAATCGATCCAGAACCAAAGCTATACAATAGTTTTGCATGAGGACCAAAATTGAGGCTATTTCCCAGTAATGTTTCCCTCTGTGATTAGATTTTTAAAAAATGGCGTCAACAAGTTTGACAGCCATGGTCATAGCTAACAGAGAGTTAGCATCCTCCTGGTCCCTCGTCACATTAACAAATCTGTATGGACAATGTTGTCAAAATCCCTGCAGTCGTTTATCAGATAAAGAAAAGATTTTCTCTCTTAACTTGTCATAATGAAGCTGTTCACAGGAGACAAAACGATACCAGACAACACCAGACGTGTTCTTTCCAGCTTGTCTGTGCAAAACAGCATGACTGTTCTTCCCTGGAAGCCTCCTGTATTGATCAAGATCTCTGCTGTTAAAACTGTTCACATGACAGAAGGTTCCTCGTTCCTGGTTCAGGTATCTAGTTTGATTCTCTAAAAGGTGACATTTTCACACACTCATCAAGTTCCCATCTGTTAGGCTAGATAAAGTCATGGGTCACTAAACTTCAGAATAACCTATGTGAGATTGTATTAAATATGCTGTTCATGCCATATATGGATGCTTATTTTTGTACATTAAAAACAAAATGGTAACATACAGTCATTCAATTAAATCACGGCAAGGTCAGAATCTCTCATAAATGACTGTCATGCTCCCATTCCTACAAGTGTTAGTTCTGTCTACAGAAACAGTACTGCAAGTATAGGCCGATAAAGCCTATAGCATTAAGCAGTAAAAAATTAGTGATTCTGAATAGCTATTCATCTCAGATATTTTACCCAAAGCAGTGTGACTAGTTTTCATTACAGAGATAAATAACTGAAAATGAGTCTACTCAACACAATATTAAACGTCAGAAGGGATAAAGCACATCATCAAGATAATACAACATTGAGAAATGGGCGAATGAACGAGGAACATTCAGCATTTGCAATCAAGGCCAAGGAAAAAAAAGAGAACTGATGAACAAGAGTTCAAATAAAAAGTGATTTATAATGGATGATCTAGAGAAGTAATTGCTGTTGCTTACTCGTGCCATTGCAATAACTAGATGGTAGACTACAGCAGGGTAACCTATTAAAATATTTATTGAAAATATTATTATTAATCATTAAAATGTATCCTACGGTAAGTTGAAAATATGTGCCTGAAAGCTTAAACTGATCACATTTAGCATTAACTACACTTTACATCACTACTATAATAACAATAAAAAAATAAAAATAAAAAAAAATCAAGATTAATATGTACCACTTCATATAAGTAACATACAAAATAAAAATTTGACTTGGGCTAGAAAGTATAAAATATACAATTGCTCCCAAAAATAAAACGTAAAATTACACCAAAATGAATTACACCCACTTCACCACAAAGGTAAACAAGAAAAAAAAAAAGTCGATTTTAGGGACACAAAATTTGTACCCATAAATGTTAGACAATCGAATCCTCGAAAGCACACTAAGCATTCAATACACAGCGTAAGCAGTAACAGCATTAGAAAGGCAACCAGATACAAAAACAAGCGCATGCCGCGCATTAAACAAAATATACAACTAAAAACAAATATTTATCATTCAGTCACTACGTGATATGCATTCGGAGATATTTTAACATGCAAATGGTTGCTAAACTCTATATAAGCACATCGAATCTCGTATATATACATACACACCGATAGATCCACATTGACAAAGAACGGGAAGAGCAGCGCAGACTCAATAGGCGATCAATATTCAGGCTGAGCTTCATTCAGCTCTGAGACGATGTTGTTTGAAAGTGATCTATTAAATAGCGATAACTACGCTAATATGTGAACTGTATTGTCCCTAGGCCAGGTGACTATCATGAATGATGCTTTAAATAGGTATAGAGAAGAGTACACGGGCTACTGGCCAGTCCAGTGTGTGTTACGCAATGTCAACACTGTGAGATGAGGAATGCGGCGCGCGTCACTGAATGCAGCTCACAACAAGGGAATACCCAGCTCGATAAACCAGCACTTTAATCAACTGATTACTTGTCATAACAGAGGTCTGGATAATTTATATAACGAGGAAGCAATGAAGCACAATATACTACAAGGCCCTAAAAGGCTTGTTTTATTTAGTTATCAAAAGCCTGCTGTTGGAAACGGTGCAGTGAAAATGGGAGGGAGTGTCATTGCAATAATATGCGACACTGGACATTGTCGTATAAACAATGTGGTTAGCTGATATTACTACAGACAAATGAAGTAAAAACCTAATGCTAATTCAAAAAAAAAAAGAAAAAAAGTACAAGTCATCACCTTTTCCCTCATCTCTTGGTTTAATCCTTAATCCTTCAAAGCAGGGCACAAGTTTGCCAAGTTTAAACATTTGGCTAGTTAGCTAAACACTAACTGAGAAGTCCATTCGACACTCAATTTTATGAATGCCAAAGTATTTTCACCCAAATAAATCACCATAAACCAAGTTTGTTAAACCCTACATGCTGGCACAAATAAAGCTGCAATTACCTAACCAGCAACAAAACTCTCACATTAATGCCACCGGCTATTCGAGAGAGAAGACTCGTTTAAAGAGGATAGTTTCAGTTTGGCTGTTTCACAGTATTAAACACCGCGAAAAGTTGTAGACGAAACCCAACTTAGCCATATTAGCCACATATTAGCTGAGCAGTTCGTTGAATGTTAGCCAACTTCATACGACGACAAAATAACTGCACAACAGCAACGAGACATCGGTAAGGTCCTGACAAGAACAGATAAACGGCTCGTTTGAGGGTGTAGTCGAACTCACCCGTCCACCAGGCCAGGTTTGAGCGGACTCCAGGAGAAATCCTCAGCGTGCTAATGTGGCTAACTTAGCCCACACCAGCAATCCTGGGAGGAACAGTTAGTGAGGATTCAGGAGAAATTTGTAAACAAATTCTCTTCTTGTTTATTCCTTTGGACCTTCGACAGCTCGTATAGTGGAGATGAGTCGCTGTATTTACAGTATCCAGGCAGTCCGGGCTGACAGTGTTGAAGGTGATGACTCACAGGGAATATAAACTAAATCAGCTGTGGCCAGTTTACAGCTAACTCCACTCCCAGTCAGTCACTTCCAAAAAAATGGCGGCGGGTAGTTTTCACCTCCTTCACTTCGTGGAAAACACGGGAGAAATAATGTGGGAAGCTCTCTAAACAACACCATGGGCGCTCTCTGTATCCACCCAAGATATGACAGCCCTTCAATGTCGCCTCGGCCGTAAAAGTTCTTCATGCGTGGCGCGTCTGTCGTGTGGCCGGGCAGTGATTTTCATCTCTCCCTCTCCACTGTCGCTGCTCCTACTGCAATCCAACCAGCACCGAGGCGATGTTCGATTCGTGAACGAATCGTTCTTTTGAATCGGATCTTTTCAATGAATCGGTTGAACCGGTACCAGTCGGTCACGAATCTGGCTGAATCGATCTCAAGTCAACTAACAATTCATATTGAGATGAAGGAGCAAAAAATGTATGTAAATTGAATGCAAAACATTGTACAATTGTAATTTTAAATTAGTTTAAATTTTAACCTACAAATACAATATTCTTTGTATGAGTTCTCGGATTCAAATCTACAAGCTACAAGTTAATACAAAAGCAACAAGTTACTTTAATAGCCGATTTGCAGAAAAGTTTAGGTGCAGTCACAAAATCTATGTGCAAAATCTGTTTGGGGAAATCTTATGAACTCATGCGAAATTCCAGATTGAGTGAATTTCTTTTGAAATGACTGAATATCATGTATGACAATTCACCGAACAATGGTAAATGTGTATTTCTCCTGTGAAAATTCAGTGAAAAAAAAAAAAGTGAATTTTGCTTGTGAACATTCAACAAAAAAATGGTAAATGTGAAATTTTCCTGCGAAAATTAAGTGAAAAAAATCGTAAATGTGAATTTCGCCTGTGAAAATTCAGTGAAAAAATGGTAAATGTGAATTTTGGATGCGAAGATTTGCCAAACAATGGTAAATGGCGAATTTCCATGTGTGAAATTCAGTCATTTCAATATGAATCCATGTAAGTTGGAGTGATGGGACCATACCATTGTTTTGCAAATTTTCAATGGCAAAATTCAGTCATTTCAAAGGACCCTTTTCACAGACTATGACTATCAACATCGTAGATCTAGTAAAGTCATCTTTCTCTCTTCTGACTGCTGTAATCCATCTCTCTATATTTTTTCCCCTCTTTTGGAAAGTCGTGGAAACGCTATCTCAGTTTTTTTTTTCTTTTGCTATTAGAGCAAATGGAAACAAAAATATATGCTATTGTCTCCCATTCACGGCTATAGAAGTATACCCAACTATGACAACTTCCACTTCTGAGAACCCCAGAAATGTAAAAGGTTTCATAGGAAAACATATTTCCAGGCCATTGTCCTGCAGATTTTAGCTCCAACCCTAATTAAACACACCTGAAGCTAATCAAGGTCTTCAGGATTTCTAAAGTTACAGGCAGGTGAGTGTTTTTTTTTCAGGGTTGGAGCTAAACTCTGCAGGACAATGGCCCTCCAGGATCAACGTTCCCCACCCCTAAAGTCTTATACTACAAATGTTACACCTTCCAGTGGAAATATGTTTTACAACTAGATTATGTGACAGTTTTATCAACAGGTGTACGAAAGTAGGTTTTTAATAAAAATGTACAAAAAAACTTTTAAAAAAGATATGAGTTTTAGTATTTAATTTAAATGGTAATTATTTTTAGGTTTGATTTATGAGCTCATGTCTGTGTGGCAAACTAAACTAGCCTACAAGAAATTGTAATAAACACTCTTATTATTAAACTTGAAATAAAAATGCAATAAAAACACAATATTATAATTAAATATGGATGGTATATTTTCTTCCTGTCTCATATATTTTTCCATCACCGTGTCCCTTTAGTTGCTCAGTAAAATTGATCCAAAGTGACAGTAAAAACTTTTATAATGTTACAAAACATTTCTATTTCAAATGTGCCTGCATGTGTCTTTATTGGTAAGTTTTAGCGTATGTTACGCCGGGACGTCAGAGATATAATTGCAACATGGTGTAAAAAGATCTCTGAATTACTCGAAAGAACCGATTTGTGGGAATGAGTCAGACTTCACATAGTGTGAAGCGTTCACAACCAGCTGGGCGGGGACAAAACAAGTACCAAGCCTTGAGGTCTCTTCTTCAGTAGTTACTGAAATAAATGATTTATTACAGACTTATAATTGTCATAGAAGCTAAAAATAGACAGAAGGCTTAGGCAAAAAGCTCTAAGCAGTTAATCTATCCAACAAACCAGTATGTTTCCAAATCCCTTATTATAACTTTAATCAATATGACCCAAGCCCATTATATCTTACTTTCTCTTTCTGCGGGAAATGTTTGGTTGTGTATAGAACAGAGGACTCGGTTTTATCCTTGGTGAGAGTGAGAGCCTGTGCGGTTGTAGTGTGCTGAGCTTCTTAGCTGATTAACATGTAACATTAGGCTTGGTTTCCACAAATAGCTCTAAGCCACCTGCCGGTCATCAAATTCATATATATTCTCACATTGTCCAGATAATAACCCACTCAAATAACCAAACCCAAAAAGCATTGCTTTTCTTTTTCTTTCTGCTTCACTGTACATTATTATGTGGCATGTCAAGTATCTATACCTATGGAAAACATGCCTGGACTGTCTCATTACTGTGAAAGACTGGCAAAACTGGTTTTATGAACTCGAGATCTGTTGTGGTTGTCACCGATGGGTTGGCACACATCCTTAAATATTTCTTGTTTTATTGTTGACAGGCTCTCATTTTTGTTACATGCTAATACATGCTAATATAAAGCAGCCTGTTCATTCATATATATATATATATATATATACAGCTATGGAAAAAATTAAGAGACCACTCCAAGTTCAGAAATCAATGTTAAGTGGTCTCTTAATTTTTTCCATAGCTGTATATATATATATATACACACACACACCTTAATTGCCTTAATTCTTCGTGGCATAGATTCAACGAGGGGCTGGAAACATTCCTCAGAGATTTTGGTCCATATTGACATGGTATAGCATCACGCAGTTGCTGCAGATTTGTCTGCTGCACATCCATGATGCGAATCTCCCGTTCCGCCACATCCTAAATGTGCTCTATTGGATTGAGATGTGATGATTGTGGAGCCATTTGAGTAAAGTCATGCTCAAGAAACCACTTTGAGAGGATTTTAGCTTTGTGACATGGTGCATATCCTGCTGGATGGGTACACTGTGGTCATAAAGGGATGGATGGATATGGTCATCAACAATACTCCGGTAGGCTCAATTGGTATAAGGGACCCAAAGTGTGCCAAGAAAATATCCCCCACACTATTACACCACCAGCACCAGCTTGAACAGCTGATACAAGGCAGGATGGATCTATGCTTTCATATTGTTTATGCCAAAATTTGATTCTACCATCTGAATGTTGCAGCAGAAATCGAGACTCATCAGACCAGGCAACGTTTTTCTATTGTCCAATTTTGGTCAGCCTGTGTGAATTGTAGCCTCAGTTTCCTGTTCTTAGCTGACAGACGTGGCACTGGTGTGGTTTTCTGCTGCTGTAACCCATCTGCTTCTAGGTTCGATGTGTTGTGTGTTCAGAGATGCTCTTCTGTAGACCTAATTTGTAACAAGTGGTTATTTGAGTTACTGTTGCCTTTCTATCAACTCGAACCAGTCTGGCCATTCTCTGACCTCTGCCATCAACAAGGCATTTTCGCTCACAGAACTGCCGCTCACTGGATATTTTGTCTTATTGTCGGTCTATTCTCTCTCCGAAGAGATTGTGTGGGAAAATCCCAGTAGATCAGCAGTTTCTGAAATACTCAGATCAGTCTGTCTGGAACCAACAACCATGCCACATTCAAAGTCACTTAAATCACCTTTCTTCCCCATTCTGATGCTCAGTTCGAACTTTAGCAGATCTTGCCGCATCTGAAATCTTAGGCAGCTGACTTGTTGCCTTGCTGCCCTATAGGAAATGACTGAGGCAGACATTTACACACACATTGACCAGAAACCACAACTTTCAGATGCCATCTTTATTTTTCTAGCTCAACTGTAAACGAATGGAAGGCATAGGATTGTGGGATATCAAAGGCAGCGAAGGATACATTTATGCTGCCTTCAAAAATCAATCAGATGAAGGTATGTCAGGAGACAGGAAGTGAAGCTAACACTGGATTTGGACATGCCTTGATGCCTTTATACCTTGGAATGCGTCCTCAGAAGGCAGCTTTTTTAAACTTTCGGATGCAGCCCATGTCTATGCCTAAGTGCATTGAGTTGCTGCCATGTGATTGGCTGATTAGATATTTGCATTAACAAGCGAACAAGCAGTTCATATACCTAATAAAGTGTATATGACAATGTCTCTTATACTATTGCAGTTTTACTTTAACTTTTTGACAATTTGTGATTTATTCTGTAGATGGAGATATTGTGAATTTGTTCTGCCTATAGATGGGAGTAGGGTTTATTTGTTAATAGTTATTTGTTTTCACTAAATATAAAACGTATATGTACCATTAAGTGAAAGATTTCTTGCCACATTTGTTGATTTAAAGCTTCAACAATTTTTCCTCTTGGCTCCTTTATTGTTTTTAATAATAACAAAAATATATTTTCACTTGAGCAAAATGATTATATTATACAATATTACATCTGTATTTGTTATCTGTATAAGGTGTTTGACCAGTTGTGGTCCTTAAAATGCAGTGAGCACATAGATTTAAATAAGCTCCTTGGTTTATTTCAGATGTAATTCTTTTTTTAGACAGCAACTGACAATGAATAGGTAAGTGTGATTACAAACATCAAATATTCAGTAAAATTAGAACTTAAGAGAATGTTAAATACACCACAGCATTCTCAGCTTTGGGTTCAAAACAACTGGATATAGGCACATCGTTAGCTTTGTCATACACTGACATAATATACAGTTGTGCTTATAAATTTACATACCCTGGCAGAATTTATGATTTCTTGGCCATTTTTCAGAGAATATGAATGATAACACAAAAACCTTTCTTTCACTAATGGTTAGTGTTTGGCTGAAGCCATTTATTATCAATCAACTGTGTTTACTCTTTTTAAATCATAATGACAACAGAAACTACCCAAATGACCCTGATCAAAAGTTTACATACCCTGGTGATTTTGGCCTGATAACATGCACACAAGTTGACACAAACGGTTTGAATGGCTATTAAAGCTAACCATCCTCACCTGTGATCTGTGTGCTTGTAATTAGTGTGTGTGTATAAAAGGTCAATGAGTTTCTGGACTCCTGACAGACCCTTGCATCTTTCATCCAGTGCTGCATTGACGTTTCTGTATTCTCAAAGGATCTGTGGGAAAAGGTAGTTGAACTGTATAAAACAGGAAAGGGATATAAAAAGCAATCGAAGGAATTGAGAATGCCAATCAGCAATGTTAAAACTCTAATTAAGAAGTGGAAAATGAGGGGTTCTGTTGAAACCAAACCACGGTCAGGTAGACCAACTAAAATTTCAGCCACAACTGCCAGGAAAATTGTTCGGGATGCAAAGAAAATCCCACAAATAACTTCAGGTAAAATACAGGACTCTCTGAAAACATGTGGTGTGGCTGTTTCAAGATGCACATAAGGAGGCACTTGAAGAAAGATGGGCTGGTCGAGTCGCAAATGCCACAAAGTATCCCGCTTACAATACGCCAAACAAGACAAGTCTCAAACCTTCTGGCACAAAGTCACTTGGAGTGATGAGACCAAAATTGAACTTTTTGGCCACAACCATAAACGCTACATTTGGAGAGGAGTCAACAAGGCCTATGATGAAAGGTACACCATTCCTACTGTGAAACACAGAGGTGGATCGCTGATGTTTTGGGGATGTGTGAGCTACAAAGGCACAGGAAATTTGGTCAAAATTGATGGCAAGATGAATGCAGTATGTTATCAAAAAACATTTGAAAATTTGCACTCATCAGCCCGGAAGCTGCGCATGGGACGTACTTGGACATTCCAACATGACAATGATCCACAACACAAGGCCAAGCCGACCTGTCATTGGCTACAGCAGAATAAAGTGAAGGTTCTGGAGTGGCCATCTCAGTCTCCTGACCTCAATATCATTGAGCCACTTTGGGAGATCTCAAACGTGCAGTTCATGCAAGACAGCCCAAGAATTTACAGGAACTGGAGGCTTTTTGCCTAGAAGAATGGGCAGCTTTACCATCTGAGAAGATAACTACCACAAAAGACTTCAAGCTGTCATTGATGTTAAATGAGGCAATACATGGTATTAAGAACAGGGGTATGTAAACTTTTGATCAGGGTCATTTGGGTAGTTTCTGTTGTCATTATGATTTTAAAAAGAGTAAACACAGTTGATTGATAATAAATGGCTTCAGCCAAACACTAACCATGAGTGAAAGAAAAGTTGTGTTATCATTCATATTCTCTGAAAAATGGCCAAGAAATCATAAATTCTGCCAGGGTATGTAAACTTATGAGCACAACTGTATTTCTCTTCGTTATGATGCTAAAACTGCTTCAGTTGAACTTCAAGTTCATAACTCAGATGGAATAGGTACATCTCTATGATTCTGGGAGATCATTACAGATATAAGGGGACTAAATAATATTGTTTCATTAACGCAGCATACCTTTAAATACTAAGTTTACTTTTATATATTATAATACAGACTATAAGCCTATCTTAAAGAGATAGTAAATTTAAATTCTGTCATTAATTACTCACCCTAATGTCATTCCAAACCCGTGAGACTTTTGTTCATCTTTGGAACACAAATGAAGATATTTTTAATAAAATCTGAGCGATTTATGTCCCTCCATTGACAGTCTACGCAACCACCACTTTGACGCTTCAAAAAGTTCATAAAGAGATCGTAAAACTAATCCATATGAATTGACCCTTCGCAAAGACCCGCCCTCCTTAGTTACTGTTGCTTTGTCCGACAAGTCATCGTGCTGTCACGCCATACGCAGTGAAAAATACATCGCTGAGCAAAGAGGACACTGACAACACGTCGACAGACAAGACAGAGCAGGTTACTTATGATATTAAACAAAATCCCACCTTCAAATTTTATGTAATTTTTTTTTTAAAGAAATTCGAACAATAAAAACCATTTTGTGGCTCTTTACTATGTCGTGACAGATTGCTGTAGCGCCTCAGCTCAAACGGCTCGTGAACCGATCATCTCTTCCTACTAGTTAATTTATAGCATCAAATAAACATGAATGAACATGAGAAGGAATGTTGTTTCAAACGCGGAAAGACGTCAATACACACCATTTTTCTAGTTCAAGTCCACCGAGGTTAATCTTCTAACTCCTGACTGCTTTGTAGGACAAAATGGTGGATTCGGCGTTATGATTGGTTAGATCACTTGTCAATCAAACTCCCGGCGAAGGGTCAATTGAGTGGATTAGTCCATTGATCAGCGAACATAAACAGAAGCTCAACCGAACCTGCTTGATGCACAAGCACAACCTCATTGGATGTAGTGGAATCTCAAACGTGCTGTGTAACACACGAGAATGAACCTCATTGGTTCTCGAACGTCATGCAAACATGTTTGAGCTTCTGTTTATCACAACTGATGAGTGAATTTATGAATGTATACTGGTGCTGGTCATATAATTAGAATATCATCAAAAAGTTGATTTATTTCACTAATTCCATTCAAAAAGTGAAACTTGTATATTATATTCATTTATTACACACTGGCTGATATATTTCAAATGTTTATTTCTTTTAATTTTGATGATTATAACTGACAACTAAGGAAAATCCCAAATTCAGTATCTCAGAAAATTAGAATATTGTGAAAAGGTTCAATATTGAAGACACCTGGTGCCACACTCTAATCAGCTAATTAACTCAAAACACCTGCAAAGGCCTTTAAATGGTCTCTCAGTCTAGTTCTGTAGGCTACACAATCATGGGGAAGACTGCTGACTTGACAGTTGTCCAAAAGACGACCATTGACACCTTGCACAAGGAGGGCAAGACACAAAAGGTCGTTACAAAAGAGGCTGGCTGTTCACAGAGCTCTGTGTCCAAGCACATTAATAGAGAGGCGAAGGGAAGGAAAAGATGTGGTAGAAAAAAATGTACAAGCAATAGGAATAACCGCACCCTGGAGAGGATTGTGAAACAAAACCCATTCAAAAATGTGGGGGAGATTCACAAAGAGTGGACTGCAGCTGGAGTCAGTGCTTCAAGAACCACTACGCACAGTCGTATGCAAGACATGGGTTTCAGCTGTCGCATTCCTTGTGTCAAGCCACTCTTGAACAACAGACAGCGTCAGAAGCGGCTAAAAGACAAAAAGGACTGGACTGCTGCTGAGTGGTCCAAAGTTATGTTCTCTGATGAAAGTAAATTTTGCATTTTCTTTGGAAATCAGGGTCCCAGAGTCTGGAGGAAGAGAGGAGAGGCACACAATCCATGTTGGTTGAGGTTCAGTGTAAAGTTTCCACAGTCAGTGATGGTTTGGGGTGCCATGTCATCTGCTGGTGTTGGTCCACTGTGTTTTCTGAGGTCCAAGGTCAACGCGGCCGTATACCAGGAAGTTTTAGAGCACTTCATGCTTCCTGCTGCTGACCAACTTTATGGAGATGCAGATTTCATTTTCCAACAGGACTTGGCACCTGCACACAGTGCCAAAGCTACCAGTACCTGGTTTAAGGACCATGGTATACCTGTTCTTAATTGGCCAGCAAACTCTCCTGACCTTAACCCCATAGAAAATCTATGGGGTACTGTGAAGAGGAAGATGCGATATGCCAGACCCAACAATGCAGAAGAGCTGAAGGCCACTATCAGAGCAACCTGGGCTCTCATAACACCTGAGCAGTGCCACAGACTGATCGACTCCATGCCACGCCGCATTGCTGCAGTAATTCAGGCAAAAGGAGCCTCAACTAAGTATTGAGTGCTGTACATGCTCATACTTTTCATGTTCATACTTTTCAGTTGGCCAAGATTTCTAAAAATCCTTTCTTTGTATTGGTCTTAAGTAATATTCTAATTTTCTGAGATACTGAATTTGGGATTTTCCTTAGTTGTCAGTTATAATCATCAAAATTAAAAGAAATAAACTTTTGAAATATATCAGTCTGTGTGTAATGAATGAATATAATATACAAGTTTCACTTTTTGAATGGAATTAGTGAAATAAATAAACTTTTTGATGATATTCTAATTATATGACCAGCACCTGTATATGTGAATAAAAGCATAAATTCAATCTGTTCATCATATAAAGGGATTGTTTATTTTCAGAACATTTGGACTAAACCGTTGGATTAGTTTTACGATCTCTTTATGAACTTTTTGAAGCGTCAAAGTGGTAGTTTTTTTTCATCAAAAAGATCTTCATTTGAGTTCCGCAAATGAATGAAAGTCTTACGGGTTTGGAACGACATGAGGGTTAGTAAATAATGACAGAATTTTCATTTTTGGGTGAACTAACCCTTTAACATTCATTATGTGTTTATAGTTTTATTATTTATACACACACACACACACACACACACATATATATATATATATATATATATATGAGCCTAACAAAAAATGACAGGTAGCATTCTGGTGGCAAATATTGAACATTTATTACTTATTTGATTTGCTATTGACCTATTTGATTAGTGACCTACACATAGGTCGCTGGTGTGAAATGGTAATACAATCTCCACAGTATTTTTATGTACTTCAAACTACAATATTGTGGAAGGTGGTGTGTTACAAAGGCACACTTTTATGAAAAGCAAAAAAATATTGTTTGTGCTCTCATCAGTCATTACAATAGAGAATCTGAGTGTTATCGATCCCACCTGTTTACAAACTCTCCACTGGCTATCAGTGTCATAAAGCTGACCCATATTCTATTGTATCTGTAGTTCAGTGAGGATTAATGGTTGCTGACTTTGCAGATAACAGTATATCAAGTTCTATTGACTGCCTATATATAGCTATCACCTCTTCATGTAACAGCCTTAATAGCTGTAGAGGATGTCTTGGGATTAATGTTATAGGCTTAAAATATGTATTTTAAGCATATAATATATTTTTGCATGTCAGATTTAACCTTGTTTTAATACAAAAGTTGTTTAAAGGGTTAGTTCACCCAAAAATAAAAATTCTGTCATTAATTACTCACCCTCATGTCGTTCCACACCCGTAAGACCTTCGCTCATCTTCAGAACACAAATGAAGATATTTTATGTCCATAGATATAGATACTCCCATAGACAGCTACGCAACTATCACTTTGACGCTTCAAAAAGTTCATAAAGAGATCGTAGAACTAATCTATATGAATTGAGTGGTTTAGTCCAAATTTTCTTTATATGATGTACAGATTGAGTTTAGGCTTTTATTCCCATATAAACATTGATCAGTGAACATAAACAGAAGCTCAACCGAACCTGCTTGAAACACGAGAACAAACCTCTTGCGTAACAATCTGTTCAGCATATAAAGCGATTGTCTCTTCAGAAAATTTGGACTGAAACGCTCAATTGGATGAAATCATATGGCCCAATCATATGGATTAGTTTTACGATCTCTTTATGAACTTTTTGAAGCATTAAATTGGTAGTTGCGTAGCTGTCAATGGAGGGACAATGAAAGCTCTCAGATTTCATTAAAAATATCTTCATTTGTGTTCAGAAGATGAACGAAAGTTTTACGGGTTTGGAACAACACAAGGGTGAGTAATTAATGACATAATTTTCATTTTTGGGTGAACTAACCCTTTAACATTAAACCTACATTTGCTACATTTGACTTTGCTACAAATACAACTTATTTCATTTATTCATTTGACAGATATTTTCATCCAAAGCGACTTGCATTGGGTCCAAGGTTCACATTTGATCAGTTCCTGCTTTCCCTGGGAATTGAACCCATTAACTTGGCATTGCTATTGCCATGGTTTACTGTTTGAGATACAGGAAGACTCTGTTTCCTTTATTAGTAACTCTTAGTATTAACTAATAATTAGTAATTCCTAAAATTTAGATCTGTGTTCTATGTACACTGTGTTATGTTCTCATTTGTTAACATATTTAGTCTGCAGTCATTTTCATTGTTACATTATTGATATTATTTACTTCATGGTTAATTTTGAACTAAGTTTTATTATTTGTATAATTAAATGCATATGATTTGAGTTGCTCTTTACTTTTTTGAAGAATACCACTACTTTTGTTGTTTATTCTGGCTTTGGTGGCCCAGTAATTGCCTCGATATTTGAATTTGTAAATAAGTTTCAATTTATTAACTGTGCCATATGTCACTGATATCAAGTGTTAGTTCATTAAAAGTTATTTCTTATATTTCTTTTTATGTTCATGCTATATCACTGGTTGATTTATAAAAAGAATTTGCAGCTTTTTGTAATGTCACAAAAATGTTAAAAAATAATAAGCATAAATTAATAGGTATACGCTATTGCTGTGATACTGATGTGCAGCACTTACCTGTGTCTTGTAACAGTGAAACAATGTACAGTATAGACAGTCTGTTCATCAACTGCAGGCTCTAGTGACTGTGTTGTCTTTAATATATTTATATACATCTCAAAACCAAGGTGACTGTTTATTTATTTATTATATTAATGGATGTCCCCGTATACAAGTTAGCACAAAAATAGAAGCGTAAAGCAAGAATTTAGCACTAGGCTATATTACATTCCAGCCCCATCATACAGGCAACAAGTTGTAATCGGCCCTGCAAGTGATAGCACGCGCTGCCGTGTCACGTGACGAGGATCACAAGATTCTTCTCGTTAACAAGCGCTACAACAAAGCTGTCGCTATAGAAACGAAATGGATCGTAAAGTAGTGTTGAATGAGTAAAATACGACATCCAGTCCTCCTAACGTCGGGAGTGAGCGCTGTACTCGAGCTGTATGGAAGTTGACAGCCTTGTTTCCTAAACATGAAACTGTTTAACTACTTACTGAAAGATGTCACGCACAAAATCGAATATTATTCAAGGTTTTCGCCCTCACCGATGTCAATCAAGCAATTCCTGGATTTTGGTGAGTAATGAAACACTTAGCATTGAGATAAAGAACCACCAACAAATTGTAATTTTAATGTAGGATTGTCTCTTGCTGAACTTAAGTTCAGCGATTAATGGTGTCTCATTTTGAAGATATTGTTTTTAATTTCACCACATATTGTGCATGAATCATCACGTTGACTTTATATACCGTAACGTTACATATATTAACCTTGAATGTTAAGGTCAAGTGAAAGCTAAAGCTCAGCATTGGCACAGCACTGCCTTCAGCTGAATAAAAATAGACTCTCCATTACGTATCACTCATAATATCATGAACCTGGTCCAGTTTTGCAAAGGCTAATACGTGCTTTATGAATAGAGTATACATTTGGTACATTGGATCTCTTAATTTCAGTATAAATAAATGCAAACACAACTTGTATCTCAAGAGTCCAATGTGTGGTATTGTTACGCATGTCAAACATACACTAGTACCAATCAAAAGTTTGGAAAAACAAACAAAAAAAGTAAATTACCTAGTAAATTAAAAATGTAATGAATAAAAATCGAATATGTTTTAATTGGGTTTTTTATTTTCGTTTTTAATATATTTACTTTTTTTTTTTTAAACGAATGGCTGGAGTTTGCAGACAATTCACTACCTAATTCCCAATTTTCATATTTTATTTCACTGTTTGGGTGACTATATTATTATTTTAAAATGTGGGAAATAGTAATTATAAAGTTTTGGCTGGTATAGTATATATAATTTATAGAGTTGCATGAAAAAGTATGGGAACCACTTGCAGAATCTGAAAATGTGAACAATTTTAACAAAATAAGAGAGATAATACAAAATGCATTTTTTATTTAGTACTGTCCTGAGTAAGATATTGTACATAAAAGATGTTCACATATAGTCCACAAGACAAAAACATAGCTGAATTTATTAAAATAACCCCATTCAGAAGTTTGGGAAGCATTGGTTCTTATTAATACTGTGTGTGGTTATCTGGATGATCTATGACTGTTTTTTTTTGTTTTGTGATGGTTGTTCATGAGTCCCTACTAGTTTGCAGTTAAACTGCCCAGTGTTCTACAGAAAAAATCCTCCAGGTCCTGCAGATTCTTCAGTTTTCCAGCATCTTTTTCNGCATGTCAAACATACACTAGTACCAATCAAAAGTTTGGAAAAACAAACAAAAAAAGTAAATTACCTAGTAAATTAAAAATGTAATGAATAAAAATCGAATATGTTTTAATTGGGTTTTTTATTTTCGTTTTTAATATATTTACTTTTTTTTTTTTAAACGAATGGCTGGAGTTTGCAGACAATTCACTACCTAATTCCCAATTTTCATATTTTATTTCACTGTTTGGGTGACTACATTATTATTTTAAAATGTGGGAAATAGTAATTATAATGTTTTGGCTGCTATAGTATATATAATTGATAGAGTTGCATGAAAAAGTATGGGAACCACTTGCAGAATCTGTGAAAATGTGAATAATTTTAACAAAATAAGAGAGATAATACAAAATGCATTTTTTATTTAGTACTGTCCTGAGTAAGATATTGTACATAAAAGATGTTCACATATAGTCCACAAGACAGAAACATAGCTGAATTTATTAAAATAACCCCATTCAGAAGTTTGGGAAGCATTGGTTCTTATCAATACTGTGTGTGGTTATCTGGATGATCTATGACTGTTTTTTGTTTTGTTTTGTGATGGTTGTTCATGAGTCCCTTGTTTGCAGTTAAACAGTTAAACTGAACTCTGTTCTTCAGAAAAATCCTCCAGGTCCTGCAGATTCTTCAGTTTTCCAGCATCTTTTTCATATTTGAACCCTTTACAGCAGTGGCTGTATGATTTTGAGGTCCATCTTTTCACACTGAGGACAATTGAGGGACTCAAACACAACTATTAAAAAAGGTTCAAACATTCACTGATGCTCCAGAAGGAAACACAATGCATTAAAAGCCGGGGGGGTGAAAACTTTTTGAATCTCAAAATCTACAGTCACTGCTGGAAAGGATTCAAATATGCAAAAAATCCTTGAAAATTGAAGAATCTGCAGGACTTGAAAGATTTTTCTGAAGAACATTGGGCAGTTTAACTGCTCAGGATAAACAAGGGACTCATGAACAACCATCATCCAGGGAACGACACACAGTATTAAAAAAACAATGGTTCACAAACTTTTGATATCTTTATGTAAAATATCTTACACAGGACAGTACTAAATAAAAAAATAACATGCATTTTGTATGATCTCTCTTATTTTGTTAAAATTATTCACATTTCACAGATTCTGCAAATGGTTTTCAGACTTTTTCATGCAACTGTATGTTAATATATTTGAGGTGTCACATTCCTTCTCAGTGCCCTTGATTGGTTGATTGATTGATTGATTGAATAATTGATTGATTATTGTAATTCATGGTCATTATCTTCTTTCTTATTATTTTTATAATGACTTTGCTTTGTTTTTTAAATCTTTGGCATTAAACAATGGTTGTAATACTGCTGTAGAAGTGCTCACTCATGCATACAGAGACTCAACAACAGGCGCATCATTGTAAAACAAAGAATAACTTGTTCTTGCTTCTTGTTTAACCAGGCAGGGAAAATGCATGTGAAAAAACCTCCTACATGTTTCTGCGGAAAGAACTGGCAGTAAGGTTGGCCAATACGATGAGGGAAGTCAACCTGTTGCCCGCAAATCTTCAGTGCCAGCCGTCCGTCAAACTGGTGGAGTCCTGGTGAGGAAAGCAGGGCTCAGTGAGGGTCATGTGTGATAATGAGTGTGAGCTCTGATTAAACAGTGACTGGGTTTGGTGTAAAGTTTTCAGAGTGAGTGTTCTGAATACATATATGACAATAAGTGCATACAAAAAAGCATCCTGAATGTCAGGGATGGGCAACTTCAGACCTGGAGGGCCACTGTCCTGCGGAGTTTAGCTATGCTGCATACTATTTTTTTAAAATTGTTACAGTAGGCATTATTCCACGATTGATTAATAGTAGTATGTGACATTGTTGTCAAGTGCATGCCGTCCAGTGATCATCTTAAAAATGTTTTAATTCCTTTTTTGTATAAAAATATGTATTAAATATAATATATTAAAAATAAGATGTTAAAAAAAGTGTCTCAGACAGGAAAAGCAAAAACAGGTTGAGCACATTGAATTATGGGACACAGCACACTGTATGATGTTTCAAAGTTGTGAATAAAGCAAAGATTATTGGAATACATTTACAAGAAAATACTATTTCAGTCTTTCTACTTCAATTCAAAATTCCACTTTTAATTCAGTGTGTCATTTCTTTGTAAATATTTGTTCAATTTACTAGAAATTTATTAGTGAAAATTGTTTCAAAGTAAATCCCACACCAATTTGTTTTCAGTGTAGTAGTGCAGTGTGCTCTGTCATATTTTGCTTCATTTTCGCTAATGTAGTCAGTCATCTAGATAATCGGTCTCAAGAGCATACATACCGTAAACTGATAAAATAGCACGATTAGTGTGCTACACTCAAAAAAAAAAGTTTTTTTATTGGCATTGATGGTTCTGTGAAGAACTTTTAACATCCATTGATTCTTTCCATTTCACACGTTTCTTTATAGCTGTAAAAGGTTCTTCACACCAAGACAAAAATTGTTCTTTTAAGAACTGTTCACTGAGCAGTGTTTAGGTTTATTGAGCCACATACGCCACCTAGTGGTTATGAGAGGAAGGACAGTAGCCTTAGCCATAAAGTAGGGAAGAGCCAGTGTTATATAATACATGTTTTTTGTGGTATCAGGTACAGCCAGAGCTTTGAAGAGCTGTTAGACTATGAGAAAAGAAGTCCAGAGGATCCCCACACCCTTAATGAGTGAGTCTTCAACCTTTGCAAATGTGCTGTCCTGTTTTTTTGTTTGTTTGTTTGTTTTTTAGCAAACACAGTTTTGCCAGGGAAAGTGTAAAATATTTTTTTCTTGCCTAAAGGTATGTGTATTAAATGTGTATTTGTACTAAAAATGCATGTTTAGCTCTATTTATTTTACCCAAATACTGTAGTATAATTTAGCATAATAAATCAAACATTTTTATGGATGTTTTCACACTTGGTAGGTTTGGTTCGATTAAAACGAACTGTGGTGCGATTGCTCTGTTAGTGCAGTTCATTTGAATAAGTGTAAGCGTAGCCATCCAAACAAACAGACCGAAAACATCCACTTCCAAATTAACTCTGGTGCAGTTCAACTGAAATATGAATGCAACACGGATCCCAAGACATCTAAATGAACTAAAAACAGGATGTAATGTCCAGTGTTGGGGAAAGTTTTAAAAGTAATGCGTTACAATATTGCATTACTCACTAAAAGAGGAACTAATTACTTAGTTAATTTTTATGGAAAGTAATGCATTGTTACTTTTGCCTTACTTTTTCTCATCTGGGCTGGGCTTGCTTTTGTCTGTTTTTTAATAACAAACCAAACCAAAAGTCAAATGAATAAGGCTTAGGCTGAAGGAAATGCAAATACACACCTGTACGGTAGAGGTCGCAGCTCAAACAAACCTTACAGCTGTGCTGACATGGGTTGCTGAAGAATGGGATGCAGGAGAGGAAAGTTCAACACACATACTTCAGCAATAAAAATAAAAAATGAAACACAATTGTGATGTTTGTCCAAAGTCATTTTTGCTTATTAGTATGGATTAATTGGATCATCGAAGATGAACAGCAAAGACATTGATTAATAAATTGAGATTAAATACATAAAGTATATTTGTGATTTTATAAAAAGAAAAGAAAGGTAATGCTTTACTTTACTAGTTACTTGGGGAAAGATTCTGATTACGTAACTCGCATTACTTGTAATGCATAAAAGGTGGTACAGAGGATGTTTTGTTTTATACATTTTTGCAATATTACTTGAAACTGTCTTTACTAACTGATAAAAGACTATTTATTAGGTGCACTGAAAGGAATATTATTAATATACATCATAAAAACATCAGCCAATCGTTAACGCGTTCATCGCGTAAACGATTGGCCCTCTGGCTTGTCAATCACTGCCATGACGTTCCTTGTGAGAGACGCGCGGCTGCGCGCTCCAGTAACTTTCCACACTCCACAGGCGCCGCATGCAATGTTTTTGTCAGGAGACAGGAGTAACAACTGCAGATTAT